>WEIT01009355.1:238494-311340 GCA_013389985.1 Dryoscopus gambensis
CCCCCCCCACCAGTGCCCAGCTGAGTAATCTGAAGAGTAAACATCCGAATTGCTTTTTCTGAGGTGTCCCTTAAAGGGACAGGAGCCTCCTGCCATCATTCCCTCTGCTCTTGGGGATGGGACATGGCCCATGGCGCCTGCTGTGACCCACACCTTCCCACCCTGGCCACTCAAGATTCTACAGATTTTGTTCAGAAAAAGCCTTTGAGATGCTGGAGAGGGGGGCTGTACAGTTCTTTTTACAATTTAAGAAGATGCTTATGCCAAATTCACATCAGGCATTTGTGTAACATCCTGTTTTTGAAGAGACGCACCAGGTTTGGGAGGCACAGTTCCTTACATGCCTCTGTGCACCAAGTCCCTACCCTTCCCTAGGTCATTTTCCCCTTTCTTCCTCAGAAAACAAGTGGCAGCTGGTGCCTATAGGCAGTGCTATGGTACCAGATCTCCATGGACTCAGGGGAGGAAAATTCATTACAAAATGGAATCAAACGTCCCTCCAACTCTGCACTGGTCAGCACTGCTGCAAATGATGTCCACCAGTAAGGCAGGGGCCTACACAGATGTAGGAAAAGATCCCACGCTCGCTGAGACAGATCTTGCAGTGCAGTGTTGAAGAGCATTTACACAATGACTCAATATTGCTGTTGTTGGTGCTGTGATTGTATCATTACAGCAGAGTTTAGCCAGCTCAGCTGAGACCAGGACACCCCATACACCCCCAGCCGGGTTAAGCAGACAGCAAAGAATCACGTGTTTCAGATCCCACATGCAAATACAAGGTCCTGGTACTGGAGGGGCTACCGCAGATTTTAGCATCTGACTCCCTCTGCTGAATGGATTACACGCACAGCTCCTGGCAGAAGTGCTACTAGAGGGATGCAGCGGATGAGGGAAACTGGAAAAGGTAATTACTCCCAGGAGGATCCGTGGATTGCTGCCATCATCCCCCAGGCTGCACCTGTTATGAGAAGAGTCTGTAAGTCTCTAGGGAGGAAACCTTGAAAAGTTCCCAGCAATAGGCTTAGGGGGAAAAAAAAGAAAGATAAATAGAGTTCATCTTCAGATTGCTTCACATGGTTTATTTCGGTAAAACTTTTCACTAGGAGATGGATTTGTAAAAGGCAGCAAGTTCTTTGGTACTGCCCTTTTCAGTTCCTACCTAAATAAAAAGGATCAAAAGGGTTCATCCAGTGCCAGAGGCATGGAAAGACAGAGGAAAGGACAGCCCTGTGCTGTGCCATGCAAAGGCACCTGTGCTCTTCTGCCCTTTGCTGTTCTCTCACCAGTCTGGTTGGATATGGGGACCTTTTTTTTTTTTGTTCCCATCTGAATTTTTCTAACTATTTTTATAAGCACATCATATGTAACAGTCAACGAGAGCAAATTGCTACCAGACGCACTCACTCAAGCATACCCAGTACTAGGGAGCTGGGAACACCCATCATTCACAGAAATAATAGAAACAATCCCTGCAAGTGCTGGGGTAGCACTGGGATACCATAACAAAGGTCACTAACTCATGGTTTCTCCATTATGATCACCTAAGAGACCTCTAATACACAATATGTCTGTAAGACCTCAGTGTCAAAACTTTCAGTTCCAGGAACAAGTCACCAAATAACCATAAAACCGAATGGTTTTATGGGAGCTTGTGAGCATTTTAAAAATAATCAGCACATGGGGGATCCATTCCTTTTCATTTCTGAGTCAACACTGGAGGCTTAAATCATATTTCCAATGTTTATTCTGTTATTAAGAAGCCTAGGAACTTCTTTTAGCCCAGTTTCCTAGAGAAACAAAGTTTATATCATCTCACTGTCTGTGTATCTTTCTATCTTCCTGTTTTCTTTCAGCTGCTTTTGAAACAGTTGGCCAAGCTGTCAGAGGAGGAGAAATCAGAGACAGTAATGTCCCTAATTTTTTTGTTGTCGTTGTTTATTAAATCATTAATGGGGCAAAGAAATCTTCTTTGAGGGAATGGGGGCAAGAAGCTTCTTTCAACCCTCCACAAGCAAGAGGCAGGGAGAGTTCGGCACTTTTCCCTTCAGTCCAGCAGCCAGCAAGCACACATGCAAGAGACAGCAGTACCTAACCAAACTTCATAATATCACTTGCTCACGTGGAAAAAAATGAAGACTTCTATGATCTCAGAGCTCTGAGACTAACGGGGAAAACTACATTGACCATTAAAATTGCTACTGAGTCAGGGCCTGTCAAACCTCACACCTTGCACAAAAGCTTTGCAGAAGGCTGTTGCCTAAAACTGTGAGACAAAAGTACAGCCCATAGCGATTAAAAAAGCAGCTATTGGTGGAAACGGCTTTAAGCCCCCCTGATCACAGGTAATTGTCACTTCTCATATTGATACCCTGTGATAAAATTACGATGAATATTTTGGCTCATTGAAATCTGACAGGCTCATACACATTCCCTTGTTCTCTTTCATAAAACTCTGTTTTATTGCATGCTTTAAAAGATTCAGCGCAGTGAGTATTTTTCCAGGTCACTAACCTGAAAACAGGCATGTAAAAAGGATGCATATTTGTGGTAACTCGGTTTAATAAATTGCTGTGAAACTCCAGTCTCCCTTGAAAAAGAGAAAAACTCCACCCTAAATTTAAGAGGAGAGCCTTCACCCCTTTGTTAACATTAAAGGATTCAAGCAGGAGAACATGGTCAATGTGCCCATCTTAGGAAAGCAACAAATTCTCTATTCACCTGGGTGCCATTCAGCCCACTTTTTGTCCTTGGGTTGGGTACAGAAATTTGATCAATAATTTTCTCCTGATAGCAATAGTTTGTAAATACTTATCTATTAATTATGACCTTAATAATGAATCATAGGATCATAGAACCATAGAATGGTTTGGGTTGGAAGGGACCTTAAAGATCATCTTGTCCAAATCCCACCTGCCATGGGCTGGGACACCTTTCACTAGACCAGATTCTCAGACCCCCATCCAGCCTGGTCTTGAACACTTCCAGGGATGGGATATCCACAGCATCTCTGGGAAACCTGTTACAGTGCTTCAGCATCCTAACAGCAAAGAACTTACTCCTAATTTCCAATCTAAACCTACTGGTTTTTGCTTTGAATTAATTCTCCCTTGTCCTGTCACTACATGCTCTTGTAAAAACCCTTCTCCTTCTTTCTTGTAGGCTTCCTTCAGGTACTGGAAGGCTAGGTCATCTCAAAGCCTTCTCTTTTCCAGGCTAACAGTCCCAACTCTCTCATCCTGCATTGATGTCAGGTGATTTGACATCTCTAAGTACAAAAGTAGGGAAGTTGCTGCTTCAGTACCAGCTGATTGCCTTTACAGTCAAAGGGGAGATGTCCCTGGAGGTGACTCAGAGCAGAAATCCATACTCTGAGTCACCTTCTTTCTGCCTGGGCTAATCTCCCTCCACAGATAAGATTGGGGAAAAAGCTTGCTGCACTGAAATTTAGTGCCCAGAGATAGGCAGTGCAAAGAGCCCCCTGAGGCTCTCAATCTTGTAGACCACCTGGGTCTGCTGACACATCCCTTTGCTTCCTTCAAGCCCAGACTAGTCTCAGTGAGTCACCTTGGAGGAGCCACAAACCCTGTATCCCACCCACCAGGGTCCCACCTGTGGCACAGTGTCACTGCCTGCCTCTGGGCAGCACGTGCGGATGTGCCTGAGATGTGTTACCCATGTCAGCACAGCACTGGCCACGGTGGAAGGGGACTTCTGCAGATCCTCCTGTCCATCCCCCTGCTCAAAGCAGGGGCAGCATCAGCCGGGCACTCAGGGCTGTATCCTGCTGCATTTTGAACATTTACTGCCAGTACAGAGAGCTGGATAAACACACCAGGGGTGCTACCGCAGCAGTTGCTCTCTGCACAGTCCTGGATATTGTCTCTGCTGCTGCAGCTGTCACGAAATGAAAGGGAGGGGTTGTTTATAAGCTCTGGCAATTATCTCCAGAGCTGCACTTTTCTCTCCCTTTATCCCATCACAAGGCGATGTTTAGAAAAATACACTTGCAGGAATCGAATCTTTGTTTTTTACTGTACTGAGTCATGCCTGTATCTTCTTAATAATTAATAGTTCACTGTATATTAAGCAAAAGAGAAAACATATATGTGCAAAATATTTCCACATCGGTGAATTTCAATTACCAAAGCCCGATTATTTTAAAAACCCAAACTCTTCTGTTATCCAAAGCAACACTGAATTCATGGCTGGGCACTAACTATATTGAAAGTCCATTAGTTAGACAGCCCCTCAATCATCCATATTAATTCATTCTCCTCTGAAGTAGATGAGTTTTAAGAGAATTACAGTCCTCAAATACAAACAGCACCACAAATAAATGGCACAAAGATATTTCATCATAATTTACTAAGTGCAACAGCTACTTCACTGTTCAGGACTTGCATACTAAAGCACCATGATAGCCCTTTTGCACCAGCTCGCTACAGAGTAAGTACAGGTAATCCTATCACTGACAAAAAGCTCTGTTAAAAAGAAAATTGAGGTTACAAACATAAGCATTGAAAATTAGAAAACACCCAAATTAAGGCTGACTATGCAAGTCCCTCCTGACATGCTTCCATTACATGAGTGCATACTGCTTTTCACAGCATCCTGGGCTTCCCCTCGGTTGTGTGGGATCTCAGAAGAACAACCCCAGCATTCTGCTCCCCAGAGCCAAACTCCTCTGTCATCTTCCCCTGTGCCACCACCCAAGTTCCATGTCCCAGGCTCCCTCTTCCCTCATTCCTGGTCTCCATCCTTGATAGGCCATTTTTCACTCTTCAGCACCATCTCCCCCATTTTCCTTGTCCAGCTGTTGCCCGCATTTCATCCCAGCAGTTTCCAGGCTCAGTTTCCAACCCCAGCTCCCAGACCAGGTTTCCTACAGTGAGGCCCAATTATCTTCTCCACTGCAAGTCCCCAGTTCCAGTCTTTCACTGCAGGCTGCTTTAGTCCACCTGTTTATGCCGACTCCACAGATAAAGGCCAGGTTCCTTCCTCCTCATCGCTTGGGATCCAGGAGGTCATTGACACAGAGCACAAGTCTGCATGGCTGTACCAGGAGGCACCAAGAAGGGCATTGCCAGAAACTTCCCCAGTCCCTGCAGCCATAGATAGACCAGAGCACAAGTCTCCACAGACTGAAACATCAAAGAGATCAGCAGCCACACTTAGAAGCCTCTGCCAGGTGTGTCCAAACTGCAATTTTCCAACGATTTATTATTTAGCTGAATCTAGGTATTTTTCACAGGACCCAGAGTGGAGTTGCACCATTTTTTTTTTTTTGCTCTTGCATTTTGGAAGGAGAACCACAACCAGACAGTGATTAATGTTATGTAGAAAATCTAGTTTCATGCATTCAGTGGTGTTATGTCTTTCACGGGAAGAAATGTCATAGAAAGAGCTGAACAGCCAGAAACATCCCTCCAGAATCAGACTGAGGTATTCATCTGGCACAGAAAATGTTCACCCAAAAGATTAAGGCTTCAACAAGTTACAGAATATGAAAAAAAAGTGGTGCAACTCAACTCTGGCATTAATTAAAGCAAACTGAATAGAAGAAAGGTTATTTTCTCTAGCCTAGCAGAAGTACCAGATATACTATCCTTAGGATAGTGAGAGTCCACAGTTCACATTACAGGCCTTGAGAAGATGAAATATCATTGCGTAAACACTCTCAGTATAGTTCACTAGGACCATTAGGACCAAACAGTCACCAGGGTCAGGGTGCTTTACACCCTGTGATTGGTGTTATAAACCCTATGGTTACCCCAGGCAGAACGCCCAGCCCCTGTCCAACAAAGTCCAGCAATCACCAAGACATTGTGTCTGTCATCGTGTACTTTAGCAGAGAAAATAAAGTAAGGTGTGCAAGTCTCTATGTTTATGCAGACTTGTTTTCTTGACTTGTTTACACTACACATTTCCAAGCCACTGGCTGATCTTTCCAGCTCTTACCTGCAGGACAAGCTGCTCTGAAGCATCCTCAGCTGAGTAACTTTACTCACACAGCATTAACAAAATGAGAAGGAAGGCCTGGAATTTCAGAGTCAAATCTGAAGCACACATGGAAAAACGAGCACACCGGGATATTTATGTGCTGGGTGCTAGCATGGCAGTGACTGTGCTTCATCCTGACACTTCCTGAAAATTACATAATTTATAATTAACACTACAGCCACAGATTCCTCACCATTTACAATGGATTAAGTAGCAGAGCTCTTTAGGAAATCCCACGGGTTTCCTAGGATAGATAGTATGGCTAGTTAAGTACATGAATATATGAAGTAAATTTTTTTTTTTTCATTGGGACTTCTGAAAATGAAAGCATCCTGTCTGTGCCTCACAGAGGAGATGGCATTGCTGGTAGCCAAGAAATACATCAAAAACAATGCTGTCCCTGCCAGAGGTGCCTGGTCAAACTCCACTGCACATCAGTGGAGATATCCTTGCACATCAGTCTTTCATTCAGGGCTTCATCCTGCAGTCCTTGCAGCCCTGGAAGAAGCTTGGGGAATTTCAGTGGTGTCTAATTTGAAATTTATTTATGCAAGCAAATGTCTTCAGGACATACCAGCCAAGGCAGGGACAATTCAAACCTGTGTCAATGTGTCCAGAGTCTGGGGGGCTGCAGTTGCTGCTGAACATCCACATCGGCTCTCCACCTCCTGCCCTGCTGGATACAAGATGATTCTGAGGGAATTTCTGCAGTGGCAGAGCTTCAAAACAGTCTTTTCCCAGCCTCACTCAGTTAGTAGGTGTTTTTCCAAACAACGTGCTTATAGTCCAAGAGAATAAGCTTATTAAGTTCATAGATCTGTCTCATTAGTTCTCACTCTTCTAGAGCTCCAGTCAACCGTGTTCATGTTTTCTAGCACAGCACCGCTTGCATCTCATGTCGATTGCTGCCAGAAAATGAGTGCAGAGTTCCCAGTTCAGACCTGTGGGCTGCAAGTCTTGCTTAAATCCAAGTCTAATGTCAGTCCTGTGACATGGCAGCTCTTACACATAACTCTGATTTTAAAAGAGGTCTTTAGAACCCCATTTTCACACCTTCCTTAAAGGAGTTCAGACCTCCTTAGAGATGTGGCTGAAGTCTCATTTCTGAAGTCAGATGAGACTTACACCCTTAAACCTTTTGAAAAATTTACTTTGTCACTATTTGGGCTGAATAAAAATTACCTCTGAGAAAGGCTTTTCTTTCAATACTTTTTTTAGGCTTGGAAAAGGCCTCCCCTTACTCAGGAAAAGAATTAAAAGGATTAGGTTGTTTTCAACTTCACAACTTTCCCAATCTTTTCACATTCCCTGAAGAGGCCACTGGGTGCAGGTGGGTGTGACTTTCAGGGCTGTTAGTCTTGCAGGGCCACACCAAGTCACATTAAAGTGAGTGGTGGAGTTTCCACTGGCTACAAGAGGTTTTGGAAGGTCCCATATAGAAGCTGGTCTAGATCTGTGAGAGCTGACGTCCCCACCCACCCGTCTGGAAGGAGTGAGCACAGGACATGCAAGGAGGGAGTAGATTACATCTCTGCTTTTTGCAAGGAAAGTTTGCCTGATTCTCACTTATTTCAATCCCAGTATCTATATTCCAGCATTAATAATGGACCAACCTGTAAAAGGAGCTCATGGAAGTCTACAAAGCTGCGAGGTTTCCACCAGCGGGGCTTGGGCTTGAGGCTGCCCAAGGCAGAAGGGAGCTTTGGAGAGTGCTTTGTTGAAAGTTGAAGCGTTCAAAACTGTTTTGCACATTCATCATCCTCAAAGAGAAGTGTTTGGCTGCCCTCCATGGAGGGAGGGGAATGTGCAGCAATGGGACCCTCAGCAGCTGCCAGCAAAAAATAATCCAGAAGAACCATGAATAAATAAAATACACTTTGCTAGTCCTAATATTACACGGCTTTCTCCACGCGCTCCCTCTAATGTTGTAATTCTCTTCCAACCATTTCTGGTTTTAGTTTGTCCCGTGGGTTGTTCTCTTCCTGTCTCTCTTCCTTTAAACCCTTAACTGCCATTTTCTCCTTACCTGCAAGTATTCCCCTTCCATTTCTTAATTTCCTACTAATTTCTCTCTTTTAGTCTTCTTTTAAAACCGTTCTGACATAGCTCCACAATACTTTGCAGACCTCCAAGCCTCTTTTATCTTATTCTTTTCTCTGCTAATGTTTCCTTTCATAATCATCTTCCCAACTTAAACAAAGATTCACCTATGTGTGGCAGAACTCAATTCCATCTTAAAGTCAGAAGTGTTTTTCTTTCTCTGAATGTGTTTTTACACCAGTGGTGCTAGTGACAGATGAGAGAACACAGATTATCTACTGCACTGTATCAGAGGTGGAAAAATCGAGTGGTCTGCAGGCTCTGAACTCAGGATCAGCATCTTCTAGGCAATGCCTGAACGGAATCATGAGCAAGACCAACTTCAGCAAACCCTTCTGTTGCTTGGAATGTTGCCTTTCCTACCCATCATAGCTGCCTTAGGCAAACTGGGCTGCTCTCCACAGGACACTCATTGGCCCAGATAGTTTCAATCTTGTTCACTGTGGCTTTATCAAAGTTCGATCAGGAAGCATAGTTCTCAATGCTAGGATTTTATTTTATTCTTTCTACCTCATGGCCCATTAATTCCTTCCCTGCTGCTATGAAGTATATTCTTCAGGCTGAACTCCTTAACCACCTTCCTCATCCTTGCCATGTTATAAATAACAGCATCCTGCTCCATCCAGATCCAGCCCCAGCTAGCTTGCTCTATCTAATTTATGAAGAAAAGTTCTCTCATGTGCAGTGGTGGCTCCAAGAGACTGCCAGGTGGCTTTTGGGGGAAATGTTCAACTGGACAAGGAGGACCAAGCTACAAATCTGAAGTGAGGAGGAGCCCACCTCCGGTGCCCCGGCCCTGCTTCTCTCGGTGCAGCCAATCCTTGCCTCGCACTGAATTACTTTTGAGCTCTGGAAAAAGCTGCAGTTGCAGGTTGCTGCTTGCCAGAGCCTAATGCCAAAGTCCTACCTGTCCAGACATCCCATATAACAAGAAAGTGCTGATGGCAGCATGACAAACCTCTCTTTGGAGCTTGATGCTGTGTAGTCATGTCTGCAGCTGAAGCCCCATCACAGCCTCACCAGCGGGTTGGTTCTTGAGAATGCTGTGTTTTAAGGCAGAAGGTGGCAATGGTGTTGCCACAGCCTGAAAAATGAAATTTAAAATAGTGAATATTTACAGAGCAAAGTTATTCTGGCTGTCTGTGAGGTGTGATCTTTTTCTGCTGAGCACATGTAGGGCACCATCTCATTTCGTTCTGCCACCTGTACGCTTAGGCAGGAAAGGTGTGCTGTGGCATAGGGAGGGCTCTGTATATGGACTCAGCAGTATTTTCTACAGACCTGTCAGATGCTGCTAATCACTTCTGCGATGTAGGGGTCTGGGGGTCTTTTGTTCAGTAGTATCAGAGAGACGCTCTCAGTTTATGGCCCTAGTGATAAGAGCCATGGCTGTTACTTGTCCACAGAGGTTTCTACATGCTTATCAAGATCGATAAACAGCGGCTGTCACCCCTCAGTGACGCACCCTTGCCTGCAGCGATTGCTCTGGATGTGGAAGCTGACAAATCTCTGTTTATCTGTTGATGGCTTAACTACCCTTATCCTGAGTGTTACCTCTTTCAGGAAACATCCAGCAGAGTACTCACACTGGCCAGAGATATAATTGGCGCTGAACCTTCATCTTTAATGTTGCAATACTATAGCAGCTGCAGATCGTTTCATTTAAAAAAAAAAAAAAAAAAAAAAAAAAAAAAAAACCACCACCAAACCAAACAAAAAAAACCAACACAACCCCTAACCTGTTTCATCACCATTGTCTTCTCCAGATAATGTCCCAGCAGTCGGCCAGGCTTGCCTGTGACCACAAAGAGGTGTTTCACTCGCTAACCAGTCCTCAACATCTCTCCCGGCTTATTCCCTCCGGGCACCATGTGATAGCTTCGGATGTGGCTGGGATGTTCCGTCCAGGAGCTGATAGCCATCATGGGCTTTGCCTTCTCATCCTCTCCCTCCTCTGTGAGTCATCAAGATTCACTCCCGGGCCTTTGTCTCTTGACTTGGGTGTCATTTGACTGTATTTATGTTCTTTGTCTTTCTGCTCTCAACCCTTAATGCCCGAGGTCTTTGCTTGTCCCCCGTTCTAGCTTGTCCTTTGCTGGAGGAGCTGCGTGCGGGAGGGGAGCCTGTGATGGTGACAACCCGCTAAGCTGAGGATTTTCTCTGTCCTTAGGACAATGCAGCAGAAACAAAATCCCCCATTGCCATACTTTGCTTTGTCCCATTTCTCACCTTCTCTCCATCTGGGAGCTCCCGGCCCACAGCAGGTGGTCGCGGACTGGAATGGGTGGTTTTCTCCAAAACTGAAGCAAAGCCCACCTACATTGGTGGGCGACCTTCATAACAGAAATGTCACCAAAGTAGAAAAATTTGGATGAAAGGGGAAAAAAATACCAGCATTGTATCCCACACATAAAAGTGCAGAGTAAGCAACTGCTGCCCTATAAAGCTTGTTTAAACGCCCGCGGTTTTGAGGGAGCAGTTTGGTACCAGCTTTGGCTTGCACAGTAGAATTGCAGGCCAATGCACATTCATCACTCTAATTTTATACAACTGCATCATTTTCACAGTTTATGGTGGCACCATCTCATTTATGAAGTACACAGTGCAGTTACACATATGGCTGTATTATTTTCAGCACTGCAAGTTCAATTAGTAGTTTCATTGAGCTGAGACTGTCAAAACAACAGCAGGAGTACACACCGTATTGCAGCTGTCCAAAATTTATATATGTTTATGCAATAAATACATAGCAGTTTGTGTGCTTCAATTTGGGTCACTGTTCTAAAATATTACCCGAAACATCAGGTGAAATTCGCTGTCACTGACTCAGTTTCAGTGACTGTGGCTCCAGCTCTTCATTTTCACCTGGGATAATTATGGCATGATCATGGGTCACAGAAACACTGCTTCTTCCCTGCCCAGAGATGTCATGAGACAAAACACTGATGTGAGCTACAGGGTCTCTTATTCACAGACCAAGCCTTTAAATACAAATTCCTGTTCATCCCATTGCCCAAGTGGTAGGGTGCCAGAAGCTGGCCTTTGGAGACATCTCTGCCCATGATACTTCATCTGAGTCATTTGCCAGCACCATAAATGAATCTCCCCATTAAGAATCGCTTTCCTAGGGAAAGATGGGCAGGATGGGGAGGAGAAAAATTATGCAAATGTCCTGGGTGATTGAAATTTCAGCAGATTTCCTTGCTGAAAAACGCACCAGTTTGCATGTCTCTGATTTATTTCCAGTGCATTAGTCATTAGGGAGGGTAAAACCACAGTGATAGCAAGAGGTGCTGTCTGGTGCTGAGAACAGATTGCAAACTCTGCTTTAGTCAACACCAGTGCTGACTTTCCCCAGCATTTGCATACTAGCAAATTTAGCAAAGAGGTGGCTGCTGTTCAAAGTTATGAGAAAGAACTTGGCTCCTCCCAAGCACTTGTGGCGCTTCTGAAATGCTGACCTTTCATGCAGGTGCTGAGCAGTAGGAATCTCTGAAAATCAACGTTTCAGCACTCCAGTTTCACAACATGCAAACCAGAGAGTATAAAAGCTACCTTCTGGTGCATTTGAAAACTTATTTATAGTTTTCCAAGCTTTCTTCAACCCCTGCATGGAAGGTACCACTGGGGCGTGAAGTGCAGTGAAGTTTCCTTCAGCTCCCATGGCTGGTTCTGGTACAATGAGAAGAGGAAGTGGCCTCAAGGCACCAAATCCAAATTAACAGCTGTTTCTAGCAGTCCTGTCTTCCTCCTTGCACCACAAAATAATGGATCTATCCTTATCACCATACCTTACACATGGCCAAATATAAATACAAAGAGCAAAATACTTAGAGCAGGAAATGAAGACTTGTTGTGGGACTCGGCAGCCTCTGAGCGTGTTTTCTTTCACTTCCTGACAGAGCCTGGCATAAATTCAGCTTCTGACACACAGGGGAAAGTATACCTTTTTTGGTCTACCTTTTTGGCAGTTGTCATTAATTTGGCTTGCTTTCCCCTGCAGTAATGTTGACAAACACATTGCTCATGGTAGCATTTCAGCAAGCCCATTCAGGCAATTTATGTTTCAATATTTACAGGCAGCACTGCAACCCTTGGGCAGTGGGCTGAGCACAAATTTGTATTTAAAACCTTCCAGCACACACGATCCCCTTTTTATACCTTCAGGTGGAAGCTACCAGCACAGGATCCTCTAGCCACATGATCCATGCATGGGATTGGCATTTCACTCTTTCTGTACTGATGTCATCTTCCCTTCACCTGTCTCTTCTGGCCCTTCAGGACAGTTTTTCTTTCTATCATGTTTTAACGTTCGTATTACCTCGTCATGAGCAATTGCCTCATGCCAGTTCGATCTTTTTGTAATGAATATGGTTTGACTTGAGACAGAGTGGGAACTTGCCTGTCACAGACATTGCACCTAGAAGTTTATGCCCCCAGTTTCACAGTACATAGGAAGGTATTCACCCCCATATTATGTGGTTTTCTAGGCTTAAATTGGTGTGTTTCCTTCCTGTTCTGCTTATTGACTCATTTCCTTAAATCTGACTTGAGCTTGCTATTGAGTTTTAGCCTCAGTACACCACTAGTGACTGTAACACCCCTGATCCAGCAGGAAAAGAGGTGACAGCAAAAGAGGAAAGATTTTTCATTACTTTCACAAGAGAGTACAAATTATTATTTTCTGATGAGAGACAGGGAAAAGTGGACAGGACAACCATGGAGCAGCTGACATATTTCTTTCAGAGGGAACCTTACCTGTCGCTCCAGTGTCCAAGCATGTCTTGTAAACCCCACAGAAATACTGACCTGGATTCACAGAGTTTTCATCAATTCTCTCTTGTGGTTGAACATGTTTAAAGATCCCTTACAAAAGAAAAACAGAGCGCTTTTTCCAGGAGCTGAGGAAATTAAAGAACAACTGTTCTTCTCCTCTACCTTAACAAACATTTGAGGAGGTTGCTGGTATTCATTCTACCTGGATCCCACTGGAAATTTTGCTTAATATAAGTTCCTCTACTTTTTTTTTAAAAAAAAGGGATTAAACATTTATGATTTTAATCCACCAGAGCTCAGATTTCAAAGGCAAATGCGATCTTGCTTTTCCATGCTCAGGCAGATATTTGCTCCAAGAGAAGCCTTTGAGTGTAAATACCAAGGATACAGCAAATGTTCTTGATTCAAAATTGCTTTAAAGCCAGCAGCTGTCTGCTCCCTTATATCTGATCCATGATTAAAGACATTTTTTTGTTGAGTGCTTGTCCGTGGCTCTCTTTAAGCAAGGTGAGAGACCTAAGCATGCAATGAAATACATTGTTATAGGAGTGGCTGGCTATTCAGTGTTAGCTGGGCTGTGCCCAAGCCTCCAATGGCTTGAGCACAATTTCCTGCCTGCAAGTGCACTCATTTAGATATCTAACTACGTGATCTGCAAGAAAGTGCTGTGGCTCTAGTTTTTTGCCAGCACTTCAGCGTAGACAATAATAAACTGCAGACACCCTACTTGATACTCACATTTAATTGCACCTGAACTGTCAAAATGCAGCCTTTGATCACGGGCAAGTTTCAGGCTCTTGCTTGCAGTTAAGGAGGATGTTACAGGAAGTATCAGGCTGCATTTGGAGTGGAAGTAAAGGTCAAAAAACCCAGGTGCTTTCATTTATGCAGAATTTGTGGGTAAAGACACTATGAGAATGAACTGAGACCCTGCCATTGGGACAAAGCTTTAGGAGCCCAGGACTCATACATAGGTAGACCTTGGGCAATTCTTTTAGCCTCTTTGGCTCCCCTAAAAAGATAATGTGATAACACTTCACTTCCCTCACAGGACTTGGTGTGAGCTCATTACTTAGTGTCCTTAAGATACTTCGTAGATGAAAAATGCAATTGACAGCAAAGGCCAAATTCTCTTCTTATTTATACCAGCCCAGCTGATATTAAAGTGAATTGAGGCTGAGCCAGGGGAACCTGGAGGAAGATTTGGCTGTAGGTGAGAAGTACCATGGCTGATCTGTCTCTGCAGAGCTCATTGAGGAAGCTTCTTGAGGAAGCTACTCATACCAGCTCTCTGGCCTCAGCTGGCACAGAAGCCCCATGCTTATTTTATTTTGTTGCTGCTTCTTTTTTAAATTGGCTGCCAAGGACTCAGTACTGCTGTTGCTGAAGCCAGTGGGCTTTGGCTTGTGTTGGCTGGATGATCTGCAGGCAGAGGCATCACTTTGGGGCAGGCAGTGCAAAAGTGACTGGAAGCCACCTGCATCCAACCCAAACTCTATAGATGAACCGGCATCAGTGTGCAGAAACAAGCCCCAGAGAAGCCCTGTGAGGCTGGGGTCACCTGGACTGGCTGGTGTAGTTATCTGGTAACAGTCCACCCTATAAACAGAAGTGCAGAAAGGCAGGTGTGATGGCCAGGGTCATCCCTTCAAGGGAGACAAAAACATGGGAGACTCTCCATCAGCCAGGTGAGGAGGCTTGACATTTGAGGTGGTCCTCTCTCTGATTCGGGGAGAGTGGTGCTGGGTCAGGGAGGGTGAGGGGGAAAAGATCCCTGCCCCAGCCAGCTAGATTGCTCTGCAGGGATCCATCAGCAGCACACAGCCAGGCCCCACCTCCGCTCCTGGGGTATTTTGATTGTAGTGAAAGGCTCAAGAGACAGAGAGAGGCAAAGCTTGTTCTATGCTAAATTGGCATTTGAATTGTGAAATGCTTCTAATAAATTGCATCTCAAGGAGGGGCTTCATCTGATCAGCATTTGGATGAGTCTGATACTAAATGACGTGGTATCCTATAATACACCACATCTGAGATTACTATTATTATAATTACTGTTACTATTATTATTATTATCATTATTATTATAATCTCAGGGTCTTGGGAATACAATCAAGAAAATACACATAGTGGTTTTGTCTAGTCTAGGCTGTACTAAACGAAGATAGAATTTACTGTCCCTTCTGCCTATTTAGTGAGAAAGGAATGTCCTGTACATGTTCTTTTGGGGGAAAAAAACCAACAAAACCAAAAAAGCCATGTTCATTATATTGGCTCACTCATACACTAGAAAATCAGGGGAGACACCACTAAGGATCAAAAGCTTGCCACACACCCAGCTGTGAACTTACTAGTGGGGTAAAGGACTGTTTCCTGCTCCTCTCCCAACCCCACAGTCTCTGTCTGTCTGGTCCCTGCCTCGTGCTGGGAATAAACACATTCCCAGACCCAATGGACACCATGGGGTTTATCAGCTTCCTCAAAACTGGTGTGAGGGTCCAGCTCACAGACCTTTTCCACAGAAGCCTCAAAGAATAAAAACGCACCTACATGCAAAGGCATGGTACATATCATTCTGAAACATGTCCAGACTCGGGCATTTCCCTGAGTCACATGGATGCAGATGACTTTTGGGTTCCATGGACCTGTCCTTTGCATGTGCCTCCTGGGCCATGTAGCTGCCTTTGCATAAGTCACACAACACCGAAGGAGCAAAGCACCAGCAACAGCCAGCGACAGCATCCTTAGCTTATAGACCTTGATAAATGGAGGCGAACACTTATTATGGCAGGTAAAGTACGTAATAGTGGCCATCTCATGTTTCGTGGTGATAAATGGTATCACCACAATACCAACATTATGGTTTTCCAGGGGTAACCTGTGATAACTGAGAATAAATATGCCTTTCTGTTTGTGGCAGGGAAGGGAGCCCACACAGCCATGCCAGGAGGGCTGCCCATGTGCCCGCTTCCCTCCTGCCAGCCATTCACACACTGGCAATCAGGGTGATAGCAATAATTCATCTCTAGCCCGAGATCCAAGAGCATGAAAGTCACAAGTAACATTGTCATCACCTCATGTGCCTGACCAACAGCAGTGGTGCCTCAGAGAGGGCAGGGGAGCAGTGGTGCTGTTGCATGGAGAAGGGCGGGGAGGGATGGCTGTGGAAAGGAGCAGTCGCAGGGTGGTATCCACATGAGGCAGTGCCCAGCCATGCTCAGCACACTGAGCTCGTGGGCTGCTGGCACCAGCACCACTCCAGGGAGAACCAGCATCCTGGCTGCATTGCTTTCTGTGAAGCCAGCATACAGGGAAAAAATCCCCCAGGTAGGTCAGTGGGACAAGGGTTTTCATTTTCTGGTGGTTCTGAGAAACTTCTCCTTCGGGTAGGCTGGGGTAAAGTGCTCTCTGTAGACACTCTGTGCTAGCAAAACACTTTGGCAATGCAGCGTTTCCCCATACTGGCTTTGGTTAAAGGCTCTTAAAGCTCTCGCACACTTCTGTTGCCCTAGGGGAGAACTATCACCTTAAAGTCTGGCGCTTTATACATCAAAGGATGTCAGGAGTAAAATTAAGCTAGATGTTTTTATAAAAGAGTATCATCTTAAAATCTGCTTTGGTGTTGTTGAGTGAAGGAGCTAGGATCTGAAGAGAAGCTTAAATAAAAGCTCCACTTAAAAAAAACCCCCATAAATACAGAATACTTGTACCTTGGGACATTTGTTTTCCCTTTTGAGATCCTCCATGAGCTATGCTGGTGTTCAGCTTCTGACTCATGCACTTGTTCTCAGGAAATTAAACACCATATCCCCAATTTTTTCTTTACATGAACATAAGATGAGCCTGTAAATGTAAGCTGTCTCCACATTTCTTAGTGAGCATATTGCAGTTCCTACAATTATCTAAATAAAATGCACATAACTGTAAGCTAAATTGCCTCTTACTCCATTAACTCGGGTTTTATCTGGCTGTTGTTAGGGACAACCACATGTCACTTATGGAAAGCCAGGGGTTTTGAGATGTAAGCGCAAGGGATTCATTAGTTCCCCAGCATCTGATCTGACCCATCTTTAAATAACAAGCTGGCTTTTCAAAGGGACGATCCTCATCACTTGCTCAAGCCTCCTTTAAGTGTCTTAGACTGAGCCCATTAATGCAGAACTACCCGTGGCTATGTGAAATCGTGGTATTTGTGTCCAGCTAAAGGACTAATTTTTTCAAATATCAGACCACACACACTTGTATAACCACAAGAAAAATCCAGAAAAAAACCCCAGGTGTGACTAAACAGGATGAAAGAGACACCAGAGGGACAAACTTGGTTCAAAATACAGATATTATACAAACAATAAATGCATATGCAAATATACATTAAAGCAAAAATACCACTAATGCTTGTGGTTCTTTTCTCAAACCCAAGAAACACTATAAAGGAAAATATTTTAAAATTTTCCTTTTTGTCCTAGGTCCTGAAAGTTAAACTAGTGGGTAGACAAGAAAAAAGAAGCTAAATTTCACTGAATAACTCCCAAATTAATTAGAAGCAACCATGCAAAAAGATTGGCAAATACAAACACGTCGAATTCAACTCCTTCACATTTTCTTCGTTTGCAGTAAGTCATGTCCATGCTATAAACACTGGAAAAAGATTTAAAAAAAAAAAATCTTTTCAGCCAGTGGTGCCTGCTCAGAGCTAATGTGTTTTGTGTTGTTTGCATCATGGCTGCATCAGGCTGTTTCCTGAGAGATTGGCTTTGCATTGCCTCCAGTGCCCAGCAGGACAGGATATAGCATATTACTGTCAGGATGCACCGGGCTAAGTACAACCAGCCGAAACTGTTCCCAGTTCTCTGGGCCAGCTCAGGCAGAAAACAAAAGCTAGTTTAAAGCGGCTTTAAAGCAGCCGCTCCCAGGACTCCATTAGTCATCAGTCTGCTGGGTCTTCCTCAGTCCCATAAACAAGCAGGTCATCCACCTCTGATTAGTAAACAAAGAGGGTCACCTTGTTCCAATGACCTGGGAAGGAAACCTGGAGAGCAGGGATTTGAAAAGTGTAAGGGTTTATGTACAGCTAAAGGGCACACCAGACTTTTATGAAAGGCTGTTACGTACAGGGGCATCATAGGTGCTATGCCACCACAGGTCTAAGTCCTAAATTTGTATTTTATACACAGAAACTAATGTGGGCTGAAGATGCGGACTGCAAAGGCACATAATAAAGTGATTCTGCATCCATACAACTTTTCACACTCCTTTCTGTATAGCTTTTATGCTCATCTGTCCCCTGAAAAAACCCTCCTTCCAAAACACCCATAACTCAGCAGTTTTGAAGAAGCAGGTTCATCCGAGGAGAGAAATGCAAGGGTGGGAATCAAGATCTAAACCTGAAACTCACTGAGCTCAGGCTGTAGCCGAAAATAATTCTTTTGATTCCCATATTGTTTGGGGGCCAAGGGGGTGCACTTTTTTCTATCAGGAAACAAAATCCATGGAACCCTTTTTTGGGGAAGGATTTTTCCTGTTTTATCCAGTGATAAACAGCCAGTCCTTCTCTTGTACAGCTGCCCTACCTCTTTCTTTGCCTGGGCTTTCTGAAACAGAAGTCTTAGTTTAGGATGACATTGAGGCTGGTTCCTTAAAAATGTCAAACCAATTTCTTTCCCATGCAGGTGAGGCAAGTTTTCTGGTACTTAGGTGTTAATTCAGTTCACAGTTAGCAATGGGCATGTTCTTCAACAAAATTAAATTCTTTAAAGCCTGATAAAGTAATGCATCATGTTCCTTGGGGGTCCTAGATACTTCTAGAAGTCCTTCATAGCCTGGAATTGGCCTGGGGGGCGGGCATTAGACTTTAACTGGAAAGGCAAATTTAGTCCAGCATCCTAAATGCAACCACTTGGTCCTAAGCTGCGGCTTTAGTTGACACCAAACGCATTATTACAGAGGACAGCAGTGACAAACTAAACAGCCATTTCCTCCCCCACCCAAGGCAGAAATCAAGTGTAAGCTGAACCCTGCCAATCGCAGCACACTATTAACAGTGGCAATTACAGATAATTACCACAATTACTAATAAAATATTATCAAGGGTAATGGAATGGGTAATTGCTACCTTTCATCTAAGAAGGTCCAAGACCATGGCAAGATACACTCAAGAAGGATGGCACTTCAGTGATTCCCAGCTCCCTTCCTATGTGATGGTGCCCCTTAGGAGACCCCACAGCTGCAATTCAGGAAGAGAAAGAGCAAAGGTGTGTCAATCCTCTTCCCTGGGAGCAGCTTCCAGGGCAAGACTGGGAGCACAGCTGCAGTAAAAACTACCAGCAAAATCACTAGTTCTTAAGCACTGTGATACCTGAGTGTGACTGAGATGCCCATGGACACCCTAAAAATTTCCAGCTTGGTACTTCCCAGAGCCACAGGTTAGGTTCATCCTTGCAGGCTCTAGCTCAGGACGGGCTCCTGGCAGCTCTGTGGCTTGCCTTGACCCTAAGTGCTCATCTTTGGTCTCTGTCAAGCAGGAGACCACACATCCTCCTTCAGTCCCCTAAAATGCCTGGCTGTTCAGTACAGGGACTAAACAAAGAGAGCTGTGGGAATGGAGTGAATCCTCACTTCCAACACAGTGTGCATTTGCAAAGGCAAAAATTAGTGCAGTGGAATTGTTAGGCCATCTGCCTTCCCGGCTGTGGGTCACATCTTTACATGGCCATTGGGGGACGTCAGAGAAAGGTATTTTTCCAGCTGACCTGCTGTCTTCAGAGGTTTGCATTTTACCTCACTCTCAGACTGATTCCCCACATTCCACATTAAATTATGTATGAGCAAGTGGTAACTTGTGTGCAGGGTGACACAGAGCAGAAGCAGCAGTTTCCATGCTGAGGAACAACCCAAACACTTGCCTATTCTGTCAGAGGAGCTATGTTGAGATGGATGTTTGTGTCCTCTGCAAAGGAAACAACACTGGTTGTAACCTGGTGCCCAGGCACTTATTTAACTGGCATGCATCTAAAGCACAAGCTCCCGTTTCCTTGGGGATTATTCCACGGGGAGCCCCTCTGAAACCATTTGGGTAGGCATGGAGTGTGCAGCATGGCCCCATTTTGTGGGGACAGTGCTGTTTGCACAGGGTGCAGCAGTGGGAAGCTCATGTGGACAACAGAGAAATTCAGCTTGTTTGGCTCATTTTAATACATTGAAGTAAGGGAAAGGAGTCTCAGCAATGCACAGGGTAAGAATAAGCACAGTCTTGGTCCAAAAGTGAAGCAGAGTAAAATTATTGCTCTTCCACCTGTCTTCTAACAGTTCACACTGGGCATCAAATCTGGACCTCATCTCAATTCCCAGCACTTGCAACTTTTCTTCCTGTTCACCAAAATATTTGCAGTCACAGGTAAAAGTACCTTTTATTGGTTTTACAGTCCCCTTATATTGCTGTAAGAGAAACAGGATTTGAGTCAGTAGCAACTATGTGTTGCTGAGCACAGAGCAAATTCCCAGGGCTTTTTATTGGATTTCTCTACCTGGTACTAGGCAAATCCCCCAGGGGGATCAAAATTACTGCAAAGTCCAAGAGGAGCAAAAGTTTCACAATAAATAGCTGGCCCAGATCCAGCAGGCAGCCTGGAAGTCTGCCAGGCTGCCATTCCTCAAGTAAAGATGGCTGGAATCTGCAAGTCAGGTCCCGGCAGTGTGAGCAAATTCAGGGCGATTAGTTGGCAGGTCACTGCAGCACACACTGGAGTGGGAGGGAAGTCACACAGGTCTGCTGAGCAGGTGGCAGAAGGTCAGGGAGGAAGAGGACACCAAAAACGGGTGAAGAGAGAGTCTCTATCTGATCAATGCATAGAAAAAAGCCCCTTGCTATTACAGAAAGTAGCACAAAGGCATATGGAAGTATTTCATTATGGTCCTGTCTGCCATGTGCATAAATGGGGACAACAGTGTCGGGCTTAAAACAAGGGCTGGAAAACCATTAAAACCACTTCCCCTCCCAAAGAAAATCCACCCACTTTAAAATTTATCCTATGTTGACAGTAGCATGATCAGCAGGCCAGGGGAGGTGATTCTTCCCCTCTACTGTGCTCTTGTGAGAACTCGCCTGGAGTGCTGAATCCAGCTCTGGGGCCCTTAATATGAGAAGGACGAGGATCTATTGGACTAAGCCTTGAGGAGGGACGAAAAGTGACCAGAGGGATGGAGCACCTCTCCTATGTGGAAAGGCTGAGAGAGTTGGGGTTGTTGAACCTGGAGAAGAAAAGTCTCCAGGAAAACCTTATAGCACCTTCCAGTACCTAAAGGAGGCCTACAAGAAAGCCAGAGAAGGACTTTTGACAAGGGCAGGTAGTGAAAGGTGTCCCTGCTCATGGCAGGGGTGTTGGAACTAGGCAATCTTTAAGGTCCCTTCCAACCCAAACTGTTCTTTTGACGATTCCACAAATTTGCACTATAGTTAGAGAAGAAGCACAGAAGAAGAATTTTGCTGGAAATTCTTGGTGGAAATTTTCTGCAATCTTTTCTGTGACTTACACATTGTCCTGCTGCCTTCCCAAGGATGCTTTGTGGACAAAGTGGGGGCAAACATCCTATGATACCTCAGCAAGAATGAGCAAGGCTCTGAAACCTGAGCAGCATGCATACTCTGAGAGACAGTCATGCAGAGATTTGGGAGCAGCCATAAATTCCTTATCCTGAACAACTGAGGCATTTTGCCCACACTGCAAAATATCACTGTTAAGAACTTCCCCACTGTGAAGGCAACCCCATGCTGCCAGCAAAGGACAGCCTACAAGGGCTATGGTGGAAGCTGCTTCTCCAGTGTGCTCCCTTTTCATAATGCTGCTTTGGGGCCAGCCCCAAAATCCTCACCCTTACCTGCAGGGCACACTAGCAACTATTGTGAAATACAAGTTTATCAGTTCTAGAAGTAGGGACATCAAGCATGAGCATCTGGAACAAAGCAATTTGAGAGTGGATCCCTAAGAACTATGCTGAGATAAAAATCTCTTTGATGGACAACTATTTCTGACAAGACATTTCCTGAACAGGATAAGGAATCATGGTTAAATTCCTAGAGACTGACTGCTGAGCAGTTCTGGGGAATGTGAAACATCCCAGGCCTGGGCATGGAGGGCAGCACTGTCTTTTCTGAACCTTTCTACAAACATTGCTGGGCATTAACAACATGATAGATATAACAGAAAACACTGGATGAGTAGATCAAACATATGGAAGAGCTACCTACATTAGGCTAATGCAAGTTTATGTTTTCAATCTGTGTAACTTCACCATGGGTTTAAATCTCAGCAAACAGCCCTCTCCTCCTAGACAGCTTCACAAAGTCATCTTACCCACCCTTCACTGCAGCATCTCTGTCTGTGAAAATGAGACTAATAACACTTGTAAAATATTCTGTGATCTCTAGATACAGGGTATCTCCACACCATAGAATTGCTGGCAAATAAACATGGCTTTTCTATCCCACTCACTCAAATCCTCAGGTCTGGATATCAAGTTTGCATGAGCAATACCAAGAGTAGAAAAGTCAGGCACACCAAGCCCAATTACTTTTTTATCTTTCAGCCCAAGGAGCCACAGGGTGTTCATGGCCCAGGGTTTTATAGCTTGGGGTGTCGTGACTGGGAAGGAGAGTAGAGAATCTGTTCTCATGCTCCACTTAGATCTGCTAGAAATCACCCCTGCCCAAACCAGGCAGAGCTTTAGCCTCATCAGTGGCTCACATTGCCCTCCCCAGGAGCCATACCATGAGATGTCCAGGCAAGTGCCATCACACTGGAGACCAGTTGCCCAGAGGAACAACCAGGGCTGCAGCGCAGCAGCCTCTGCTGGGGCTCCTGGTGTCCATCCTCAGCCAGGAAAATAGGCAGGAGCAAAGGAGAGGAGGCATGACCTTCCACAACACCCTGTGGAGGCAATTCTGCACCAGCTCTTTGGAGAGGAACAGTTTTAGTCGCCATAAGATGCTGTAGAAGATGCTGAGCACCATGAGATGGGACTTCTACCTACTGCCACTGCAATGTAACTTGCAATAAAGAGCAGTAAACATAAACTGTGGCATTTCCTACCACCTACAGGAAATTTCTAGTGTTAGGGAAGTGCGTGTCCATGTTTCTGTGTGAGTTTGCACACACATACATGCCTACGTACTTTAATGATGTTGGTTATTTCTAGGGATGTGGATGATGACAGGCTCCATTTGTCCTGCAAGATTTATAACAAAGGAACAAATTAATCCCTACTTAGGCATCATACAAGAGAACAGGGCTGAGCAAAAATGCAGCACTGCCCAGGCAAGCTTGTGGAGCAAGTTCAGGAAACCCCAGCAAATCAAATCAGAAGGTGGGGATTCCTTTGAAAAGTCCAAGCTCAGTGTCTGCAGTGCAGAGCTGCTCGTAGAGATAAGGTATTGCTTTCCACAGATGAATTTTGCAGAACTCATTCCTTGATAAAGAGTGACACCAGCAAAGCACAAAAGGAACAACCCTTTTGCTAATTTGTAAGCATCTTTGGAGAGGTTTTTGGAAGAGCATGTGAATTGTCTCATATAAGCACGGTTCCAGCCAAGGAGACCATGAGATTCGCAGTCTGCTGGCATGAGGATAACAAGGTCTAAATCTGACCTAGGTGTTCATTAAATCATGCCACATCCCCACCAGTGGTGCTCAAGTTCAAGTCCACCTCCTCCTAGTTAGCACAACACTATTACGCTGTCATGTCTCCACAATATCTGCTAAGAAGCAGATGCACGAGGTGATGGTAAGCTTTGGTCATGTGGGAGCAAAGTAAATTCTCAGAGCCTTTAAAAGGCAAAAAGAGATAAAAGAGAAGCAAGACTTCCTTGAGGGAGGGATGATGTATGGATATTGCAGTGTCAGGCTACGTAAACACAGCTGCAAATCTCCATGTAGAGTCAAGCTGCCTTACGGGGTGTTTATTACACATCTAGATGGATATCTCTTTATATACTTATAGAAAACAAATATCCACATAAAACACCCTTCTGCAAGCACTACTCAGGCTTCTTCATTGCAAAGAAATTGTTACAAGTGGCATAAGGGAATACTGTGAACCATTCAGATCACAGCAGTGACTACAGGTTAGCCATCCCAAGGAGATCAATGGCATTACAGTCCAGCACGCTGTGGCAGCAACATCAAAGCACCTTCTACAGTCCTGCAAGCACTGCCACTGCTGGGTCTTTTAGCAGCAGTTTGAGGCCATCAATCAGCTGCCAACATGCCATCAGTGCAGGGAAGAGTCACCAAAGCAGACAGTAGCACTGCAGTTTCATTGGGCACACAATAGAAATTGGCTCTAAAAGAAAGGTGGACATAAAACCCAATAAAATCAGTTGTGTTGGCAAGGGATCAGTCTGGTTTGTCAAAACATTCATGGGCTCAAAAGGTTGGCTTGCTTTCCTGCAGGCAGTCACCAGGAAAAGAAGCATGTCTGGAGGCATACCTAACACCAGGTTTTGTACCTTTATAGCAAGCTCTGTACAGATGGTTCACAACTGCAGCCAGCAGTGTAGTAGTGTGCTGGTTCTCATATTTATTTTCAGCCAGATCAGCACCCTAATCTCCAGCTACATCATCTTTTGTACCAGAACAAAGAAAAGAGCAGGAACAAGTACCCAGTAAGAAAGCCGTATCTCCTTTAGGTGTCTCTTCAGTGGCACAAGCTTTACGATCAAACTTCCTGTTAACTTTCCTCTGTACCGTGCATCTACATTTATGAATTCCAATATCACCTGTATGTACCTTCTTTTCTCTCCAAATTTTTCCAGAATTGGTCAGGGGGAAGGAAAAAAAAAAAAAAGGAGGAAAAGAAAAAAAAAGGCAGATGGGTAGTTAAGAGCTGCATATGGGGACTAGCCAGTTAACAAAGCTCCAGCTGAGGGAACAATGAAAACTTCCAAATGAGCCTTCAAGGACTTTTCTACTCTAGGACTGACAGGCACTGAGTAAAGGGGATGCTTTTAACTGATCTCTTGCTACCCCTTGGCCCCATGGAACAAGAAGAGTAGGACACAGAGGACTGAAGACAAAAAGGTGTCTCTCTTGCTGGTGGAAACCCTTGATGTGGCTGGCCAAGTATTGGTGCTAAGCCAGCAAAATACAGGTGCTACACTCCTGACCAGCTTCTTACTACATTATACACCAATCCATCAGAGCATGTTTCTTCAGTACAGGCATAGCTGAAAATTTTGGAAAATAAAGGAATAATCAACAGGTACCCCAAATAGAAAGCTGGGAAGAATATCCGTAATCATCTGTTGGAGGAAACCTAAACATGAGTGTGCATAAGTCCATGGGACCTGATGAGGTTCATCTGCAGGTCCTGAGGCACCTGAGAGATGAAGTCACTAAGCCACCATCTGTCACTTTTGAAAAATCATGGCAGTCAGGTGAAGTCCCTGATGACTGGAGAAATGGAATTATAACCTCCATTCTTAAAAAGGGGCATGGCCAGTAGGTCAAAGGACGCGATTCTCCCCTTCTACTCTTCTCTTGTGAGACCCCAACTGGAGTGCTGCATCCAGCTCTGGGGTCCCCACCACAAAAAGGACATGGAACTGTTGGAGCAAAGGAGGAGAAGCACAAAGCTGGTAAGAGGACTGGAATACCTTCCCTACGAAGAAACTCTAAGTTGGGGCTGTTCAGCCTGGAGAAGAGAAGGTTGCACGGAGACCTCACAGCAAACTTCCAGTATCTGAAGGGGCCAAGAGGGAAGCTGGAGATGGACCCTTCATCCGGAACTGCAGTGTACAAGGATGAGGAGTAATGGGTACAAATTGAAGGAGGGGAAATTTAGGTTAGATGTTAGGAAGAAATTCTTGGCTGTGAGGGTGGTGAGGCACTGGACCAGGTTATCCAGGGAGGCTGTGGATACCCCAACCCTGGCAGTGTTCAAAGCCAGGCTGGATAAGGCCTTGAACAACCTGGCTTTGTGGAAGGTGTCCCTGCCCATGGCAGGAGGGGTTGGGAATAGATGATGTTTAAGGTCCATTCAAACCCCTTAACATTCTATGATTGAAGTAGTTCTGCAGCATCTATTCTATATGAAGTAAATGTAGCATCTATTGCATAACTATCAGATATGATGGCATCTGTGGGTAACCCTTATTCTTTCCAAATTTTATCTCTGTATTAAAAAAAATCCCAAACTTCCTAATCGCACATCTTTTCCTCACAGTTGACTTCTCACTGTAGTGACTAACCAGATATACCAACCACCTCAACAGATATTCTCTTAAACTGTGGCCCACACTTAAAATTTTCAGCATAGCTGCAGCAAGAAGCTCCATTTTATGATTTAGAAACTGAAGTTTTCAGCTGCAGTAACAATTTTGTAGTCATTATGTATTTTGTTAAGGGGACTCTTATAAAACTGCCCCTGCATCCAGAACACTTTACCAGCAGAGAGCTTCTGGTGGAGATGCCTGGCTCTAATTAATGTATTCCACTCCTCCAAACATTATCAGATGAGATGGGAGGTTTTTTCCCTTGTTTACTTTTTCCCCGGGGCAGGCTTAGTACCCAACAACCCAGAAACTCCTTCAAGGACAATACAAGGCGCTCTGAATCACGGATGTCTCAGACACTCTCATGCCATCCTTCATCTCCTCCCACTGAGGGAAAAGTAGAGAAGGGCAACCAAATCCTCCCCCAGCAAAAATGAGTGGTGAGAGGAGAAGTAAGCTGCTTCCCCCTGCTTTTCTCTCCCTCCCTGTCCTCCCTCTGTGTGTGGCTCTGAGGGGTGTGGTAAAAGGTGCAAGTTGTCCTGGGAGAAGGAGAAGCAGCATTTCTCACAGCTGAATTTTTGCCAGCACGAGCTGTGGTTCATGAACTCAGCCTCTGGCCCAAGGCTAAGTTCAACTGTGTCTGAAGTCTGATGAAATGCTTTGCATTGCTCTAATATAAATTTTTATTTCAGCTGAGGTTTTTTCCAAGGCAGGAAACAATTCCTCTGCCTGGCTGAAGAACAGGCTTTGAGCCCTGTTTGCAATGTATTAAAAGGGATTTGCTTTGTTAATTTTCACAAATACCAAGTCCATTCTGCAAGCAGATAAAATGTACAGTAAAAAAAAATGTGATCGCAGAGGCTCTCTTCTTCACATTATGTCCAGTTGAGATGATCAAGATCCGAAACTTTAGAGTTTTGTAATTCATAGTGAAAACTTTCACTGTAAAAAGATATTTTTAATACTAAATGGCTCTTTATGAGAAAAAATATAGCAAGATCTAATGGCTGGAAACTTGGCTAAGAAGATACAATTAATTTTAATAATCACTAACCATTGAGAGTAATTAGCTGCTAGATCAAACTACCACTGAATAATAATAATTTTTTAAAATCTTAATTTCTGGCCTCATTTAATTGAAAGCACATGTTCCTTTATAAGGTGCACTGTAGCTCAAACAGAAGTTACAGGGCTGAAGCAGAAATTACTCAGAAAAATGGTATGACCTGCATTATCAAGGTCAGGCTGGATGATCTAGTAGTCCCTTCTGGCCTTAAATCCTATGAATTACGAATCTAGGGTGCTCTACTTGGAGAGTTTGAAAATGCTTTGCCAACACAAGGTTATAATCCACTGTCATACTGTGGGCCAACCACAGCATCACCTCAGCGTCCCGAAAGCCATGTTTTATAGCCATCTCTAAAGGGATAAACTTTACTTATTAGGGTATTAAATATTTCAGAGGAATAGCTAGCAGATCTGATCCATGGAAAATTTCCCTTTTATGTAGTGAGAGCAGGGCAGATCTGCATTATGGGTGTCCCTGGGCCAAGGGCCTCTGTCTGCCCTGCAGAAGCACCATCTACTTCTAGGCTGATGTCTTGATGTCACCCTAGCAGAGCCATGGTGACCTCAACTGATGATAAAGGCTTTTCCTCACTGAAACAGCAAATAACCTGACCATCTACCCTCTCTCTCTGTGTTATAGGCAAAATACAGGGATGAAGACTCTCCTACTTTAGGTGCTGCTAAACAAGCAGTGCAGCAAGGCAGCGCATGCTCACGTGGACACACTGACAGCAGTATCAAAACACAGGCATGCGGATGCCCTATCCCTGGAGGTGGTCAAGGCCAGGTTGGACAGGGCTTTGTTCCTGCCCATGGCAGGGTGTTGGAAGTAGATTATATTTAAGGTCCCCTCCAGCCCAAACCGTTCTATGATTCTATGACAGTGACAAATAAATTTTCAATAGACAACTTTAAGCTATACAGGAGTTGGTTATTTTAGTTGCAGACTGACAAGACTGCAGGTTGAAATTGGCTCTATGAACTCAGCTCAAACTTTGGGAGACTTCTCTGTCCCAACACAGCAACACAATAGAGACTGGTTCCAAAGCAGCTCAGCTCCAGGAGACGATGCCCCACTGTCCTGGTTTGACAGGAAGGGAGTTTTTTAAGGAAGGTGTAGTCAAACCAATCATGGGTTAGAAGTGAATATTGACATCTGGTGTGGCCACTAAGGAGATGTGTCACCTCTGAGAACATGAGGAGATAAAGGAAAGATTCACAGAGGTACTTCCTTTTGTGTTCCGGCCACTGAAAGGAGCACGTCTCCTCGTCTCCTCCCTCCCCCAGCCCAAGGCCTGAAGGCCTGGGCCTAGGCCTGGGTGGGGGAGGGGCAGCCATGCGGCCTGAAGTCACTCGGCCTGAGGATGAGAGGTAGGCCGGAGCNAGACTGACAAGACTGCAGGTTGAAATTGGCTCTATGAACTCAGCTCAAACTTTGGGAGACTTCTCTGTCCCAACACAGCAACACAATAGAGACTGGTTCCAAAGCAGCTCAGCTCCAGGAGACGATGCCCCACTTTTGTGTAGCAGGGAGCCCAAGCCAGCCAGCCAACCGGGCAGACACAGACGAGTTCTTCCCTTGGCACCCTCCCACCACTGGCACAGCAAGATCCCCCTGTACTCAGGGTCATTCTAAGCCCAGCAGCTTCACAGGTCTGGCTGGGTCCAGACCACGCTCCCTGGCACAGCAGAGCTCCAGGGGTGCCGCATGGGGTGCTGAGCCATTATCCAGAGCTTTCCTGGACTTCCCAGTGCTGCTGAGGGGAAGGATTCACTTCTGAGGATCAATAAAGTCTGGGAAGCCCAAAGATGTCCACTGAGATACCATTAATATGCCTGAACCCAGATGCCTCCTCTTTGCAAAGGCAAGATGAGCTTTGGAGGCCTTTTCTGTGTGGCTTATAGGTAGAGGAAGGCTGACTGATCATGGTCAAACTTCGGTAGTGAAACAAGTGTGTGAACATCAAGGCTTGGGACAATTGAGACCATACAAACATCTAAGGGAACCTAATCATTGTGGTATCAGAACTGCTGAAGCAATGTTTGAGGGCAGAGCAGGGAATGACCCCAGAGAGGATTATCCCAGGCTCCTGCCCTAACAGAGTGTGACCAAACAGCTGCTCATGCCCGTATGACTTGTGTAAAGCCCCTTGAGGGATCCCTCCACTGCAATAGTCAAACCACAGATCTTACACACAAAGCTGCTGTGGAAGGAGCATGAATGCTTTTCGTAAAAGCCTGATCCAAACCTGCTGAAGAAGATACTGTATTTAACTTTTGCAGTCAAGCCTAACAAGTGTTTTTTAATATGCTACTGCATTGCTCACCATGTCCTTTCCCTCCCTTCGCAGTCACACGGCTTTCCTAGCAAGTTTTATTTTGACCTAAGGTAGCATTTTCAGCAGGCACACATCATGTGAACAAACCAGAAAATTAACAGGCTGGTGATTTGCTGCTGCTCTCAAGTCAAACAGAGAGAGCACCCTTGTCTTCATAAAGCTCCACTACAAAGACCTCAGCCAATGAGAAGTTAGGAAGTTGCTGCTCCAGTCAGATTACCCTTAGGTCTATTATGAACTGTTCTGTAATGAAGTAAAAAATGAGGGACCAAAGGTTTTGCTTCCTTGCTGAGCCTTTTTATCTGCTTTGGCCAAGGACTCCTTGCTTCTGGAAAATTGGGTCCCATTCCTTAGGCTGTGCTAAGGCTTTTTTACAGGATGTATGCGGGTACGGGGTAGGTGGGAGCTGTAAACAGCAGAACATTGGCTGCCTCATCTGGGACAGGGTTTAATGTTTCTGAATCATTGTGCTCAGGATCCTCAAGACTTGAGCAAATAGATTAAACATGATAATAAAACATATACTGAAACAAACATTCTTCTTTAAATGAGGAATAACCCCGCTCTGAGTTCAACAAATGCATATGCTTTGTCTTGGTTCCCTTTTTGTAAAGACGGGGTTCATCACCAATATTAGTTCAGAGTAATGTGAAAGGCACATCTACCACAATAGCAGAGCTCTATAAATAGCCTAAAATAAAAACACTTGGACAGACACATGTAGCTAAAGGACTTCATACTTCAATAGGCAAAACCACAAAATACCAAAATAATTAAATTCATCTCTCAGAAGCCTTGAAAATAATTGGGTCAAGTTTCCCTATTTTGTCCCCTCCTATTTTATAAGATAATTATTAACAACTCAATACACCCAGTTTCTGGAAGCAAAATCCTGCACATCCTTCTCTTTCCTTTCTGCTTCCAAAAAAGCAAACAAAAGAAAGAATAACTAAGCCTGAGCACAGTTCGGTCTGCAATATGCCACTGGCTTTCCTCCACACAGCTCCCTTTAAGTCAAAACCAGCTGATTAGCTCTGAGATGTCCATCTCTGTAGAATCTCTCTTCCCAGAGCCAATAAAAAATGGAATTGTGGTTGCCTGAACCAGAACAGTGCTTCTGGGATTTTTTCATGCACTCTCCCTGTGCAGAAGAGTCAACATAATAGTGCAACATGACAAGATGCTTAGCCACAGTGCCAAGACAACTTGCACAGTTTGCATGTTTCCTATTAGAGATGCATCAGTGATTTTGGAAGGGAAGAGAGGGAGAGGAAAAGAGAGAAAATAGTGCAGAACAGTCAAGTCCAGCTCCAAAAGCCTTTGTGTCTTCATTTTTCTATCAAGATGAGGTACTACAAGACAGTGATGATTTGTAGCATTCAAGTATTGTAATAAATTTGTCTCTTTATTAAAACATTTTCCCAGGAAAAAAAAACAAAACAAAACAAAACAAAACAACCACCAAAGCAAACAAAACACAGGACCAAAAAAAGAAAAATACTAGAACATTACAAACCACATAGCATCCTCAATTGAAGACCTCATGCCAAGAGGAGCAAACAGATAAAAAACTAAAAGCAAAACCTTCTTTCAGATTCCTCCTCACAGTTTTTCTGGGAAATATTCTCCCCAGATCACAGTACCAGAAGAACGGTGTGTTCCACTTATTTTCTTAATACCAAGAATGAAGAAATACGGAAAGTTTTGAATGCGTTTTCCAATTTTCATTTTTCTTCAGAACTTAGACCTGATCTTAGGGTGGTTTGTCCAGGCTTTTCTGATTTAAGGGGAAGGGGGTTTGTGCTGTATCTCTGCACCCTTCCAAATGAGGGTTCTCCCCAGTGCCAGTGCAGGGTGTGGCTGCAGACAGAAGTTGGCTCATGCTGCAGTCCCCCCTCCCTCAGCATCCCTCCAGTTGGATGCCCACTGGGGTGTCCCTGGTGAGGGCTCTCAGCCCTGCTCTGGCTGCCCCTGTCCAGCCCAGGGTGCTGTGGAGCAGGGAGCCTTTCAGCCACCCCAAGCACCCAGGGTGCCTGTTCTGGACCCGAATGAATGAGCAGCAAAACCCTGCTTGGGTTGTCACCCACTTGCCCAAGCTTAGTCCTCTACAGCAGAGCACCAGGGCCACCCCTGCCCGTGGGCCCATTTTTGCAGCCCATCCTACACCACGACTTCGTCTCACAAAGACTTCTGTGACTTCTCACAGGTCTGGAATCCTTTTAATTTGTAGTGACTGAGAAAGGGGTTGCCCATTGCTGATGGGCCTGTCTCTGTGCTGGAGGCATGCACAGATCTGTTCAGTCATGAGGAGAAGGCAGTTCATTTTCAGCCTTTTTCCCTGTAAATGCATTGGTAGATTACAGGGCAGGAGAACGATATCATTTCTAATGGAAATTAGCTTAATTATGAATTAGAAACATTAAAATGGGATTACCCTCACAAAGGAAAGTATTATCTCCTAATTGTTATAAAAAGCCTACTGCTCTGCCATTTTAACACAGTCAACTTAAAACCTCAAGGCTGATAAGAGTTCACTCTCAGTGCTCTTTTTTTCAAGTACGGAGAAGATATTTGGATTGACTTCCCTCCCCACCCCACCCCGCTTCTAAAATGTCGCTAAATCGCATCGCAGCAGTACTGATCCATGAGCTGTACTGTAGATGTTTGCTCTTAAAGGTCCACAAATCCCAGCTGTTTGTTAGGTGACAACCTATGCCTGGGGCCCTGGCAGAGATTATTAACTTTACCATTTAGTTGGCTTCCTGACAGAGATCTTTAATCCTGTGAATTATTTTTAGAAGGGCTACATCAAGAATTTCAGAGTTGCTTTATCATCTATGAATCAAGCCTTGGCTGCAAGTTCGGAACATCATCCCTACTTGAGAAGAGCAAACATGTACGTATGTATGTATGTATGGGGATAAAACAAATGAGTCCTTCAAATGAGACCCATCTTGACAATTAAGTTCATGGATTTACATCCATTCTAAAGATGCAGTAGAAAAAAGGACAGAAGGTCACAAGTCACTTTCCAATATAAAGCCTGAATTTAGCCCGAGCACAGCTTTGCTCTGTGGAACCGTGAGCCTGAAATTTGCCAGACACCCTCAAGTGACAGAGAGTATTTTTTCAGCAAAAAGAAAATTAACTGGGGACTTATTTTTTCAAATATGGCTCAGCAAACAGTTACCCTCTGTTGAGACTCTAACTCCTGCATTGAACCAGTAACATTTCTGCACAGAATCTTTTCTGCAAAAGTAGTTTTTACTGTGATAAAAATTTAAATATAGAAACTAGGAAAAGAAGAACTACTTTTTAAGATAGAAATCACTTTTCAGCAAAATGTTTCCTCTTTGGCCTTGCCTTTCAGTTAAAAGTGCTTTTCCAAGCTACCTTTTTAAAGATCATAACATGAACTCTGAAAAGGCTGGGCTTGCAGGGAAGGGCAAGGCTCTACATCAGACTTTCTTTACCCATCCATAGGGCCACATCCACAGGGCCATTAGGTAAGTCCTGCAGACACCTTTGGGGGTGTGGAAGAGAGGGAGGTACACAGCAGATGTGCATCCTCACACCCATCTGTGCATAAAGCTTATGGAGAAATAGGGTTTGCAAGCACAGCAAGCTCCTTCCTGCTAGGAAGAGCCCATGGCCCTCTCCTTGATGGTTGCAAAACGCCATTGTCTTGGCAGGGAACCACTGAGCCCTGAGCACACCAGGGCTGCAGAAACGTCTCCTCAAGGCCACCAGCCAGGTGCTGGAGGTCCGTCACCTCTTTGGGCTTGCATCTACCAAAGATACGGATGTAGAAAAATCGCTGCAAAAGCAGCAACATGCTGCCAAAAGGGGGAGAGCAACAGGTATGGGATTTGCCCTTCATTGGCTATGGGAATTCCAGCATCTCTTCTGCAGCTCATAGGGCTAGGAGTCCTAAAAATCTAATAAACTGGGAGCCAAGCATCCACCATGATGGGAACCACGTCCTCAGATCACTCTTTGGTCATGTTTATACATTTAGGCTATATGCAAAACTTGTGGCGAGCTATCAATTATAAATCCTCAAAGGCTTTTGCACTGGTATAAATGATACAGCATGAGAAATGTTAGAGTCACAGCACAAGTGTTTTCCTAAGCAAAGGCATACAGCCTGGAGCCAGGAATGAGGTAATTACTTGTACAATAGAAATGTAAATTCAAGTAACCTGAAGCGGGGGTGGGGGAGCATAGAAGCGATACAAGTCCTTACAGAGCCAGGTCCCAGGGGTGAGTCTCAGGCACCAAGAGGCAAGCAGACAGGAGAAAGAGAAAGTTTTTCTATGAAGGAATACGGCAATCAGAATAGTTTCTCTAGAAGTCACCTTTAAAATTAGAGGAAGAGGTAACAGAATATCCCAGCCCCAGTAGCAGCAGATAATGAACTACCCCAAAAAGCTAGCTGGCTGAGGGAATAGCCAAAAAAAATTAAGTACTTAAAGCTAAGTACAGTATTAATAATTCTTTTATTTTATTAGCTTTATTCTAGTATCACATACCCTCAGGCCTAAGTAAATATACTTTATCTTTCAGTCTCATCTAGTGAAAATGCTGACTGTCGAGTAACATAAAACACAGGGTTTCCAATCCTTCTGGGGCGGAATCAGAAGGTTAGTGTGCCTTAACAACAAACGGCTGAAAAGAAAAAAAAAAAAAAAACATTCCAGGCGTACCACAAACCTCCGCAGATAGGAGGAAAACTCCTTCAAGAGCAGCTGGGCATGGGAGCCCCTCTGATGTTCAGAAGTGGGTGGGAAGGACCCTGGGCACAAAAGGTATCCAGCACAGAGCCATGAGCAGCGCTAGAAGCCTCTCTGCCTCGAGATAAGAGCCACATACCAACCCCCCATATCGAAGGAGCCCAGGACACCTACCTGAAGGAGCCCAAGGCAGGAGGAGGATCACTGGAACCATCAGGAAGAGAATAAGCAGGAAACCCCCAGCAATTCCATCTCTTGGGCTCAGTAGGAAAACCCTCATCCCCCAGCTGCTTCCCATCATTCTCCAGCCCCACTGTCTAAACAAGTCAGCTGAAACCCATAGCCCGGGGACGGCTGTCTGAATGGCTCCCAACGCGAGAGGGGCAACCCAGCTGTGTTTTGACCAGACCTGAGTGAAAACCCCAGTCCTACAGTCAGCAGGGCACTGGCAGTGGCCACCAGTTAAAGCTCATACGCTGGTGAAAATCAGCTCCACATGCCCACCATAGGTGTAACTGTAGGAATTTGCATCCTGCAAGGCTCTGGTCTGTTGAATGAATCTTTAGAGTGTCAAAAATAAAACTTGCTGTTTGCTGAGGCTTGGAATGGGGGGTGGGGACATGACAGCAAGATCCTGAAATGTTTAAATAAATGGAGGCACCAGCGTTTTGAAGTACTGCTTGTTCCTCTCGAGGCTTTGGCCAAAAAAAGAAAAGGTTAAAAAAAAAAAAGTGTGGCCTTGTGACTTTTTTATAAAACCCTGATACATCAGAAGGTTTGAAATATAAACAGCTGCTTTTACTGACTATATCAGTGCAGCTGCCTAATCCTTGGGTAGCAGTGTTTATAAATATTGCTCAGACAGGCAGGTTAGATCAGATTTTCTCATGAGCTCACCCAGGATGGTTGGCTTTCATGGACAGGCACGCTGTTATCTCTTTTAGCAGCCAGCGTTTAAACAGCCAGCTTTTGAAATCCAGCCACGGTTTTCAAAGAGTCAGTCCTGGGGAGGAGGAGAAGGAGGTGGCAAAGGAGAGTATCTTTCATCACAAACCTGACACGGGAGAAGCTGCGCCTGGATTGATGCCACTGGAGAATGTATCACTCACTGTCAGGCAGAGCCGGGCCGTTTCCAACAGGCAGCAACGAAGCTGCTGCAGAGCCCTGGGCTCTCCCTGGTGGGCACAGGCCTATTGAGACCGAAGTGTCCCTGGAACACTGGAACCTGTTTTTGCCCGGGGGGTAAAGTGTAGCAGCAAAGGATATGGAGCTAACCTCCTCCCTCTGCATCCCTGAGAGCATCCCAGCACCCCGGTAGTCAAGGTTTGGGGTCTTCCCACTGCAACACCTCACCCTAGAAACACCAGTGGGGGAGGGCAGAGAGATGGGTATTTCAGTGAGGATTGTTCACCTTATCATACAAGCCAGGGTTGTTAACATCAAAGGGCAGCAATGCTTCCAGTTGCACCTCCTGGCACTGTGGTTCCTGGCCCTTAGGAGTATCTATGCCAGTGGCATGGTCACTTCCACGGAGGGTGACATATCCTTAGCTAGAGGAAAGCATCTTGCAAAGACAGGATTTACTGTAGAAACAATAAAATGAAGATGTGCTATCAGTAGAGCTTAAATTGTAGGAGGATGACTAATCAAAGCCTAGCTTTGGATGGCCTGTGTGGACTGTGCCTGGCAAGAAAGCGTTAACCCAAACCCCCTCAGCCAAGACACACAGAAAATCTCCTTCAGTTCTGCTGCCTTTCGGCTAAATGCTACAGAGTTGTTTCAGAACAGCAAACACAGGGCTGCAGCCCCAGGGAAAAATGAATCCATCAGGAGTGAAAGGGGAGAAGTCCCACAAGAAAAGCAGATTAAGGAGTGTTTTGAGGAGTGCAGCGCAAAGCCTGCTGTCTGATGCCGCCTCAGCGCTCACCCCTGCGCTGTCCTCAGCCAGTCGCCACAAGAGCCGTCGCAGCTTTGGGGCACGAGCTGCCCTTCCTGTCAAAAGCCATTTCGTGGCAATCTTGCTGTGGGCATTTGACTGATGTGTCAGGAGAGCCCTGAGGAGACGAGGGAGGTGACATTATTGCTGCTGCAAAAGAAAAGTGCAGATAATGAAAATTGTGGCTGTGTCAACAGTGCTGCTGAGGAAAGGCTTTTTCCTGTCTATGTTTCTATTCCTTCAAAAAGAAAAGCAAACCTCCAAGCACTGGCAAAAGAAAAAGTATTTTTATGGGAGTCCACGGAAAAATGCATCCAGCGTGAAGCCATTTGAGCTTGCTGGCTCCACAAGTGTTAAACCCAATGCGTCCCTCAGTGAAGGATGCTGGGCAAAAGGGCCTTTTCCCACATTTCCTTGTCTGTCCTTATTGTGATCCCAGTGGTGTCAGCTCAGCTGAAAAAAAGAAGTTGAAAAAAGCCACTACAGCTGCATGTACACTCAGGAGGGGCCAGTGCATAACAGCTCCCCGATGAGGGTCTGAGCTCCAGCCACAGACCCAGCCCAGCACAGGAGACTTGCACCCATCAAGCCCACAGGGCACAGAAGCTCCCTTTCTTTCGTAAACTCCATCAAGCCTGAGAAAAAAAAGCCGAAGCTCAAGTCTTCATAGCACCCTTCCACCTTCAAGGAAATCAGTAATGAACAGTGGGACAGGGTTAGTTTTGGCCCATTTGGATCACAAAGTGCAGAGGCAAAAACTGCATTTGCCAAAAAAAAGTGTGATCCACCTAGATGATTTCTGCCAGAGAGCACAAGTTGTCTCTAATTTCCAGTTGCCAAGGGCTGCAATAAGGGAGGGGGGAGAAGGATGGTCATTGGGAGGCCAGAGTTACTAGCCTGTGTCCTCAGCAGAGAAGTCTTCATCCCTCTCTGCTTCTCTCTCTCAGCCAGTTTCAGCTGAATTCAAAGGAGTCTCAGAGGCATAAGTCTGAAAAATAATTGAACTTCCGTATGACTGATGAGACATAGCAGTCTGGGAGAATAAGAGATCCCAGGAAAAAGCACATGGCCAAGACTGGGCACAACCAGTGAGTGGGTCAGCAATGCCATTTGTCTGGCTGGCCCCTACCTGGACTCTTGAGGAACATGGTCAGGCAGCCAGGGGAAGGGGGCACAAGGCACAGCCTTTCCAGGGTCCACCAGGGGTTCTGCTCATGGGACATAACTTCAAACAATACAGGATATTGCTGGTGTCTTGGGTTGCAATATGTAACCAAAAATTTTATTCTATTTTCATCTGTTGAAACCGGTTGAAAGATATTTTCATCCCTTGTAACTCCAGGGGGAAAGAGGGCAGGTGCCTTCTGTTAAAGGGTCAATTGCTAAAACCAGATGGGGCAGTGCTTCCTTATCTTGTCCTCCACCCATCCTCCTCCAAGGGGATATCACCTGTGAATGAGCCATTTAAGGCTCTTCTTGTGACTGATAACATTACATCATCCCATTGGGAGATACTCCACTCAGTGGGAGGAGCCGAAGTCTCTCTACCTGCATAAAACCTGTAACTCAGGACACCAGGGCAGCTGGTTTTTTTCCGGATTCCCTGAGGAAAACTGGACCCATCCTGTCACCACCAGACCCTTTCTACAGGACCACCTCTACTCCAACAGAGCCACATCTGCCACTCCAGGAGGACTTATTTTGGACTGCTCCCCACACCCTGACCAACAGGGTGTCAGGTCGTATTTTGACCCTGTCAGAGTTTCTGGGATCATTTGTTTGTTGTTGTTCTTTTTTTTCTCTGTACCACTACCTTTGTAGTTTGTAATATTCTTAGTAAAGAACTGGTATTCCTATCCCTACATCTTTGCCTGAAAGCCCCATAATTTCAAAATTATAGCAGTTCAGAGGTGGGGGGTTTACATTCTCTATTCCAAGGGAAGCTCTGGTTTTTCCCTGGCAGTTACCTGTCTTCTAAACCAAGACAGCTGGGGAGAGGAAATAATATTTAGAGTCATTTTCCATGACTGCTATTCTTGACCGGGGGGTTCCAGGCTTTAGATAGAGACTCAGCATCAAATTCCTTGGCTGCAGTTTGAAGGCACATTATCTGGGTTGAAAACAATCTCTGTATTTTCAGAGGTGGCAGGGATTTGTCCTGTGTGCTACACGAACACACCATTTCCAGCACAGGGTTGCATACCTTCCTGCAGCAAGTTCCAGTCAGAGCTGTAGGCTTCAAGCAGCAATATCTGGTAGCTGACCATACTGATCCTTTGAGCCTTAAAATTAATTAATTAAAAACTGAGAGTAAGCTAATCACTTTCAGTTACAATATAGGTTTCATATGATATCAGAGTGAATACCCATCAGTTCAATGAAATTACAAGCAAAAAGTGGGGAAGAGAAGAAAAAATTCCTTCACTTTTACTTGTGTATCACAAAGAAAAAAAAAAGAAACAAAACAAACAGATGCAATCTCTTCTTTCACAGCTCATTATACAGATTTTTTGAAAGAAAATACCCAGCCCTGCAAGGATCTGTATTAAAAGACAGATTCAGTTCCTGTCACTTTTGACATGGAAGTGCATGCAGAAGTAATGAAGGTTTGCTTTGCTTACAGTTTTCTGTGCATAGCTGGTGGTAATTGTTCTTAATGAGCAGTGGGGCATTCTTCTTTGTGAAAAAAATCAATAAATATTTAATTCATAAATGCAAGAGAGGTGACGAGCAAAATATCCAACTAATAAAGATAAATGGCTTTCGTACTCATGAAGAAGTCTCATAAAGAGTCAATGGAAAAAGTGCCCCTGCTGAGCAAAGAGAACAAAATAAATGCTGGATTTTATACTGCAAACACAGTAATGAATAAAAAAAACCACCAAAACCAAAACCACACCAGAAAACAGCATTAAAGCATCATTAATGTTGAGTGTTTAAATCTACAGAAACCAGCACAAACATAAAGGAAGATCCCTGAGGCAACATTAATTGGGACTTATTGTGGACTCTGTTATTGATAATTGCATACATTCAACTGCATAAACAAATTGCCAAAGCTGTATACAACTGGAATGCAAATAAGGGATGTGCAGTCATGTGTTTCTCCTACACTGTGAGACCCACCAGGCAACACGTGCAGCAGGAACAGCTCATGGGTCACCTACAGATGCACACACATGTCTATAAGTTACATAGACCAGCACAAGGCAAAAATCCCACCCAACCTGTGGTATCTTTGAGATAAGTTCTCTAGTTATTTGTGTTTATTTATTTGCAGGCAAGTTAAAGATGGGGCTTACAATGCATTCTTTCAGTGCTTGCATAATTTAATTTGTTTCATCTGTTGAATCTGAAAATGCTGAGACACGACAAGAATGTAACACTCCCTAAGTGGTAAAGTACTTCTATTTAGTCATTTCTATGGCCAAATGAAAACTTTGTGTTATTTTATGTCCCATATTGCCAGTAAAACTGCAGCTGAGCTAACATGCTCCAATCCCTATGCCTGTTATCCAAAGCACAATATCCTGGGGACATATTCTCTAAATTGCCTGCAAAGGCTTGGAACCACACAAATGCAGCCCAGAGGAAGGGCCTCATCCATCAGTGGTCCTCTGCCAGAAAGGCCAGGGTCTGTCTCGGCTCCAGCAAGTACCATGGTACCTTATCGGCACCAGGCGGTCTCAACTTGGCAAATGGCACTCAAGTTGATGCTGGAGGCGGGTATTATTTGCATCACTGAGATTCCCAGAAACCCCAGCTGAGATCAGATTCCTGCTGCAAGTACGAAGTAAATTGCCCCACATGTCCAGGTAGCCTATTAACCTTTCAGAGAAGGGGTAAAGCGTGAGTGGGTCATCCTCTCAAACAATTCCCATTTCACGGGGAAAGAACTGACCCTTCTACTGAATGCTGTGGATTGAAGTGGGAATTTTGGTGTCATGATGTTTTGTTAAAAATTAAATCAAGCTCAAAAAAGTGATCCCAGAAACTTTATCAAGTTACCCAAGGCTGCACACTGTGACAGAACCCAGAGCTGCTCAACTTCCCCACTGGCATTTCGCATGAGTAGCTAGTCTCTCCCCACCTTTTTGTGCCTCCTCTTTAATCAGAAAAAAATAATGGAAGTGCCCATGTGGTGTTGCATCTTCTTTGCTACTTTTGCTTCCAAGCTCCCCAGCATCTGAGCATGGGGTGAAACAGGCTAGGGGGACATTCTGCTTAGATGATTTAACTAATCTCATGCAAATGTACTCAGCAGTCTTGGTACCCATTGTGTTTTCACCTACATAATGGCCAAGACAGCTGCATATTGCTTTTTCCAAGGATAATAGCATTTTTATGCATTATTCCTTAAAGCTTTTTGTGCTCACACACTGAAAAACAGCTCCAGCTGAGGAATAGTTGAAGTCAATATACTTAGTCTCTGTCCAGGTAATTATGCATCCTCCTCCCATGCTAGCTTAAAAGAATACGATAATGATAGGACATCATTAACATGTCTATTTTTTTCTCCCTTTTCTTATTTTCAGCATGTGGAATGGAAAAATGCAGATAAACATTCATTATTGCATATTTTCTGACTTATATACTGCCTACTTATCCTGCATTTGAGAAATGGGAAGGGTTTTGCAGGCAAGACAAAACACAAAAGAACTGGTTTGAACCAGGAAACAACATATTTGCCTCTCCTGGTATGAATTTATATGACTTACGGATTTCTTAATTGTCTGAGTCCTCAGGGAAAGGACAAAAAAAATCCCCAAACTAGATAGATAGATAGATAGATAGATAGATAGATAGATAGATAGATAGATAGATATAGATAGATAGATAGAGTTTCCTTTAGTAATAGAAGCCAAGACAAACCATTCAATAATAGTAATAGACGAGTTGTCAGCTCCTCTTTCACATCCCTCACCAATTCTCAAGTTAATTTGCCAGTGATAAAATCCACCTCAATATACATTCTTCCCAAGGAATCAGGATTGGTTGTGAAAATTAATGTTAGTGGTTTGTTCCCCCTTCAGTTCTGACCAGGTGTTGCTCCTGCCCATGCTCATGGGTTGACCAATACACTCAAAGACTTTTGAGTAAAGATTGGGATTTCAAATCTGAGACCAAGGGAGCTGCAGAGTTTGGCTGGAGGGAACAGGGTGGGTTGCATATGAGAAGACAATCAGCTTGTGGTCACCTGAACCGTTACCTGGAAAAGCTGCAGCAATGTGGCACCTGCAATAACATTCCAGAAAGCCACAACTTCCATATAGATCCAGCATATTAAACCAGGCTGTAAAAAAGGAGTGACAGTAGCCTTACAAAAAATGTAAGCACTTGAATTTTGTAATAACCAGCCTTTAACTTCTGTTCCTGAGAGAACACTTTGACTGTTGATCTATCTACAACTGACCTTTCAATCCATTGGCTTCCATGGGCTTTAGGAAATTCCTGTGGATTTTGATGGTTGTTGGCTTATATCCAAGGTCCATGCCTTACAGAAGCATAAAATCCATTTTGATCCTTTAAACAGATATGGAGAAAGCTCCAGCCCCCCCACCCTCTGACTACAAAAATATGACTGCTTTCATTGTAGGTGTCTCTCATGCTGTTTGATCATTGTTCAGTGTCTTTCAAGTTATTTCCATTAGGAGGAGAAATTGCTGAGGGATTCAGGTAATTTTATGCAAAGCTGTTGATTTTGAAAAGAAAAAAAGAAGTACAAAGCATTGAAGACAATCTGAATCAAATCAGAGATAATTTCTTTATCATTTTCTAGCCTGCACTCATCCTTGTTATGAGAATTTTCAGCCACTCTCTCCAAATTGTATTTCCAATTTTTTTTTCTGTCTCCAGGACTTTCTAGATCCTATTTTTCCTGCTTGTTTCCTGGCTACTCAGGCCAGGAACACCTCTGGTTACAGTATCTTATTGCTTAGATCTTAATTTGAGCCCTAGAAAAATCTTTTCACCTTCGTTTTTCTGCTTCTTGTTAATTATCCAGAGCCTATGTTTTGGACACTGAACCCATTCACATTTATTCGAGAAAAGGAGATTATCATCTTCCTTTATGTCTCCTGAATGAAAGACACCATCACGCTGACATGCTTTAATTAAGCTTCACCCAACCACCAAGAACTTCAGACATGTTTTAAGAGAGATTATATCAGCAGAGATAATAAAAAAATACATTATGGAGCCAAAAAGCTTCCCAGAATGGAAAGAACATGCAACAGCAGCATGTACTGCTCTGTGGTGATGTAAAAGCCCACAAGGATTGAGTGAATGCTTGGTGAATGTATAGTAGCCATTGCTCCCAGGTATCTGCTGGAGATGAGAGGGGTAACTTGAGGAGCAAGTAACTCTGACAGCAGATATAAGCCCAAATATTCTGTTATAGAAGGGATAAAAGGAGAATGGGGTGCACTTCATTTGTAGTTCTAGTTTGGTAAATTTCACCCAGGCACATGGAAACATTCCTGAAGTGTTACATGGAGACCAAAGCCAACTCCATCAGAATGACCCTCATTTGGACCTTCAACTTTTGCTTAACACCTGTGCTTCAGAGCAGCTTCTTCAACCTCCAGCTTCAGGAACTTCCAAATATACAGTAAGAAAGTGGCTTGTGATGAAGCAAAGTTACTAACAGGATTCTTGGTGGGTGCAAGATGAATGCTGGAGAAGAGTTTCAAATTACTGGAAAATGAAAACATTATTGGGAGGTTGGGGGTTTTCCTTTTTGTTTTTTTTGGGGTGGTTTTTTTTTGCCAAATCCCATTTTCAATTAAACGATTTAGTGAAAGCAACATTTGGCCAAAGCAGAGCGTGATTTTCACAGAACAGCAGTAAAATATTTAGCATGTTTATGTTCCCAAAAATTAAAAACAAACCAGAACCAAATGCACCAAACGAAACATTGTACTGAAATGGGCAGACTAGACTAGTCTTTTGCTAGAATACCTCTGGTTTTGCCCTTTGTCTGAGAAATGCTAGGCGAGGACTGACAATTCCCACTTCATCAACAGGAGCCGGGGGATGCTCCATCTGTGATGAGCTCTGATCTGTTTACAGTCCTGCTTACAGCTGCCATCCCAATTTAAAAGCCTTCTACGGGAAAGCTTTTCCTGTTTATAAGCTTGCATAGCCAGACTCTGGTCCTCCCAGTCACTTAAGCACACATTTAACTAAAGGGCAGGAGCAGGTTCCTGAACTTAAGAGAGGCCCTGACACTGTAAGCAGGGCCAGGTTGTTTGAAGTTAAGCACATGCTTAAGTGCTCTGCTGGATTTTTGCCCAAGCTGCCAATCTTTTGTAGTTAATCATTTATCACCCCGCTTATGTTCTGGTAGTTATGCTTCAGTGTGCAAATATGTAAATTGCTTTCATAAAGCTCCACACACTGAGCACAAATAATGCTTCCTCAGCCCTTTGCAGGAGTTCTCCAGTCCTGTGACACCTCAGATAGATCAAGCGACACTTAGAACTGGCAAGAAAGTTACTTCTCCCTTAATTAAACAGAATCATTATCGTGTTCTTCTTCTTAATGGTGAGGTGCATTCACAGACTTGCAAAGTAAGCAAATAAATAATGCCAGTTAGCTCTAACCTGACAAGTATCACACATTTTGCCTCTAGAAGCATGTACACCGATCTGTCTTCCTCCTCCACTCCAAGAGTGAGAAAGGGATCAAGCTGTCCAACGTATCACAAGCATATTTGCATAACTTTGGCACAGATTAAGTTAAATCACTGCCTACAAGGGTATTTGCAATGTACCACAAGGTAATTCTCCCAAACACCAGTGACCGTTTTAATTTTTCTTTCCCTCTTGAGGTTAATTGCTATGAACTACAGGGGAATGTCATCTCCACTTACCTGTGCTCTGGTGCTTTGTATTCAGAAAGCTCACAGCTGCCGTGATTTTTCACAAAGAATTAAAATTGCCACGAGGACAGAAAATAGAGTTACTGCCATTCAGTTCCAATATATTTATTGGAATGATAGGCAGCAGTGGTGCCTCACTGAAATAGAGCCTTAAAACACAATTAGTTGCAGTTCTATAAATTGCAGAGCCAGTTATTCTGTGCTCCTGCCCGTGGGCCTTCCATGCACCCACTAATGAAAAGGCTGCTTTTCCCCAGATGTCAGGTACTTTTGCAAGAAATGAGCAGCAGGAAGGGAAAATGACAGACCCTGTTCTCTTGCTCTGTAGAGCAACTTTTTTGTAAAAATTTATTCTCTGTCAAGCAAACTGCCTGAAAAAAAAAACGCAGTCAGCTACATTTTCTAAGAGGAAGCTTGAACACTGCTCAGATTGAGTCACATTAAAACAAATTAATGCTGCCAGCTGGTCTCACAATCATTACTTGAAAAACACTAAACCTCCAGCTTTAAGTATAAATGAAAAAAAACCAAACCACCTCCTAAACAAATAAACAAAAAAGCAGCAAACGAAGCAAACAAGTTCTCCCATGATAGACCAGCTGCCATCATGACCCACTGAACAGGACAAAATTTATCCCCTGAACTGTCCTGGGTTTGGGTGCTGACTGCAAAATGCTCCTAAGCTTCTGCTGCAGAGCTGGGCTGGCAGTTCAGGTCCTGGTCCACCCAGGACACAGATCACTGGAGGAGCAAGGGTAGGAGGGATACTCAAGGGGAACCCTCATGCTCAGGAAAAAGAAATCTTAGGCAGGGTTCAATGCATGGCTGTTTTGGGATTGGTGGGGAAATAAAGGCCCAGGAAACGAGGAGCCTCAGACAAATCTCAGAAGGCTTGTGTTAAGTGCAGGTCCTGGATGAAGATTTGGCCATCATCCCAAATACTAGGAGGTTTTCTTGCACTATGTAATTCTTTAAAAATGACATGCATATTCATTTCTTCTTTGGGCTGTAACTATCAGTTAATTACCAAGTTACATTAAAGGAAGTAAGTTTGTAGCATTTTAAAGGAAATATAATGTATTAATGTTGGTTAGAAGAGACACAGAAAGATACCACTTGTATGAAAAAATGCATGGTGGTGAAGCAGATATTTTCCTTTCACAGTAGGTCAGTTTAACAAGCCCTTGATGGAAAATATCCACTCACTTCTGGAGATCTAGTTAGATGGGGACACAAACATCTAAGCAGCTAAATATAGTTCTGGATAGCAGCACAGTAAGTTCTAGTGTCTCTTAACTTAACTCTGGAATTGATACAAAAATAAAATCACAGCATTTTCAGTGCCTGTCTCGGCTTGTGTGCTCACTGGGACTCACACCACCAAATTTCAGCCTCTGTTGAAATTACTCTGAAGTTTTTGTCTTGCACTGCCTCACATGCCATGAAGGCAGAATAATGATGTCCATCACTAAAAGGCCACATCTATTGAGATATATAAAGGTTACTCCACAGAAAGTCAATATGAGAACTGCACTGAGAATGCCTTGTCCTTCAGCATTTCTGCAAGAGGAATAAGCTAAGTTTAATTAGAGGAGTCTAGGTCTTGGTCAGAGATTTCCCCAGCCATAAATGCCAGTGGTTCAATTTTGCAACGTTTGTTACTGGACACGTGTCCTTTGGATCAGCTTGGGGTTGCTGAAGCTTGGGGTCGGGCGTAGGCAGGTACTGCTGGAGCAATGCTGCAAACCCCCCAAGAAGGAAGATGAGGCAGTGGGAACAGTGAAGAGCCACGGTAGTGACACATGGCTTTCTCATACTTCTCCTCTCTTGTTGCTCAGAGGCAAAAATGTTGGACCTGGGTGTAATTGCTTTTGCAGTGATTTAAATTTAAATTCCCCAGGCCTGACTGCACTACCCTGTCCCTTGCTCAACCACTGGCCCCAGCATCGGGTGTGCAGGACTTGGTGGCTGTACACTGGGTCACAGGACAATTCAGGTCAGGAAGGACCTCCTTGCAGCAGAGGTGACACCCCAGGAAGGAGGGTGTAGATGGCAGGAAATTCAGAGCAGAAGTGGGCTCCATCCCTGGTCTTGTCCCACTGCAGTCACAGACGGCTGGGGGGAACTTGGTCTGGTGCTTTCTCTCCCTGTCTCGGAGAAAGCACTGGATGATATCCAGCTGTTATTAACAGGTTTGTCAGCAGTAGTGACCTGAGTGAAAGGTAAACCTTTAAGTCAGCTTCACTTTATGTAACACGAGAGGCATTTGCTCTTACAACTTACATGGAAAATAAAATGCAAACAAAACAAGGTGTGTTGTCATCCGGTTTATATTATCCACCTTCAAAGCTAGAAAGATATGCCAAGCATAAGTCAATAAATAAACAAATAAGGAAAATATCAACAAGCTTGACTGCAAAGGTCATGGGAAGAGGGAGAGTGCCATGCTTTCAGCCTCCTCCTTCCTCTTTTCAGTCCTCAAATGCTAGAATACTCTGCCCTGCCCTGGGGTGAGGAGAGAGCCCTTGCAGGAAGCAGCTGAATTCAGAGCCTCTGTAAGCCGATGAACTGGATTAAACACTACACATCCTTATGAACATAACTAGTCCAAGAGAGACCAGTGAGAACTGCAAATAATTTGGTGACCATCAGCTGCTCTGACAGTCAGTTCTGGCTCACCACAAGTCCTGTCTCATGGACGGATAACCAGGACTGATCTGGGGCTGTACCACACACTGGGCAGCTTTGCAAGACAGGTTCCCAGATCTTCCCCAGCCATGACAGCTCACAAAGCAGCTTCCCAAAGACAACACACAGGAGAAGAAAGATTTTCATCTTCAGGCTGGATGAAGCCATGTGATGATGGAGAAGGGGGCATCTGTAGCTGTCCCACCACTGTGACACACAGCACACCGCAGAGTAGGTGCAAGACAGAGAAGTTCCCTCTTCCCTACCACAACTATAGCTCCCAAAAATACTCTTTTCAGCTGGCTCCTGCTCACAGACCCCACATCTATCAGATGCAGAAGCAAGCATGGCACCTTCCCTGTTCTCATCCTTTTTGCCCAAGACATCTGGGAGAAGTACCCCCACCACTCCAAAGCCATGGGAAAAGGGACTGCAGGATTCACACAGACAAACTGGAAAAGTAACAAGCATCACATCCTTACAGATTAGCTGGGGTGGTAGGAGCGGAAAAAACATATGCACTGTGGCTTCTCCACACCAGACACTGCAGTTTAAGGTTTGGGTGAGACCGTGAATGTTCATTCATATCTTTGTTCTCATTCAAGAATGTGAAGACTGTAGCAGACTTAAAACTAACAGGCACGACATGCACTGAAATTGCCAAAGCTTGTAAAATCTGATTTACTCTGTGAGGGAGAAGGGGAAGTTATTTAGTTTGAGTCATAAGAGGTCTCGATACAATCTAAGCTTCATCATTTCTGTAGAAACAGCTCACTCCCTGGGCAGATATCAAAAGGCTGCTGTGTACAGCCTTGATAACACAAAAGCAGAGAACAATTCCTAGCACTGAAGATTACAAGACCTTTGTATCAGCTGCTCTTCGGTACAGTTTCTCTTGCATTACGCCACTTGATGGGCACTCTAGGTTTATGGTTAGCTCTTCAGGGATCCATGGATCTGAAATCAAGAAGATAGAAGCTTTGCAAGGTTTTTAGTTAAAAAAAAATACAAGTTGTGCAGCCTTTGGCATAAACAACAATGTTAATCTACCTGCCGTTCCCTGCCTGAGGTTTTCACTCTCTGGAGCTTCACCTGCTCCAGGAGTCAGAGAGTGTGCAGCTCTGCTGCACGTGGAAGAAGGCAGGCAGAAGGGCTTGGGGTAATTCTGTCTTCATGCCTTTCACAGAAGACATGGGCTGGAAGCCTCTGCTGACTCAGAACCCCCCTTCTGTGGCCTGAATCTTCTCCTCTGGACCCCATGAACAGGGATGATGATGCTTGAAGACTCACAAATAGACCAAAAGAAAGATTAAACACATCCAAGCACAAAATTTCACTCCCTACCTTAGCTGCTAAGGGTAGTTTTTATTGCTGATGCCATTTGTTTCAGGAGAAGAACACGCATCTGTGGGAGGGAAGAGTCAACTTTGTCACACACCCCATGGGGCTGTGTACAGCAGCTGAGTGGGAGAATTTTTGACACCTCTCCGTGTTGGAGTCACTCCAGAGGTGCAGGCCAAGACTCCAGCAAGAGCCTCCCCTGGGGAGACACAAGAATAGCACAGCCAATCCTGCCTCTCCATGAGAGCTGCTCTCCAGCACTCCCGTGGCCTCCAACAGAAACTGAATTCACAAATGGCACAGAGATGCAAGGAGCCAAAGGGGGAAAGGGAAAGGTCAGCTGAGGTTGCTACCACCATGGCTCAGCCAGGCAAATGGCAAACGAGAACAAACCCCTGCAGAGTAGCACCGGGGAAGAACAACACGCATGTTGCAAATATTCCCCTGTGCTCATTGTCCCCTTTCTTCTCTTACAAGGAAGGATATAAGAAACAAAACCCACTTTGTAGAAAAAGGTGGTATGGAAACCACAAGCACAAAGAGTAATTGATGCAGGTTGTACTTTGCCCATTCATTTCCACTTGCCTGCATACCAGAGTAGATTATTACTACTACCACAGATGAGCAGCACCAGATGCAGTGGGCTAAGATGCTCTTTTATTACCAGCCCCCCGTGGTAAGGAAAGGCATCAGGCTTGACCTCCTGGGCATTCTCCCAGGGATCCTGCAGTGCCAGCAGTATGTACCTCCTAATAGGTAGGACATCCACTTGGTCTTGTCATAGATAACAAGCACTTTTGACAAGCTTGCAGAAGGTGTGACTTAAGGGTGGCAGCCCTGTGAGTCCCACATTCCTACTTTTTCAGTCCATTTCTTCACATCACACCAATGCTAGCTGTTCAGCTGCTCCCATGAGTGAATTTGTTCTACAAACAGTAGTTCTGCAAAGCAGTCACTGCAGCAATGGAGACTGGGATGGTCAATGGCTTACAGCATTGTGTACTGAAGGGAGAGCACTGGGGACAGAGGTCTCAAGACATGAGTTCGGTCACACAAAGCTGAGGGTACAGTACCCACAATGATACAGTACGCTGTCGATACTTGTGGAGTGAGGCTGAGGCAACGATAGCTCTCCATAGCGCACATTCACTGGATCCTGGAACAAGTGTGGCACATCCCCACGACTACACACAGACTTTGCCACACTGGCAAGTTTCCCGCTGCTCGTGATTGCTCCCTGCCTTGGCTCTAGGGTACAACCACCAGCACCAGGCACATGCCCACCTTTAAGTGTGCAGTCTGCAGGTGAAGCCTGTAGCAAACGCAAAATATCTTCTGCAGCTGAGGCCAGCTGTGAGGCAACATGCCCAGTGGGACCACTGGACCACTACCTAGTGGAAAAAATTACTCCCTTAACAGTACTCAGACACTCTCACAAGGCACTCTGAAGCTGCACGGATGACTGCAGGCCTGCGATGCTATTTCTTTCTAGAACCCAACAAGCAGATGGAGGTTTGTGACCAGTTTCTCCCAGCCAAACTTCCTGCAGAGGGATGACTAGTTTTTAGAGTGCTTAACAGACATGTGACCATGGCCAAATGCCAGATGGCTGGAAAGAGCATTGGAGCAGCCCTCATGATGTATGTCTAGCCTTGGCTGCCAGCATCACGTACCATATGTATCAGCTCCCAGATAGAAAGGCCTGGCTGCAACTTAGGAGTGTGACACATGGATATAACACAGCACAATTTTTAGTGATGCCATTGTAGCATGGGCCAGAATGAACAACATTTTTTCTTTTCCTTGCTTCTCACTTGTAATCAATATACAGGGAATCTGTATTAGATTCATTGTGCAGCCATTTCTGATGCTTGTAATCAGAAGCAGAACACAAGTGGAAAGGAAAACAAGGAAAAAAAGGAAAAAAAAAAGTTTGCATCACTCTCTGCAAACCAACAACTCCAGCTGCAGTTTCATGACCTCTTTATGCTGATCTAATTCTGGGCTGCTTTGTAAACAATCAGCCCTAACCTTCCTGCCCACCCTATCATGAGCTGGCCCAGGGAATATGACTGCTATTTAACCAGGTTCCTTTTCATTTGGATCAGCTACCTGAGTGTCATACTGCTCAGCCCGCCCAGGCTCAGGAGGCAGCAGGAGAGCACAGTCAGCGGCAGCAATTCGCAGCGGGGTGAGCTAGATGTTGTCTTACAGCAACAGCCTCACAGCACACCAGCCTTAACCTGCCTCAACATATTTGCACAGGCACGCTGACACGGCTCTCAGAAAGCACAGCCCATTTCAGAGATATTCCAATGTGTGTGCCACATCGGTTACACACAAACCAGTGATCTGCCCAGACTGATTTCATTCATGCTTTAGCCTGGAAGGTGCTTATGCGAGACATGAAACAAAGCTAGAACTTTGCAGGCTCCCAATGAGAGTATATGTGAACAAACAGCTGGCAGCCAAGTTATAACAACAACAACAAAAAACACCTCCCCCAAAAACCCAACCCAAAAGACAGCTTCCTATGTATTTTAAAAAGAATTTTGTTGCTGTTTTCATTTTCAAGAAAAATGTACGCTTGAAGAATAAACAAAGGCTTTTTTATTCCATATTCTCATTGGTGTCTAAATGGCAACCCTCAAATGCAAATTTCAGTCATGTGACAGCATTTAATCTGTATCAGAAGAGCACTCTGATCCCTGGATGGGATTTTGGCACTCTAGTCTCATTAACTCTTATTTACGTTCCAGAGCTGGAGGTTGGTTGAGAGGAAGCCTGAAGATGCTTTATCACGTGGAGTGGTGCTTAGTCCTTTGGGGAAGTCCAAGTCTCTGTGTAGTTAACAGCTGGGCCAGTCCATTCATCACCATCATAAATATGGTCAGTGACATCACCAGCACATAGTGGCTGATGCTGCAAGGAAGAGACAGATAAAAAAAAGTGAGAAAAATATACAAATTTGCAGAGTAAAGAAAAAAACCCTGACATAAACAACCCTCTGAATATTTTTTTTTTCATTTTAGGTAGGCCTAATTGTTCACCTAGGATGTAATTTTATATAAGCCACTCTTAGAAGACAAGTATTATAGCAGCACTGTCATGTAAAAACCCAAGTCTGTGACAAAATAAAATTGGTGGGGGACAGCAGAAAACACAATGGAGTGTGCACCAAGTGAGTAAGAGGTACCGGGTGTACTTTTCATTCAAATGGATAATTCAGTGTATGCGAGTAAAACAACTGCAAAACTTTTATTTGCTGTCAACTATAACACAGAATCTAGAGAGAACTTGCCATCAGGCAGACATTCCTTGGTAGTAAGACAACTCAGATATTGATGTCTGCAAAGTGCAATTTTCTAGAGAAAACACTATTCTAGTGACAAGCAGCTTTCAGAAAAAGAAAACAACAGACAAAACCAAAACCCCACTACTTTTTCACTCAACATTGCTAAAGTTCTCTGCTGTGGTAGCACGTGCAAAGAGATTAAAGACGTGAGTTCAAGAGTGGCTAATAAACACAATATGAAAATGCAGCTTCTGCATTAGGAAGTCCTTAAGCCACTAGAGAGTAAAAGGCTAACAAGCAGTGAGCTTGTTCTCCACTTGCTCAAATTCTGTTACCTGATGTTCATTGATGTTACAGATGGGCTATTTAGAGTCAGACTCAGATTTGATCTAGGACATTCAGTATTCTGTGTTCAATCGGTTCAAGGCCCATTTGGAATTAAATCTGGCTAACGATATCAAGAATAACAAGAAGGGCTTCTTCAAAGATACCAGTAACAAAAGGAAAACTATGGAAAATGTGGGCCTGCTACTGAATGGAGCAGGGACCCTTGCAACAGAGGCTTCAGAAAAGACTGAGATACTAAATGCATTCCTTGTTTCAGTCTTCACTGCCAAAGCTAGCTCTCCGGAATCCCTGACCCAGGAGATCAGGGAGAAGGTCTGGAGAAAGGCAGACTTCTCTTTCATGTGGGAGAACTGGGTTACAGACAATTTAGTCAAACCTGATATCCACATATGCAGATGCCTCCTCAGCAAGTTCACTGATGGCACAAAGCTGGGAGGAGTGGCCAATACTCCAGAGGGCTGTGCAGCCCTTCAGAAGGGCCTTGACAGAGTGGAGAGATGGAGGTGGGCAGAGTGGAACCTTCTGAAATTCAACAAACACAAATTTAGGGTCCTGCACCTGGGGAAGAATAACCACAAGCACCAGGACAGGCTGAGGGCTGACCTGCTGGAAAGCAGCTGTGCAGAGAAGGACCTGGGGGTCCTGGTGGACAACAAGCTGTCCAGGAGCCAGCAGTGTGTCCTTGTGGCCAAGAAGGCCAAAGGTATCCTGGGGTGTATTAGGAAGAGCATTGCCAGCAGGTCAAGGGAGGTGATCCTGCCCCTCTGCTCAGCCCTGGTGAGGCCACATCTGGAGAGCTGGGTGCAGTTCTGGGCCCCTTAGTACAGTAGAGACAGGGAGCTCCTGGAGCGGGTCCAGCAGAGGGCTACAAAGATGATCAAGGGACTGGAGTACCTCACTTACAAGTAAAGGCTGAGGTAGCTGGGCCTGTTCAGTCTTGAGGAGAAACAAGTGAGAAGGGACCTCTTCAATGTCTGTAAGTATCTGAAGGGAGGGCACCACGAGGATGGAGCCAGGCTCTTCTTGGTGGTGCCATGCACAGAACAAANCCCTTAGTACAGTAGAGACAGGGAGCTCCTGGAGCGGGTCCAGCAGAGGGCTACAAAGATGATCAAGGGACTGGAGTACCTCACTTACAAGTAAAGGCTGAGGTAGCTGGGCCTGTTCAGTCTTGAGGAGAAACAAGTGAGAAGGGACCTCTTCAATGTCTGTAAGTATCTGAAGGGAGGGCACCACGAGGATGGAGCCAGGCTCTTCTTGGTGGTGCCATGCACAGAACAAAAGGCAATGGGCACAAACTGGAACACAGGAAGTTCAACCTAAACATGAGGAAGAACTTCATTGTGCAGGTGACTGAGCACCAGAACAGGGTGCCCAGAGAAGCTGTGGGGTCTCCTTCCCTGGAGAAAAGCCATCTGGACTCAATCCTGAGTAATGTGTTCTGGGGGACCCTGCTTGACCAGGGAGGTTGGACTAGGTGATCTCCAGTGGTCCCTTCCCACCTCAACCATTCTGTGATTCTGTAAGATCTGAATCAGGTACTGTTAATTTAAACCACTACTCATTCAGAAACCAGAAATCCTCCAAAGCCAGTGACATTTCAGGTTAGAGCTGCAGATAAAACACTGCTGCACCCCTGCCCATTATGCATCCAGTGCGGCTTTGGTTTTTCCTGGGACTGCTGAAGAAACTGGCACTCTGACACGAGAGGTACCCATACCTCCTGATGCACCCATACCTATTATTTCAAAGTAGATGGCTCTTTAGGACAAAGAGAGTAACTTCAGACTTGATGAAGTCTGAGTTCAGTCACAAAAAAGGATTGCAAGGAATGCTTGCTGGCTTAATGACCTGGAATTTCTGCCAGAGGACTCATTCAGTTTGAGAGCTTAGCCACAGAAGAGCAGTAAAGCTCATAATGCCGTCGCTATCAATCCTCACAACCCCAAGACTGTGACAACTCTGGCGCTAGCCTAGCACAATTTAGCCCTGTGAAGTGGAGAAGCACCAGCTCTCAACAAAGCTGGGCCACTAACCAGTGTGAGAGAATAAAAGTAATCCAAAAAGTTCTTCCATAGCCAGGGTGCCAGCAACCAAAGGACCAAAGTGTATGGAGAACATGAAAACAGACTTAATACATGCTGTCAGTTTTTTCTGTTTCAGTTGAGTCTGACTAAAACATCTCACAAATGCCTTGCTCAGAATACATAGTTTAAAAAAATCAATTAGAAAAATCCACCAGCATAAAAGGGCTCAGACCTCAACAAGCATAATGAGTGGCAGAGCTGCACGTCTTTGAGAGCCAAGCTCCTGTCCTATTTCTGTGGGAAAGATGTAACAAGACACAGGGAGAGCATGAAGTCAGGCACAAAGCCTACTGTCACCTGGGCAGTGCACTTTGGACTTCGTAGTTCACAGCACATTTACAACAACAAAGATAACACAACTCCCTCAAGAGCTGCCCTTGAAAGACCACCTGGGTGTGTCACAGCTTTGGTTTCAGCTCTGCATGGGAAAGGACATATTGACAGATGAAATTCAAACCCTTGCTGCAGTTATCTTCATGGCGTAATGTGCCCTTGGGGACTGTACATTCACCACAGGTTGTTGGCTCTTAAGGGAACAGCCACTCTGGTAAACAGCTGGACACTTAGTGTTTCGTGCCTTACTGGTAACACCTCAGCTTTCCTTCTCACCTGGCACCAGAATTATAGTTTTTCATGTAAGCAGCAACACCACTTTCCTTGTAACTTTCAAAGAAAGTTTGAGTGAGAAATCTGAAAATCACATGCCAAACGAAGACCCTGCCTTTATTCCCATAGATACCCCAAGACCATCACAGACCATGCATGGTCCCCAGACAGGTATCTGAGTTCCTGTGCACGCCCTAAAAGGAGGTCTTTCAGATGTGATCAGTGATTTGGCAGGGCATAGGGAGGGGCTTTCTCAAAGCAAAATGGTCTCTTCAAACTCTGCTTAGCCACCTGTCAGCTGAGGGACTGGATCCTCCATATTTTGGAAAGAAGAGAGTGTTGCACACACTTCCCCCTTGCTATACTGCAGAAGGCTGCAAAGTTACGCTCCTTTAATAAAATATCAGACATTCAAAGATAGATAGATATATATATATTATGCCATAGAGCATAATTAAAAACTATTTCAATCTACTCGTCATGTAATTACAAAGAGCCAGCATCTCTGGGACTCTCAGCAACTAGTACTGCACTGCCTGCGGGCAGCTCTGCCTGGTAAATTACTTCTTAGGCTGGGGTAATGCTATATTTAAACAAAGAAAACAAGACTCTTACAGGTATATGCCACAGCAGCAGTGTCAAAATCCTGATCTCTATACAATTCAGAAGCTGCCCCCTTGACTGGATCTGTAGTTACAGCAAAGGAGGTAATTCTCAAAACAAGCTTTCTGTTTTGAGAAACAAACCTGAGCTAATGAGAAAAAGGAGTGAGATTCTAGGCCCCAGGCAAATCAGATCCATGTGGAGGAAGAAGAGCAATTAAACAGGTACAAGAGAATAGCATAATGGGGCATGGTGGGGCATGGTGGGGCAATGTTTATAAAGGATGAGATGGTAGAGGTAGCAGGTGTAGGGGAACATGGATGATCTACAGTAAGGCGGCACTGTTCAGTGGAAAGGTTAGTGCCCCAGGTATGGATCAATGTCAACAGGCAAAGCTGGTGATAGGAAAATTTTTTATCAGGGAGCAAGACACCTGTTTCAGTGGCAAGGAACCACAAGAAGAACATATGAGGTACTACCACCTCCTGGCTTTGTCTGTAACAGTGTATATTGGTGAGAAAAAAAGAAGACAAGAAGAATCAAAGACAAGAAGAATCTAAGACATTAAAAAAATGAGGGGGGTAAGTAGCGGGAATCAATCTTGTGCCAAAATTTGGCTTTCTCCCAAGACAGGCTAATCCTAAGATGACAGACCTGATTAGGATCTGGAAAGACAAGAAGATGGAGTAAGTTACCATAGCAATTAAAAAAAAGAGACAAAACAAGTAAAACAAAACAACTTGTGCAAGGACTTGAATGAGCACAGAACTCCAGAAGAGTCCGGAGACATTATTTCTATATGACATGCTCTTTGAACTGTTCCCAAGCACACACTGGGAGGCCAGATTTAGATTCTGAATTTCAAGTTTCCTGCTTTTCCAGCAAGGATGCCACACCCTCTCTCCTCAGTTTCACCAAAAGCAAATCATAAAACTTTTTTTTTAACAGTCAGAGCTAGAAGCCCCAGCACCCCAACTCTGAAATCGATTCCGTTATCCCTAAAACCTAAAAAAACCAGTTTTGTGCTTTATCTATGTCCCCTGACCTTTGAAACTGCAGAAGAACAGTTAAGATCATATCTTTATCTTCCAGCAACTATAAAGGAAGGAATAGTACAATATGTGTCTGTATAAAGCTATATAATAGCCATATAAAGAACCTTTAAGGTTTATCTTTACTATCACGTTATACAACTATTTACAAAGTGCATATACTGTAAAGATATAGTAAGCTTTAAAGGCTATTTCTCTCTCTTTCTGGAAATCAACAGATAGAGATAGATAAACACACCTTTTAAGCGGCAGAGAAATTATTTTAGTGTCAAAGAAGCTGAAAAGCTAGCTATTCCATTTGGCTGTTATTCAAAAATAAAAGGATCTTTCAGAACAAACTTCTCATGTTCATGTATTACACACAGATACATCAAAAACACTAGGAAAACTACATTATTATGTTAAAGAAAATTAACGGTGTGCTCTTCTGGGGCATACGATGCAATTCAGGTTACGTCAAGGTATATAGGTAGAGGGCAAGGTTAGCAGACCTCAGAAGCTTGTGTAAGCTGCTGCTTTGAGTTCCGCATTCACTGCAAGATTATTATCCCATTATTATATCAAAACAATGGAAAGCACTCTCCGAAAGACAAGTTCACACTGATTTTGGCATGACCATTAAGAAAAGGGGATAGAAAACTTCCTAAGAAGCCGTAAATATTTATGGTAATTGATCATTTACTGAGAGGAGGAAAACAGTGGTGCGCTGATAATTTGCTGAATGTGGTAATATAGGACTGTATGTTGGATCTGTTGTTGCTCAGCATTTCATTAATGAACTGGAAGAGTGGCAGAGGCAGAAATCTGTTTCCATTCAAAGGCAGTACTTATGTGGCATGGTGAATTCCACTGGGAGAATAAAGACATCATATTGTTAAGGCAAATGTGAGACAGGATAAAATGTCATGTCATGCGGTTAAAGCAAGGTAGAATAGGATATAAAAGCCAGGAGTTAGGGGTGAATTCTTTTAAAAAGAGAAAATGTCAGTTCAGTAAACAAACTTTAATTCCAAACGTTGAGATCCACTAGGAAAGAAATCATCAAGGTGAAAAAGCAGTGAAGGTCTTTTTATCACAAGGGATTTAAAGCCATCTCATCTACGTGAAACTTGGCTATTGGATAAACCAAATATTGCCTAACGAGTCTCCTACTCAACTTGCATATTCTTAGTAGAGAGAGAACATGCAAAACTTTTGAACTGTGGTAATTAGAAAATCCATGGAAAGCCCATCACCACAAAAAAAAGGATGAGTAAGGAAACATATCAAAACTTTAAAAATGTGGCACATGCACTGCTGGACTCTGAGAGGCATGAATTTCCACCAGGCAATTAAGCTGCTGCTTTTCCACCTGTGATTTCACTGATGTGGTAACCAGTAATATAACACAAACCCAGATATTTTCGCTGACACACACATATGCACTTCCTATCAGTGTGACAAGAAAAAAAGAAAAATATGAGAGCAGCTGTCCCTAAGAGTGGTCCTATTCTTTGTTCTGTGAAATCGTACGCAGGTTTTGTTGAGATGCAAACAGTTGGGGGAAAAAAAAATAACCATAATTTCCTTAACTGACTCAGCCCTCTCAGGAAAGTTTTGGCAACATGGAAAATGTCAACTGAGACAGGGTATTTTCAGACCTTGCTGTCAAAGCAGCAACAGACAACACTGCAATGAGAATGCCATAGAGCTGTCACTGCACTTGCAACAGGAGGACAGGAAAGAGCTATGTTAGTATCTCACTCCCACTGGTTTTGGGAATTGCCCAAAACCCCTTGAAGCTCATCTTCCCTTTCAGGAACAAACAAACAAAAAAATCTTGTGCTGTTGCCTGCTAATTTTGCCAAGCCTGAGGATCACACATTAGAAATCTGCTCAGAGGAGAAAGTTCTGGCGCCAAAGTAATGCTCATGCTAGATAAAAGAAGGACCACCTAGCTCTGCACCTATGGCTTCATTTCTTTTCTTATGCAACCTAATTATTTTTCTTACGTGCATATACACACCTACATATAAAAGATATATAAAGAGACTACAATAAAATAACATAGGTGGTAGAATCAAGCACTCAAACGTGAAGTAATGACAGAGCCTGCCTGAATGTTATGCATTTCCATGTTCAAAATTAATCACAAATTACTCTTTCAAAAGGCCTTTTTCAGTGCTTTCTTCAGCGATCAAAACACACACACGGAGAGGCAGAATTACAGTGGTGTATAATGAGCTCTCCTAAACCCNATGAGCTCTCCTAAACCCTTCACGATAAGGCAACCTTCCAGCTGAAATAGATCCAGCAATGCATTACTGTTGTAAAGCTCTACGCTATGAAGACAATGTATCAGAGAGGAAGTTTTTGGGTACTTATAACAATTTACACTTTTGCTGCTAACTTCCAATTAAAAAGCTTCTTGCCCAACAGAACAGAAATTTTCTGAGGTCTTTAATATCCGTATTAATCTGCAGAGGAATTCAAACCAAAGGGTGAGGCCATCTGACTTACCACAAACTGACCATAGCAAGGCAGTGTGATGCTAAAGCAGCATTTTCACTGTTTGATCTAAGTGTACCTCTGCCCACTAGGAACCTTCAAAAGGTAACGATAAGCAGGAATTGGAACCTCCAAAGAAAACAGGTAGAATACGCGTGCACATGTGTATCCACATGTGGCTGGGAACCTTGGGGCTCACAAAAGCAAAGTATATGTAGACTAAACATAATATTAACAATGGCTCACTATTCAGCTTCTGCTTAAATAACAGTGTCAAGTGACCAGATTGGCTGGATTAGTAACAACGCATTCCCTACTAAGCTTATTACAGCATTTTATCTATTTCCACAACTCAGGGAAGGTGAATCTGAAATGTGTATTCCTTGTATTTGAGGCTAATATCAGTCACAATGCAAAAGAAATTCTTCATTTTAACTGTGATTTTTATGTTTAAATGCTAAACTCTTCCCAGCTAGGGGGAGGATAAGTGCATGGGCCTTGGTAGCCACCAACATATTTACACAAGGCTCACTAATTCACAGTGAACTGTATATGGAGGCTTAAGTAGATACAAGACAATCAGCAACTTTGATAAATTCTTATTTTAACAGTGATTACAACTAATTAAAATGCAAAATATTAATTAAAATAGTTTTTGTGTAATTACTGTTCAAACAAATCCTACTCACTGTATTTCTTGCCATGCTGGATTTATTACTTATTCCATGTTGCTCTAGCAGAGATTTTAAGACACAAGTTTTAGCTTGGGATATGTATGTATATGTGTGCACACGTGTTCAAAGTATGTGGAACATCCCTGAAGCATTTGATTAAGGAGAGTAATTGGAAAAAAACCCAAGAGTTATGAGTAGATAAACAACAGTATGAACCTATGAAGGTTTAAAAATGCAATGGAGGCAGAAAAGGTACTGTACCTTGTTCCAATATCCAGCCAGCTTCCATAATCTTTAACCAAAAAGAAAAAATGCTAGGAAATAAATAACATTGATTAGTACATCAAAACTGCACAATTTAGAACAGAAAATTAAACCCCAATTTTATCAGGCTGCTTACTCTGAATTTCTAATTCATCACATGGAATAAGCACAAGATCTTTCCAGGAATGATCATTTGGACCACAGTAAAGAATAGTCTAGGAACCAGAAATAGATTTAACATGGTACCAAACAAAAACATCAAGAGATGGACTAAGTTCTGTCTAGCTTGGCTTGCAAGAAAGAGTAATAGCAGAACTTTTTCAATAGGAAAAGCCAAGCCACCTTATTGTTTGAAATAAGAAGATGCCAAATAATGCATAGTGCCTGGCAGTTTTCATAGAATTTCAACACAAATGTCTTTGGGCAACTCTGGCAGTTCCCCACCTGTAAAGTGGGAATAATGTTGTGAGAAGACAGTACTTGTCTATTAGTGAATTCCCCTAATAGCTGGTGGGCCCATGGATTCAAGACCACAAACGTTCTCTTTTTTGTCCTGCTGCTTTCTCTTTTCTTGATTTAGTTCCCACTTCCTCTTTTCTTGACAGAGTTCCTACATATCAAACCTCCTTGGTAATTTCTTTTTTTTTTTTGTACACCAAGTACATACCTGCTCATTGTTTCAAAATACTTAAACCAAAATAGAATACATGAGACATAAGACCTGGATATACTGGGGCTTGCTACACATCAGTAAATACCTGTAGTCTTCTTTTAGTTTAGTTATACTGATTTTATTAGTGAAATGCTATGAATGTGGTTTATTGGTATACTATTTCTTTTCCTGTGGAAGTTATCCAAAATCAGATTATTCACACAGACTTATTTGAAACCTGACATAACCATACCTTCTCCTTTTCTCACTATACAGACAAATTAGCAATTATTTGGTTTTTACTCACTGTTTTTCCTATCAGGTGATATTTACAGATCACGGTGTACTGGGAAATAAGATCAGGAATGCTTACTCCAAGGGACAAAACAAAACCAGCATGTATAAAGTGACAACACGAGCTCTACCTGCTGGTTTGAAAAGGTTTCTATTTATCTTGTGATACCCAGTGGCACTGCTTGCTGAGTTGAAGACAGTTGGAGTGGGCAACAAAAAACATATTTTTAATCTGCAAAAACTGTGTTGGGGTATTGTTCAGCTTTGGGTTGTTTTAGCTAGCTTGGTTTGTGGATGCAGGCTTTCTGAAGACAGCATTTGCTGACAGCTTATTACAAAGGGCACAAAGCGTCTTTTCGGATGTTGCTGATCTCCTGGATTCTGACAAGTCTAATGGAACTGGTGGGTAATGCATTACTCCTTTTCTTCTCTTTTTCAAGAGATGCTGGGGTGGGTAAAGGGTTCAGAATTCCTGAACAATTAACTAAACCCTGCACACAGCTAAAACTGATATTCTTGTTTGATTTTTTCCAAGGAATTTTATTGTAAAGCACATTAGAAACTCCAAATGTTAACTTATTACTTCGTTTTTGTCTCTTATTATTATGAGAACATTGCTTCTTCAGAAGCATTAATTATATGAAATTCGAAGAGCAGTGATTGGAAGAATTTTATCTCTAAGTTATGCTAGGATTTCAATCCAATTCCCTGCCCTAGTTACAAAAACTTTGAAGTCTGAAACAAATTCAGATCTCTCTTGATGGAATTAGCAAAACTCTCTGCTTCTTGATCTTATTTGAAGAGAACGTACAACAACAACTTACCAAAGCCATAATGTCTGAAATCACAAGAACAATGAGGAAAAGGCTGCAAAGAAGAAAAACCCAGCAAAGTCAGACCACTGACCTTTCTTTATGGCCATAGATATTAAAAGAGCTTATTAAAACCCATGGAAAGACATTAAAGTAAGATATGATTTCTTGCATTTGCCTTTCAAACACTCAGGTACATTTCAATCTATTAGAAAACAATTAAAATATATGACTAGTACATCTGGCATTTATAATTTCACGTCAATAGAGTTTCAATTTTGCCATGCAGAAACCTAACAGGAGTAATTTTTTGGAGAACAAAAGAATCTTACAAACAGCACCTGCCCATTCCTGATGCAGAGAGCTGTGTACTGGTTAGACCAAATAAAGCTGATTTAGGAGCTTCACAATTGACCCAAAGAGTGAGCAAAGCTGTTTGGCAGATACCTGAGCCAATCAGTGCCACCCTGACAACCACTCTGCTGGGTCAGAGGCTGCTGAAGGAGGTGCTTCCCTCCCTTCCAAATCTCTGGATGCCCATAATCTGCTCTGGGAACACCTTGCATTTTGGTGGCATGATCCCAAACCTGTGGGCCTCCTTTATCAGGTAGCAGGTTACTTCTTGAAATTAGGCTGTGGCTAGTAAAAGGAACCAGAAGGGAGGAGGCAGAGCTACTTTCCACCCCCCCCCCACCAGCATTAACCTAATTTTCTTTTCCTCAAACTATGTAAATTCTAAATTACATGAAGGCAATCACTATAACTGGTTAAAACTGGTTTCTAAGTTAGTGACACTGAAGTAATGTTGCAAACAGCTGACCCATTAACAAGAAAGTCTTCAACTAGAATACAGCTAATTTATCAGTACTACCATCATAAAACTACAAATATTTTTTTTGGAAAATGTCCTGCTGCAGCATTGCATGCGCATGTACTTGGGGGATGCCCATACCAATGCCTCCAAATGAGGAACTTTCTGATATTGCCTACATCAGTTGTGCTTCATTAGTAAATCAGGATGCAACAAACCAACTGTATCTCAGACACAAGGAAAGGCTTCTCTCCACTAACCTATGGCTCAGATAGGATGTTGCAATCTTACAGTGCTTAGGAGGCACTCAGCTAGAGGGCTGTTTCTCCACAGGCAAGCTCCAAGAACATATTGGGACAGAATATTCCCCAAAGGAAAAAAAAAAATGTCCTTAATCTACAAACATGGAGTTGAGGAGGAATTTGTCCAAATCACAAAAATCCACTTTTTGCCCTTCTGAACTGCAGGAAGCCTTTCACAACAGAAGGACAAGACTGATTTCAGGGCATGTTTATACACTGCAAAGACAAGATTGTTCCCAGTGATGGCTTCATTTATCTAGCAGGGGCAGCAAAAGCAGTAAGAAGTGCAGCACAGACTTCAGGATGCGCTGACAATCAGAGCACAACCTCTCCAGGGATCCCAGGTACGCCTTGCGGTTTCTGCCTCGTTCCCAGGCGGATGCTGTGGCAGTATCACTGCATTTGTTACCCGAGCACAGCTAAAGGAAGCTGGCACAAACACCAGACAGAGTTACAGCCACAGCCTCACAAAGCAGCACAGAAATACTTGTGTCCCATGGTTTATGAAGGCAATATCATTTTCCCTCTCACACACGCAGATGCGCATTCCATAAAAGTTTGCAATATCACCAGTGCTGCCAAGGCAAGCACTCACAAATTGGGAAATGCTGACCTTTATGATGCTTGAGCCCTAGAAATGGAAATCACTAGCTGGTCATTTGAGCAACCCCAGGTCCTCAATGCAGCCCTGCTCTTGTACAAGCCTTAGTGATGAGGATGAACACCGTTCCTTGGGGATCCAAGGACAGCGCAGGCACAGTGTGCACACAGCTAAGGCAGAGCAGGTAAAAGGGATGGTGAGCATCGTGCTGCTGCTCCAACAGGGAGTCAGATTTTGGGCTACCCCATTTCTCTGTGGTACTGGGTGGTGTTGTACAAGGAGACAACAGGCAGGGACAGGCGGGATGAAAGCAAACAGAAAAGCAGAGGGCATCACAACAAGCGAGGGAAGCTTCTGGTGCTCAGCTGAGCAATATGCAGGAGAAAGTCTCTGCAGTTCTCCTGCCACACAGAGCAGGACTTTTGGTCAACCCCACACAACATCCCACAGTGACAAAATCACATGGCTGACAGGGACCTCCTGCATCTCAGCACCGTCCATAGTATCACATGATGAGCAGAAGATTCAGTCACGTGCACTGGGTCTGCTGAATGGGGTGAGCAGGGCTAACAAAGGAAATAAAAGTCTTGAGACAGGGAAAACATGAGGATATTTCAAGCCAAGGATACAGCACTCTGTGAGGCTAAGCACCCATACTTTCGTCTCTGAAAAGTCCTTAGAGATGGGGAAAGGACTGGCAGCCATCTGCTCCTACTGCAAAAAATACGTAATACTGAACACATCTGGGAAGCACTGAACTGCAATCCAAGATGCAAGGACATCCAGCGCCTTTTATTTTTTTTAAATGCTATTTGTGGTGAGGTCAGTGCTACAAAGCTATAACTTGGTTACATTACAAACGGGCTATTTAAAAAATATTATGCTATAGGCAGAAACACAGTATAAAGTAAAAATCAGACCTTAAATTCTGCTCATTTTTAACACTATGGAGGAAAAAATGCTCCTTCGGTGTATTGCCAACAAAGAATATTAAATACCTGATTGTTTCAGACAAGGCCAACACTTCAATTTATACTCATTTATCACTACGGAAGAAACTCCTGAGCTTGCAGAAATCACTGAACAAAACCCCAAGCCATAATAACAAATGAAAGCAACAATGCGATTTAATAGGGTTTTTAAAAATTTACATAGATATTTGAAAATTCTGAATTCTTGCAAAATAGATTTGAAACCATACTAATGCAGAAATATAGCACTTAATGTACCTCTTAGAAGACAGCTGTGTTGTGACTTGAACAGCTTCGAAAGCACATGATACCAGAACAAACGGGATTGCAACCTGTTTAAAACACAAGGTATATTTTGGCTTATAGTCATATTTACAAAATAACCTGGGCAGGTTGTGGAAACATTTTCCCGGTTTGGAATTTTCACAGAATGGGTATGTTACAAAATAAAATATTGGCTAGACAGGGTAGAAAATAATTTTGCAGGAAACACCTTCAGTAAACGAATAAAAACCCCCTTCCATGGTCATAGCTGAACTGCAGTGAAATAAGCCATGAGGTAATATGGAAAACTATAATTAAAATACATCCGCACTTTATTTATCCATTTTAGCACTAGCAATAAATACTTCAACAAAGCTAGAAGACAGAAGTATTCAGACCCAGCATCTCACATGAAAGGCTGCAGAGTTTCAAGAGTAATAGGACAATCACATCACAACCACAAAAAAGTCTGAATACAGAAGGCATTGAGTAAGGCAAGGGTCACACTGCCCCTCCAGAGCCAAGTCAGGCAAATGTAAATGGTCCAGTAAATTAAGAACACAACAAACAAGTTTAGAAAACATGAATGTTGCCTTTTGCTCTTTCCAAAGTTGATTTGCAATCCTTAAGTTGGCAATGTATAAAACCTGACTTCTTGCATCCAGAAGGCTTTTGTACTATAGATCTGTGTCCTGCAGGACAACATGCAGTGTATCTGTAACTCAAGTCTGCTTTCTCTGGGACAGACACAGCAGAAAAGCAGAGGTAGGAAATACTGCTTATTTTAGAAATAACCCATAAATTCAGTGTCCCCGTCTACACCTCTGGCAGATCCTCTACTCAAATACTAGAAAAGAGCTACCACACCCTGCCTGCAAACCAGAAGTGCAATCCAATCATTGACAGACTATTAAAAAATAATAAAAAAAATAGCCATTGTAAAAGGACAACCTAATCAGTAGAACATCCAAAGCCTCTATTTAATGTGATGTAGATAGAGCTAATTATATATATATCTCCTCAATATTTCTGTAGATATTATACTACAGGAAAAGCTTATAAATTTTTAAATTATTTAAGTATTTTCAACATTTGAAATTTCCATTTTAATACAATAAACTGACCTAATGCTGTTAAATTACACTTACAAGCACTTTAGCTTCTCTTTTGGGAAACAAAACGATCTCTCTAGAAACAATACAAAGGCTGAAAGCTTCACACATGGTTAAGAAGCCTAATGAAGCTCAAATACATAAATATGTTTTTGTGAATTGCAAAGTAACAACCATGTAAGCAATACGTTACTTATTCCACAGTTCTTTGAGAAAATTTCACCAAGGTAAGATTACTAACCTTCAGTAAAAGCAAGCCTCCCATTGTGAAGGGACTGAACACAGTCAAGAAACAATAGACAGAAGCAGGATCAAAACTAGAGAAACATGAGAAAGACATTACATATCATTGAAATGGCATTTTCCATTAAAAAAAACAGAGCATTTAATTACCCTGTAACACACTAGGTCATATATACATTTTTAAACAAGGCTTCCAACTTTATCTTCTCTTGATGAAATATTAAATGAGCAGAAACTGCCAACCTCACTTTTCTTTCTCTACAATTTTTGTCTCTGATTGTGTTTTTCAAGGTGCCATGCTGTTGGTGAGCAACTAAGCTCTCTCTGTTCATCCTGTCAATAGCTTCTAATGGAATTGAGACAACCTCACAACCAACAAGCTCAGGCTCTTAGGGAAGATGTTACAGAGAGCAGAAACCAAATAAATTATCATTCCACTGATTACTGCTTTGATTCTGCTACCCTGATTTTGCTAACTAAATTTGCATTTTTTTGTACGTCAACTGCAGGAAGGATTTTTTGTACTCTGTGTCTCAAAAAAATGAATAAAATTTACCTGTTAATAGAAGCTATGTTTCCAGTGCCAAAAAAGGCTGTCACTATGAAGAAAACCTAGATGAATTAAAGGAAAATACACTACAGAAATGGCTGCAATAAAATAAAACCAGCATTTCTCCTCCTTCATTCCAATTTACTTTCAAAATCTATCATGAAACCACAAGAAGCTGACCCACTGTTACAGGTTTACAGTGCATTAAGAAATGCAAAGTATTTTCTAGCTCTACCCTAGATTTCACACACAACTATACCAATTTTAAAAGACACAGACTGCCTGGGTAGGGTTTTAGAGCCTGTCTTGAGGCCCCTGTAATGAAGCTGCAGCTGGCTTTTCGGGTCCCTGCCTAGCAAGATAGGAACATCCCTGGACCACAAACCCAGCTATGCATTCCAACACATCACCTATGCATTCAAACACATGCTTTTGCAGAAAGTAATGAGCTATGCATGTGTTCTGCACACCAAAAGAGATGGCTTTATTGAGGAACTGACCATGGAAGAGGTATCTGGCTCTTAAAAAAGGATAAAGGTTCCTATGCTATCCTTCCTATAGATTTTTTCTCCAGAGATTATCCTGAGTCTACCCATGGCAATATGAGACTCTCATTTTTGTCCTTGCTTGAGGGAGGACAACTCCAGCAGTATCTGCACAGCTGGAAGTTTTTTGATAAACCCTACTTTTTCATCTAGATACAACATTGCTGCTACATGAGCCCATGAAAGATATTTTTCCTGCTCCTAAGCTCACGGGAGCCATTATAGCTCACATGGCTTCAGCTGAAGAATGGTTTTTAAGTGCTTTTTTTGCGTAAGGCAGAGGGTTAGTCAGTGAGGATGGGCTGCTGTTGCCAGAGCTCCCTCTGGTCTTTTTGCTCCTGTTATAGCTCTTGCAGTGGGTTATTTAAATCTCTCCATAAACAATTTGTTACCAACTGTTCAGTAGAATCGTTGGGATTCTGCATGCAGTATTTTGGAAGGATTAGGTCAGCATAACTGAAGAAATCATGCTTCCCAAGAGTATCACATAATTTCAAGTTTAGTAACACAGCAGTCTAACAGCCTGGCGCAGTTCTGCCGGCTGAGATTTATAAGAAGAACAGGTCTGCAATAAAACAAACAAGAAAATACCAGTAACACATAGGTCTAATCAAAATGCTAAGCATGAGCAATCTGAATCTTTTCCTCAAAGACCTGCTGGTTTCTCAGCAGATGCCAGCTACTGGGCCCGGTATAGGAGCCTTGGGACAACATTAAGACACACAGTTCACAGGGTCATAATTGCAGTATGACTGCTCCAGCAGAAGAGGTTTCTCCTCTAATACCACTAAACATTAAACAGCATCTAAATTAAAAGAAGCCACAACATGTTTTCAGCAGGTAAAGGAGATCTGCAAATTAGTCACTTTTCAGGAGTTGAGCAAAACAAATTCAAGTATTTGGATTAAAGTGGTGCTCACTTGTGGGGCAGTGTGAGGAGCAGAAAAGGTCTTGACTCTGTGCAAGTACTGTATTATCGATATTGTTGTCATCACAAATGCAAAACATAGCTTCACACTAGCTACTCTGAAGAAAATTAACTCCAGCCAAAACCAGCACAGCTACGTTCCAATGTTAAAGAAGTGCTACGCTAGAGCTTTAAAAAGTACTGTTGGATTCCTTGATTTTTTTTGGCTAATATTTAGCTTCTGACAGACAGCAGTAGCTTTACTAAAGTTAGCATAGTTTTTGTTAAAATAGCAAATGAAAAGGATGCATTTATTGCAAGGTGTCTCAGCTCTTTTAGGTATACTAAACCAAACACAAACATCAAACACCTAGCAAATTGTTTTGCCTTCTCTCTTAGCACTAATCTGCCTCCTTAAATTGATATCTGTTACACTTTCTCTGCTGCAGCTTCCCAATGTCCAACAACACAGTTCCAAATTCCAAAAGCATGGACTCTGTGACTGTGACCCACCCTTTCAGATCTGGTTATCTGACAAACTATAAAGCCTGTTTCTGTAGGAATCAGTATTGAGACAACTTCCTCCCCAGCTACAGTAACTCACCTGCACTAAACCCCCCTATATTCTAGACTGGCTCACTTTCTCTCCCATTTGCCCACCCATCATCCTTGCTGCCAAACAGCTCTCACTTAATTGCAGTCCCACAATGAAAGAGAAAAACGACAATGTTATCAATGTACAGTATTAAAAAAAAAATCAGCTGCAGTATCAGTTGCAGGAATGCAAACTAACTTCTATGTTAGTGAACAAACAGCCGTTCTCTCCTAAGCCCATATAATTTCTAACAGCAGAAATCACTTGTGATATAAATAATTCTCAGCCATATTCTGGGAATATGTTTCACTAAGAGCCTGCAGGAACTTTCCTTCTTGTTTCATTTCTTGCTACCTAACATTTGCTTCTAACACACTGCCATACTCTTAAAATGAGAATAACTTGAATATCATCTATTTCAACTGATTTGTGAAGGTGAGCAAGTTCCCTCCTGCCAAAATGTAATAAAACAAACCCAAACTTAGAAGAAAATTTACTTCAACTGCAATAGTCATAAGTGGGCAAGGAGCCAAACGCTAAAACAGTGCGTTTTTAACTCCTTGATAAAAAAGCATAACGTACAAGACCACTGCCTTTTGAGCAATATGAGTCAAGTCATCTTTACCAGCTTCTGTTCCCAGTGAGTACCAGGCTACAAATTTTGATTGCAGGTCCTTTTGAAACAAACCCTTTTTTCCCCCTGGAATGCAGCATCCAGCAAAAGGATACAAAGAAGAAGGACCTCCGGACATCATCCAGGTGGAGCTGTCGAAACTGAGTTATATCCATAGCATAGGTGAAGTTGAAAACAGCAAGCTGGAAAGACAGCAGAAGAAATCAATACTAAATATCAACTAATGGACTTTGATAGAGCTACCATATTTTTAGTGAAATGAATGAGAAAGAAACCTACTTCCCTATCATCTGTTATTAGAGTACTATAATAAGGACTGCAAACCTTTCCCATGTTTTCATTATACTTTAATGAATTAATGAATCTGCCAGAAAGACTGTACAAGTGAGATGATCAAATGAACAGTGGAGCTTCCGCTGTTATCTACACTACAAATGAACTTCTAAGCCTTAGACTTATAATCATCTTTTTCCATCAGAAATATTCCTCCTACACACATACACTTCCACTGCTCACATGAGCATATGGATAAAGATCCTCAGAAATAAAAGACTGCAATTATCCTCATTTGACTTATTTTGTAAGTGAAAATAGTAAAATACTCTCCATCTCCTTTACTCAGTTCTCAGCACAGTATCACTTGACTTGAAGAGTAATTATCTTCATGGAATTTAAGAGGTCAATGAACTCCTTTACATTGGGGAAAAGAAAAAAAAATCAAGTAATAGACATTCAACACTGATAACATTTTAATTTAAAATAATCTCTCATCACCAGAGAATTGAGCTGGATTCTCTAATACATGATTTACTTTGCAGCATATATTAACAGGCATTCTAGAGATGATATTTTCTAATGTAAAAATGGGAAGCAGGGGTAAGTATCACTGTTCCTTTCACTTGAAACCAAAAGTTTCAAGTGAATGTTGACATACAGGGAGTGACAAAACAACATTATAGCCTACCTATGTTCTTTTCATTTGCATTTGATTAATAAAGTATTCATCACTGTTTAATACTACTTTAATAGAATTTTATTTTACAACAAAGAGAACACCAGACTAACACCAGACAGGCAAGCATCACAGATGCCTTGTAAAAAGATGCAAAGATAGAGTGGGCTCTAGAGTGGAAGAGAAAATACATCCCACAGATGCTAAACACCTTCAGTCGCAATCGTGGCATCACACTATGTGTAATTTTGATACTCAGATTCCATCTCAATCGCTTAAGATGCTACAAAACACACACAAATTATCGTAAGTAAACGTAGCACAAATGGAAAGTGATTCCTGGTTTTACTTCTGTTTTTTAGCCTTGAATTGGTAAAGCCTGCTCTCTCAAGTTTCAAAACTGTCTTCATTGTAGGAGTACCACAACACACAGTATGTATCAGGTTTGCTCTGATGACTGCCTTAGCTCAGGCTTCAACCTCCAGGACTTTTCCCAAATTACTAGGAGCTGCAAAAGGAAGGAAAGATGTGCGCCAACACTTCTCTTCAAGTGACTCTGACCACTCCCATGCATCTGTACCCAGGAGGGCTCATCTGGGAGAAACGGGGGAGAGCTGTGGTGCACACCCACCTGGCTCTAAGGACCCAAACCACTGTAATCAGCACTTCGGATCTGACCAAAACCGTGTCACAGCCCCAGTTTGTTCAACCCGAGACCTAACCTAAGCGCTAAGTTGCAGTGTGAGCAGCATGGCCTTTGCAAATTGCTGGCAATATACTAAATTTTAATGTGGAAGAAGTTGCGTTGATTACAAAATGCCCTCTTCTCCTCCAAGCAAATCTGAGAAGGTGCTAGTTCCAAGTTAGTTTCCAGTTCCTTGTCAGTATAAACAGAAATAAGTATCCATCCTTGAACAAAGAACTCAAACGAAGATTTCTAATATTTTCTATAGGTCTTTTCAGAAATCAAGTAATTTCTTCTCAGCCTCTCACTTGCAAGTCTGCGGTCAGACCAAAAAAAGTACAGTGACATTGTACTTACTCTGAAGAGTAAGAGTTACTTATGCTGAATTACCACTACGCTTCACAGAGAGATCTCTGTAGCCTACAGACCATACCACTGTGTCTTACTAAGTCAAACTGTCTTCCTGCATTCCTAGAAATGGCTCTGATGTGCAATATCTTCAATAACATGAATTACAAATCTTTCTTACAAAGTCAAATTCCTAGTTAATGAAACAGCTAATACTGGCTTCCCAAACAGTAAAGAAATGCAAAGTGTTCCTCTCCAAAAACCACTCAGAATATTTATTATCTCCTCAAAAAAAAAAAAAAAGATAAAGCTGTTAATTAACCTGATATATCTATCAAGGGTTGTTACCTTTGGTTTGAGTGAAAGACCATAGTGCTGCAGTGCTTCTTGTTCCATATTTATCCACGCAAACATCAAACCAAACAGTGCCAGTGGAAAGAGAGCTTCATACCTGAAAAGTAACATAAAAATCATAATAAGTGCAGTCACTGACAACTAATTAACATCAAATGCTGACATGTTTCTTTTCTTGCTTCTTCACACAAAGGATATATCAAGCCCTAGTGGCATTCTTCCCCTTCTCTCCCCATTTCTGAGTACCCACAGTTGGTTGAATTTTAAAGCCATACAGTAGTTAAATGGCAAAAGTAGGAGAAACAGAGTTTGATTCAGCTTTGTCATGTTTTGCGTTTTTTTGTTTAATGGCTGCCACAATGCTGGATGAGTGCCTTTCCTAATTTTAACAAAACTGGAAAAAAGTTAAAAGAAACAGGAAAAAAAGAACCATATTTGACATTCACTTTCTGCAAAATGGAAAATTTTTTAATGAGAGTGACTTGGAAGAGAGGGGTTACAGTCCAACTTAAACAGCAACTAGAGATTGTGTTTCTGTAGGACCTGATCACACAGACTCATTATGGTGATCTCAGTTTGGTTCTAAGGAAAGAGACATGTTCTTTTCTTCACTGTAATCCAATCCTTCACAATAGCAGCATCAAGTCACACTCTAACTGCGGCCACTCTGCTGTTCTAGTTACACCCCGCTTCTGAGAAGTACTTCTGGCTCCTACAGCACTCAAATTCCAAAGTATCAGTGTACTTATTTGAGAGATTAAGACCCCAAGATAACATAAGGGTGTAGATTGAAACTGGATAATATTCAGTTTTCCAGTTGTACTTCATGGTACCTCTCAGTTTTTTTTTTTTTTCCAGGATAAAATTGTAATACTGATACTGACAAGATTGTAAATGTTTTCCTTTTTAATTTTTTTCTTCTTAGACACACACCTGTTTGTTTAAAAAATAAGGAAATCACTGCAGTTAATTTTGGTATTGTTTCCATTGGGCTACAAAGCAGTTTCAAACAGAACAAAAAATTTTGAACAGACATTTCTGCTTCAATTATCTGAATGACAGGCAGCTAAACATGAAGACGAAACAGTTCTGTTGTCAGTAATAGAAACACTATAACCCTTATAATGGTCTACACTTGCCTACAGATTAAATGCCTTCAACTGAGCCAGTGCAAGTGGCTGTATGCAACCATGCTCTTCAGCTGGCTTCAGCATTTCCACTTAACTACCCCTAGAGAGGTGCTGCAATTACCTGGGCAATGTGCTGCGTTATCAGGACATGGTGTAAGAGTGCACTGAGGAGAGAAACACCAGACACTGTTGGCACCAGTGCCTTGGGTTTTATTTTTTAAGAATTGTTCCAAATTTTTTGGGTCTATTTGGGCATTGTAGGAAGACAGCAGAGAGCTGTCAGCATTTACGCAGTCTGGTGCGGGGCCAAAGTAAAAAGAGGGAGATTGCCAGCCTCAGAGAGAACAACATTCATGCTTTATCCAGCAGCCAGCACAGGCTAGGAAGGTTGAGTGTAAGAATGTGTGTGCAGTCAGGAGTAACATTAGGATCAAAGTCTTAATGGGGAAGTGGGAGAAAGAGGAGGCAGAAGTTTAGAAAAAAAAGGAGATGCTTCAACTAAAATGAGAGTATCCACAGGAGGCAGCTACTGTAAAATGTC
>WEIT01009357.1:779-20140 GCA_013389985.1 Dryoscopus gambensis
TAATAGGTAGTTAGTTCTCTAATTAGTTTTGGCTTCTCTGTGACCAGCAAAAAAAATGGAGTGCTGCTACTCACTGAAATGTTTAAAAATGACTGTATGAATTGGTTAGGAAGTACTGTTACAGCATTGTGAAATTGAAAGAAATGGTGTGCAGACAAGAATTCTTTTTTGGTAACAAGAACTTTGAACCAGGCTGGTGCTGGAACCAGTTACGTATGTTAGAAACTGATGTTCTTATTGGTGCTTAGTAATAAGGACTTGGACAAAAATTTGAGTCACTGCGGAGGTGCAGGGCTCGGGAAGCTTCTAGTTCAATGACAATAGGCAATGAAAAAAAATATTATGGGTGCGGGTAGTGGGCAAAACTGGAATGCAGCTTTTGTGTTTTCTTTCTGACTATCACGGGTAGTTCTTTTTCTTAGCACTTTTTGGAAAGTGCTGGATTGAAGACTAATAAAAGTGCACTAAACAGTGCATTTAACACAGACATTTTTCTTCAGTTTTTATCTGCTCCCAGAAAAAGGAGAGGAGGTGCCATGAAACAAATCTAATACATGCTTCCCCACTGTGGAAGAACTTTAGAAATCTGCCGTAATTAGTCTGTGTACCATGAAATACTTCAGTGAAAGTCCTGCTGAGATCAGAGATGGGGATAGGCAACATTTGACATTTCCTGGATGAGTGACAGTAATCTGAGTCATAATTATTGTTCTGCTTGGTAGTAACATTAGCAATTGGGAATGGAGTGCTAGGACTGTTTTCCTTGCATGAGCTGGCAGAAGAGCAAATTTGATGAACTAACAAGACTGTCACCATGAAATTTTTCTGAATTTGAGAGAATTTTCTGCGAAAAATCTGTTTGCAGATAAGTTTGGGGGGTTTTACTACAGTATTTTCTTCAAGATCTCACATTTGTGAAAACTCGCTTTTTATGGAAGATGTAAATGCCTTTTATTTCATTACAGCCCCCAGCAAGACTTTAATATAACAAATTTAGAATTAGGAAATCTCCTGCTTGAAAAAACAGAGCATGTTAACTGACCTTTAAAATACTTCAGAGTTAAGCAGATAAGAGTATTTGTATTAGTGCGAGGGGTTTGGGGGTTTTGTGTCATGGTTTTTTTAAGAGAAAATTTAGGGCAAACTAAAATGCAAGTGTTTTGTTTACAGGCAAGAAAAGAGATTTTCAAAATTCACACACGAGACTGGACCCTGAAGCCATTGGACAGGTTTCTTGAAGAGCTGGCTGAGAAATGTGTTGGTGAGTTTGAAAACAGTGTAGTTTACTGTACACGACTTGAGTTGTGGGGAACTGGAGGTTGTTCCAGGCAGTACTTGAGCTCTTGTGCCTTGCCGTAGAGTGAGGCAGTGAGGCATCTGGCATGTCTTGGGAGCAAACCAAGATAGATGCTGCTTTCAGTTTTCTTTGTTTCTCAGAACACTGAATGGGTTTAAGCCATCTTTCCCCGGAGTAAAGTTTTGACTAGGAGGCCACTTCCTTAGTGCAGGATATCAGGCCGTGAGACACATAAGAAAACTTCTCTGCAGAGCAGTAATTATTTAAATTATCCCTTACCCTGTTAATTTTTGGCCTTGCTAAGTCTTTCATTGTTGCACTTCAGAAATCTTCGTCTTGACTTCGTTGTTGCCTGAGCCTGACATAACATTTGATCCTTGTTTTGTTTATTAGGATACTGTGGTGCTGATATTAAAGCCTTGTGTGCTGAAGCTGCTCTCTGTGCTTTGCGCCGCCGCTATCCTCAGATATATGAAAGAAGTGAGAAACTGCAGTTAGACATCGCTTCTATTAAAATAACAGCAAAGGATTTTGTCATGGCCATGCAGAAGACTGTTCCAGCTTCACAGAGGGCTGTGGCTTCACCTGGGCGAGCGCTATCACCTATTTTAAAACCACTGTTAGAAAATACTCTGGAAAGAATTTTACAAGCCTTGCAGAGAGTATTTCCCCATGCAGAGCTTGCACTGAAGAAGGACCAACAGCAAGGTATAACAATGACATCCACTTGTTTAAAATTCTGCCAAAGCAAAAGCTTCTGATATGTGCAATAACACACACAAACCTTTCAGCCATAATGACAGTTCAGGTTTATAATCTGCATGTGCACAGTGCTGGATGGGAGCTGTGAGTGACCTGCAATATGCAGTGTTTTAGTAGTTGTACTTTAGGGCTTGGCTTCCATTGCATAAAGTGAGCTCATGCTCCTGACTGCATCAGCCTTGATCAGGTTTAGTTTGTCAGTTGGTAAGAACAAATCAAAATTGATACACTCTCTCTTGATTAATGGAGGCCTGTGAATAGTTAGTTACCATGCTGATCTCTGGAGAGTGTTCTTCCAGTATTGCTCCCAGTAGAGCTGGTATATTGTTTGCATTGATAAAACAGGCAGAGACTCACCAATGCAATGAAAGCATTGGGGCTGGGAGATGGATAATTGCACCCCCTCTCTGTTGTCCAACTCCCATTATCTTCTCCCTTCGTGATCTTGAGGAATCTTATTTAGAAGTTGTGTGGGTCTTTATATTCTGACTCACTAGTTCTGGACAAATGGAAGTCTGTGGCCATCACATTCTTAATTACATCACTTAATTTCCCCACATCTGGTGGGAGAACCTGTTCCAAAAAGCAGTGGCCTCATTAGGTTTTTCAGGTGTCTAGGAACTACAGAAGCTGTTACTAATTATCTTTATTCTAAGGGAAAAATAAAACCTCCTAAGTTTTTGTCAACAGAGAAACCTGATGCAAATCATGGGACATGGGACATAGGACAGCTTTGTAGAGACTGTGCAATCTCCTTAGATCTGTGGTAGAATGAACTCTTCAGAAAATAGCATTCAGTGTGTGCCATCAAATGAAGTAGAGGAGAATGGTTTCCTGCACTGATTTTGAAGGTGTGTTAATACAAGAGTGAGATTTGGACTATTGAGGAAAGTCAACAAAGCTCTCATCCTTAAATCCTATTTTAGGAAATGATGTGATTGACAGTGAAGAGGAATCACCATCAATCTTTGAAGAGAAGGCAACTCATAAAATCCCTGATCGTGAAAAGGCAGAATTCCTCACTTTAAACAGGTCTCATTTGTCCCCTTTATGTTTATGTTTTTAAGGTGGCTGGGTCTGTAAACTGTTCTGTTGTGAGGGATGCTGGGTGAGGAAATGATAGGTGTATAGGGATTGATCAATATTTGCCAGAAGGAAGTGTGAAGATCCAGCTGGGTACTAATGTTCTAACCAAATACACTGCCCTAACCCATCAAACTGACTGGCCCGGCCCTATTTGCCTAAGTCAAAGTGGTCCACAGATTATTAGAACATATTATTTAATCCATGGTATTCCCTGAAGGATTCAAGACCCAAAAAATGCGCTGTCTGCCCTTTCAGCTTAAAAGAACCCTAAGGATTTGTGTAGCCATCTTTTGCCCTTCTGCCTGCCAAGATTCTTAAACCAGAAATAAAATTGAGAAGTGGCTTGTTAAAACACTGTGAGAAAAACTTAAACGATGTCTGCATTTTGTACCTTTAACTTAGAGAGTTGGTTAATCTTTTGATGTTTTTTTGTGGAAGTTGTGTAAACCAAGAGCTGAAGCAGTAGATTATTGTTTTCACTGTTGGGTGTCAGTTATTCTTCTTCCTTTCTATCGCTGTGCTGTCCAGAAATTGTGACCTGCTGAGCTTGGTCTCTAGGATCTTTCACTTGAGCAAGTAAAGGTACAACAGTCTTGTGGTAGAAAAACCCACAAACCTCTTCTCAAGTGTGTTTCATGCTCATGAAACAAGATGATTAGGAAATTAATAGACAATTCAAAGATGAAACCGTAGAAGTAATTTAACTAGTCCAATTGTATGCTTCTTCAGATACAGTGTCCTGGTTTGACAGGAAGTGAGTTTTTTAAGGAAGTTATAGTCAAACCAATCAGTGGTCAGATTGAATATTGACACCTGGTATGACCACTGAAGAGATTTGTCACCTCTGAGAACACAGGGAGATAAAGGAGAGAAGCCCAGAGGAACTTTCTTTTGTGTTCCGGCCAGTGAAGGGAGCAGATGTCCTCCCCTGCCCAGCCTGGGCCTGGGCCTGGGCCTGGGTGGGGGAGGGGCAGCCATGCGGCCTGAAGCCATGGGGCCTGAGGATGAGAGGTAGGCCGGAGCCCGGAGAGAGAGAGAGGTGGAAGGAAACGGGACTGAGCCAGCTTCTGCAGCATGGAAGGGTGGAGAGACGAGGAGATGGTTCTCTACCCTCCCCCCCCCAGAGAGAGGGACTGTGTCTGTGCCGGCCGAGGAGCGGAGCGGGGGAGGTTCCCGGCCTTGAGAGTCCTGGAGCTGACGGCAGTAGAGACTGAGGCTTTTTAACCCTTCCCTTCCTTGGGAAAAGAAAGCTTTATGAAACATTAATCCTCCTGAGCAGTGTTTGGAGTGAGAAGAGAGACAGCCTGGAATCCTGTGACGTTAGAGAAATTGATGGGAAGAATCCGGTGGGAGGAGATGAGGGAGTGGCTTATGGCTGGACTTTTCTTGTATAGCCATAGACTGAACCAATCTGTCTTTAATACATGAGACTGCATTTAGGTGGATGCAGTGGCTGGATGCCAGATAAGGTGACGAAACCCTCGGCCTCAGGGGTTATAAAATGGGGGGGACGGTTGTCCCAAAAACGGAGCTTATGGTACTTGGCAAAGCGTCATTCAATCCTGAGGGCAGTTTCGGTCCATGGATGGTGGTGAGAGCACCAGACATGGAAGGACACTATGGTTTACAAGAGAGACTCCTCTCTTCTTAGATGGACTGAGAATTGATTATTTGAGTATTGTTAAATAATCAGGAAATCCAAGGTTTTGTCTGATTGTGGGAAGGGTGGAAGTTGGGAGGAGGAGGAATGTTTCGGAGAGTTTTCATTCTGTTCCCTGTGTGTTTCTTTCCTTTGATCTAGCTTAATAAAGTTTTTTTCTTTTATTTCTAAGTCTGAGCCTGCTCTGCTCTGTTCCTGATCACATCTCATAACCATTATTAGTAAAAAATATATTTTCATGGGGCACTGGCATTGTGTCCGGTGTCAAACCATGACATACAGCTAGTGTGTTTCACAGTTAGTGCCCACATTAATTTTTTTCCTGGAAAGGTTGGTTTGCTTCTTCCTTACCACCATCTCCAGGCACAAAGGCCAAATTTTAGCTAAACTTGGCAGGTGTAGAGATCTCAGTTACTTGAAGTCAAGACTGAAAATGGTTGTGTACATGGAGTGAAGAGACTCAGATTGGTTTGTGCTTAAAAAAGAGAGAGTTGTTGATCTGCCCCATATCAGGTTACTGACCACTTGTATGTGTATTTGGCTGGACAGTTTCCCTGAAGGATTTAAGAGCTCTTACTTAACCCAGCTAAAGGAATAGCAGACATGCTGGGGACTGGCAGGATTTCTTAGTGGAGACATGGTACCAGTTTTGAGAAAACAGGCTTTGGTAGTCTTCCTGATCACAGGCCAGCTTATTATTTGGTGGAACATGGAGGATATTTACCAAAAAAAAAAGCATATAGGAAAAAAAAGTCAATGTCTGTGTGCCTGTTAATCATTTGTTTTTAACTTATTTTCTTCTTACTGTTGTAGAAATCCTCGTTGCCAGCCGACATCTTTCAGGCCCCGGTTCTTATTAGTTGAAGATCCAGGGTGTGGACAGGCTTTTCATCTGGCACCTGCAGTAATACATGCCCTGGAGAAGTTTCCCGTTTATACACTAGACCTGCCTGCTTTGTTTGTTAGCACCACATCCCCAGAAGAAACATGTGCACAGGTACCTTTTCCCTCTTTAATCTAGTAGGACTCATGAACTGAATATAAACTGTATATAAACTAGTGAAATAAGCAAAATTCATTGTTAATGGAGGAGGCCTGGTTGGAATATGCTGTTATGTTGACTTCTGCCTGGAAATCCCCTTTTCTTCTAGATGGAACGATACTATATACAGATGTTATACATAGTCCTGTTTTCCATTTGAAAGGAAGCAGTGAGGGTGTTGCTAGCAGCTCAGGAAGATAGGGGGTGCTGCTAATAAAGCACTCTCTGTGGCAAAAAATGCTGCTGGTCTCTGTGGGATCCAGGAAGTTTTCATTGCTTCCTAAGGCTCTGTGCCCTCAGTAGATGGCTCTGCATCAGCCTGACGACATCATGCACTTTCTGAAGCCCTATTTTTTATTATATTTGTAGGACAGTCAGGTTTTTGAGGGATAGGGTTTATTTTTTTACATATACAGCTAGTAGTGCTGCAGTACATGCAGTAAAGGAATTAAAATTCATATAACTCTTAGATTTTTACACTGGTGTGCTTTCCATCACTAGAAGAATTAAATATAAGCAGATTAGTGCTGGCTTCCTTCTTTTTTAGTTTTAGGCAGGGAATACATGTTGTTGTTTGGCATCACTGTATTCAAATATTTTGACCTTTAGTAGCAGCATTTGAGAACTGTAGGAGTCAGGACAGACACATTCCATGGCTCATTTGTCACATAGGAGGAGCAATTTTCCTTTTGTTATGTGATGGTTGCATCTGTGGACATGTAGCTACCCTGTGTAGTCACTGCCTGGATATACCATGTGCGCTTCCCACCTTTTGACAGGAACTCTCTGAATGTTGTTAATCTGAGAGGGCACATGGAGAAATTTGTCACTTCCCTCTGGCAGTAGACGCATGTTGCCTCCTGTGATTGAGGTGCCATCTGTAAACAGTGGCTTGTGCTCTTCCAAAGCATATCACCTCGTCTGATGGATCCTTTGGTAGTAAGAAGCTGTGACTGAGTTCTTCAGGCAGACAAAATAATGGTCACCTCTTAAAAAATGTGCTTGAAATTATGAATTGTAAGCAGGCTTCTCACATAGGTCTTTGTTTGTTGAGTCTGTGCTCCAGTCTGTGTTGGGTATGTGCCTGCTCTGAACTGAAATTGATGTAGTTGCAGTTGTGTGGCAATTTCTCTAGGCTAACACACCTTGATGAAGGGTTAGTCTGTTTTTTTGAGCACACCACCAGATTGGCTGAGGCTCTTTAAGAGTTCTCTTACACCTAAGTAGTTTTGAAATCAGGCAGAGATTCAGATCTGTTTCTGTCTGTGTAGCCATGTCTGTGTTTCAGTCAAAGTGAAAATTTTACCTTATTGTTAAGGAGTAGTTCATTTATTGGTTTGTCTTGATGTTTTAGCTTCATGTGCTCCTATTTCATAAGATAGTTTGACTGGTATATAGTTATATAGTATCCTGTTCTACAGGACGTACTTTTCTTACCCAAGTTTCGTTTTACCAGTTGATGCGAGAAGCTCAAAGAACAGCACCAAGTATCATCTATGTCCCACAAATCCTTTTGTGGTGGGAGACTGTTGGACCTACAGTGAAAGCTGTTTTTATGACACTACTGCAGAACATTCCAACGTTTGCTCCAGTTCTGCTCCTTGCAACAACTGATGTGAAACATGGAGATCTCCCAGAAGAGGTATTTATCGATACTTTTTTTACTCGTCCTTTTTTGCTTGATAGTTTGTAACTCCTTGAAGCATGGGAATACTCTTGCCAACAGAATTCCTACTGTTATTATGTAGGCACCCAAGCCCAGTCTCTTTAAAATTTGCTTAGACAAAACAATGCTGAAAGCTTTTGTCTAAAGTGTTTTCTGAGTAAAAAGATTGACTTCAACCCTACCCTTTCACCCTTCTCACACACTGATGCTTATTAGACAGATGTACAAATTTGCCTCAGGTGATCATTTGGTGACTGCAAGATGGTGAAGTGTGTGCTTAGTGAAGAATATACAGTGCTTGAGATGTAGATAGGAAAAAGATTGTTTTACTGAAAAGTGAAAGATGTTTTTACTGAAAAAGTACAGTGGTCACACTGTTACTGATAGAATGTAATTTCAAATAATTTCATTAATATTTCAGTTTCTTTTTACATCTAGGTGAAAACTTGACAAATTAGAAAGATACGGCCCAACTTCTATTTAAGTAACTTGGAAATCAATTTTTAGTTGTATTTCTTAACAAAATTCAGTAAGACTACGTGCTGAGCTTTCTAGACATTTGTGGTGGTACAACTACCCCCCCTCCCCTCAAGCTGCACTGGGATTTCAGAAACAACATCAGAGAGTGTTAAAGGAAGGTGTTAAAATGTCAATGTGCTGCTCTGATTATTTTATCTTGGTAGCAAAAGTTTTTATGCTGTTAATAAATGCTTTCTAAAATAAGGAATGAAATTACTTCCATACCCTTTGGTAATAGAGATGGAAAAACAGAGTACAACCTGGAAAATGCAACTTTAGACTCATTTAAATTATTAAAAACAAAATTTTTAAAACCCTACCGAAAAGCTGACACTTGTATGTTGAACCTTGCTGGTTCCCTCTATAGCTGCCGTAAAGATTTGAGCTAAAGAACTGAAAGGCAGGTAGATACAAAATAAGTAGCCTTGGAGGTGGTGACTGTCACCACTTTCTCAGTGGTTTATCACATGTTTTTTTCATGGAGCCTAAACTCTAGAGGGTACTATTCCTCAGAGCACGTGTTTTAATTTGCCAGGCTATGAAAATTTAGCCTTTTAAAGCCAAGAAGATGACTTTACATAGCTTGTCTTACCCAGATGAGTATTCAGTTTAGTTTAGAAAGGTACTCACCTTTTTGGAATAGATTATAAAAAATGTGCGTAGCCCTATATCTGAAATATCTTTTCTGCTCATGCTTTAGATAAAAGCTTTGTTTAATAAGGATCATGAAGAAGTTTTCAAAATCCAGTGGCCTACCTGTGCTGAAAGAAGAAGTTTTTTTGAGGACTTAGTTATGAAGCAAGCTGCTGAACCTCCTGCATCGAAAAACAACTCGGGTGAGGATATTCAAAATATAAAACTTTGTTAGCTGTAAGTTAAGAGCTAATACAGTGTTTCCTTTGGGAATAATTTTCTATCAATTATTTTTCATGTGCTTGTGTTTGAGTACCATCAATTAACTAAAATTTTCCCATTAATTTAAGCTCGGCGGCCATTGGAAGTTCTGCCTGTAGCGCCACCACCTAAGCCCCGACAGCTGACAGAGGAAGAAATAAGACAGCTGGAGGAGCAGGAAGAGGATACGTTGCGTGAACTGAGGATTTACTTAAGGGATGTGACTCACAGACTTGTCATTGACAGACGTTTCAGGGCATTCACAAAGCCTGTTGACCCAGAGGAGGTAAATTAGTGTTGATCTGCAATACCATTATAGCTGTGTGTATTCACAATTTCTCTGTGTATATGTTCCTCAGTGTTAGCGTGTTCTTTCTAGGAAGGTTTATTTTTGTCTTTAGGATCATAGTATAATGAATTTCCAGGAAAAAGGAAGTGAATTTTTGTTTTGTTTTTACGTTTTTTGACTCTTTGGGGCACTCAGATGTCTGTTATTTGAGTGTTTGCTGAAGTCCCTGTGTTCCTTCTATAACCTCCTTAAAACTTGAGACTATTTCCATTAGAAGGGTCATCCAACAAGGATCATTTAGTCCAAGTGCCAATTACATCAAATGCCAACACAGTCTGCTCATGAAAAGGCTTTCATATGTAGATGTATTACAGCACTAAAAAAGGAGAGATCTCTCTTTTTCTCTGTAATTATAAACAATACTTCTAGGGCTGTTTTAATGAAGCCTAAAGCTCTTTATTGTCTGTCAGTAGTTTCTGCAAGAACAGGAGTAGAAGCAGCAATATGTCAGATTTTCAGAGTCTCTTCTCAGGAGGCTTTCCTTGGTATAAAATCAACCATAAAGGCTGTGTGGTTTTTTCTTCCTCACATATGCTTCTCGTTTAATTCATTAAATAAGTGGAAGCTGGGGCACATACTTCCAAGTCAGCTGGAGATAGCTGTGCATTTCCACAAGGTCCTGTTCTCCCAAATGTCCACTGACTTATTTCCTTTCCTTGTAGTTTCTAGATGTGAACAATCTAAACAAACATAGATGTCCTCATGTAAACTACTCATCAGGCTCCTTCTATTGTCTGAGTAAAGAAATTGGCACCTTTGGGTCCAGTTGTCTCATTCTAGGTGCCTTGGGCAGATGCTTCAAAGGTGCAATTCTTGCAGCCTTTTTCTTGCTGCAAACAACAAAGAGAACCTCAGATGACTTTACTGAGAAAGGTTTCTTTGCTGTTATTCTCTGAAAGGAAGTGAAACGAGTCCCACTCTGGGTGCTGGTTCCCTTCTCTGCCCCACACATTCTTCTGACCTCCCTGCTTCTTTGTTTTCCCCTCTTCTAGTCTGTCTCTTCAAAGCCAGCTGAAATAGCCCTTCTGTTTTCAAGAAACTAATTGGGTAATTTCTGCAGCTTTGGATGTGTCATACTGGGATTTTTTAAAAGTCCTTTGTTTGACTTAATGAAAATAATTACTTTTGGTATCTTAAGTCTCTGAGCATGTATATTTCCTTTGTAGGTACCTGATTACAATGCTGTTATTAAACAACCCATGGACCTCTCCACAGTTCTCTCCAAGATTGACATGCACCAGTACCCAACTGCAAGAGACTTTCTAAAAGACATTGATCTAATCTGTAGCAATGCTTTAGAGTACAACCCAGTTAAAGATCCTGGAGGTGAGGCTATGGTTTTATCCCTAATTTGTAAAAATTTTAAATGCAGAAGTTGATAAGTGTCATCTGTGTACAGTAGACGTGGGATTAGATCATTTAAAAGATCCCCTAAGGGAGCATTTCTGGCCAGGTTGTGAGTGTTGCAGCATCAAATAAACTATTTGGGCATGAAATTGTGATAGACATGTTGACTGGAAACTACTGATTTTGCTTTAATAGTTAACATTTCTGTTGGCATGCTGAAAATACTGACTGAGATAACCTTTCAGAACGTACCTATGACAAGAGCAAAAACATGCTAAGCAAACAAAATAAAGGAGTTCATTGGCTGGTAGAAATTACTCAATTCTGACTGTAAAATTTCAGATCGTCTCCTTAGGCACAGAGCCTGTGCTTTGAGAGATACTGCCTATTCCATAGTGAGGGAGGAAATGGATGAAGATTTTGAACAACGCTGCCAAGAAATCAAAGAATCTCGTAAGCAAAGAGGTAGGTTTTTTGACAATGAGGATTTAAAGACTTTTCTCAGTATTTGTAACCAGCCATGCAAGACAATTCTTTGCTCTCTCTTCTTTATTGCAAGGTTCAGACTGTGCTTCCTCTGACTTCTGTGTAATGCCAAAGGAGGACTCTCTTCCTGGGTGTAAGAAAACAGACCCAAAGTGTAATGAAAAACTGAAGATGCCAGCAGGGCCTCTGGATGCCAGTACCCCCTGCTCTAAAGGCAAGTTGTGTTTTACAGACTTTCCTGGAGAAGATGCTAAAGTCTCTGTTCTTGTGACCTAACAGGTTCCTGTGATGCCTGGTTCTTCATGCCAGAGGCATTAAATTTTTTAATATGCTGCAAAATATGGGATAAATCCAGAGGTCATTCTGGACATTCAAGTTCATTGTACTTGAACTTTACAACTTTATGGTTGTAAAGTTCAAGTACAATGGCTGGTTGACATTGTAAGGCACTGCCCTTGGTGGCCCAACTGATATTGAATGGCTCCTACCTTGCTACCTCTTAAAGAAGTTGTACATGACAGTTTCTGAATGCTTACCTAGTTTTTAGTTATATGCAACACTGTTTTCCCCTTCCCTGCCCTCAAACATTAAACTCTATACCACCTCTTACTGTCATTTCCAATTGAAGGGGAAAGGGTTAAAAAAAGGGGAGAAATAATCATAGACATGTAAAGGAAAGATCATTATTTCTTCAGTTTTACCATGAAAAAGACATGAAAAAGAAAGGGGGCCTTGGGTCTTTTTCGGTTAAAACACCTGACAGGGTGTGACATGTCCTGGTCTCGCTGGCATGTCTGGGAATTTTGCCACTGACTTGACCTATACGCCATGTGCGTTATCCATGAATGCAAAGAATGGTGGGGTTTTCTGGAAGGCAAAATGCCAAGTTTGTTTTGAACAAGGTTAACTGAATCAGAAAGCTGGAGGTGTAAATCTCTATGGACAATTTTTTCCTCCAGCAAATATTCCCTTAAAAGTGTCTCTTCAGCTCTTCCCAACATGTGTACACCTTGTGAAGTTTGCAGATTTAGAGGGCTCATCTCCAAATGTGTTTCTGTTGTTCACATAAATTAGATCACTTACTAAGTCACTTAATAATCTTGCCTTGCAGTAATACTTCCTATCTAAAGTAAGAATTTTGTGTTCATAACCTCTTGAAGCTGATAGTTTTGTGAATTAAATTCTGTAGCTGGATTTTTTAAAATCTAGTAGCTAACTGACCCCATTAATTTACAACTTTTTCTCTAGACACATGTCTAGGGAGATGGGCAGCGGTCCTTGAGCTCGTTTGGTCATTTTCCTTGTCAGTAAAGTAAGAAGAGGATGCTTCTTGTTTTGGTAATGTTTTGCATGACTTTTGCTTGTATCTCTTCATAGATAAGTCAAAAAGAAAACGCAGAAAGAGTAGAGAGTCTTCAAGTATCGCAGCAAAGAAGAGGCATGTTCAGTTCAATAAAGAAAATAAAATTCCTGAAGACGAAAATGAAGTAGAGAGTAATGAAGAGTCTAACACAGATTGCACTGAATTTGCAGCCTCTCAGGATACTCCTATTGAAGAACATGAAAATGTACTTCAAGAACGACAGAAAAATGGAACAGAAAATGAAAGAGAGAGAGTTCTCCATGTGGGTAAATCTCCTGGAAAAAAGAAAGAACATTCAGACCTAAGAGAGCAGAGTGAGATGCCAGATTGTCAAAAAGCTGGAACTTCTGAAGACGGAGGTTCAAATGGTAAGTGAAAGATCAAACAGGTCATTTACCCTCTTTCTTCCTAAGAAGGGTTACTCTACTTACCAGGTGTTGTGGGCTGACCCTGGCTGGGTGCCAGGTGCCCACTCAGTTGCTCTATCACTCCCATTCCCACTGGGACAGGGGAGAGAATAAGACAGAGGAAAAACCAGCAGGATGAGATAAGGCAGTTTTATTACAGCAAAAAGAAAGAAACAAGCGGAGATCTGTGCACACAAGAGCTAAAGAGGAAAAAAAGAAATTAGTCTTTACTTCCCATCAGCAGCAATGTTCAGACACTTCCTGGCAAGCAGGGCTTCAGCACGCGTAATGTTCCTCCTCTCTTCCTTAGATTATATATCCGAGCTGACATCATATGGTATGGAGTATCCCTTTGGCTGATTTGGGTCAGCTGGCCTGCTTGTGTCCCCTCCCAGGATCTTGCCCACTCCCATCCCCTTTGGTGGGGGAGGGAGTGTCAGAGGGACAGCACTGCTCAGCAGTAGCCAAAACACTGGTCTGTTATCAACACTCGTCCAGCTACCAGCGTGAAGAACAGCACCGTAAGGGCTGTGAGCTTTACCTCAGTCAGACCCAATACCCCAGGTTTTAGCCTTCTCGATTTCTGTTCTCTGTTGTCTCTCTCAAATCAGTGCACAGTGTTTCTTGCATAATGGTGCTGCCCCTCAAGTTATGCGAGCCAAACTCGGATATTTCTGCAGCTGCTGGGTTTCTGATGCTGCAGTTGGTTTTTCAAATGGTATCTAACTGAAAAATAATCATTGGCTTTCTTTTATTGCATGAGGATCTTTCCAGCAATAAGAAGCGTAAGTTAAAAAGCTGTACTTCAAGTAGTGTGCACACAGGGTCATGTGTGGAATAGAAAGTTATGTTCTAGTGTTAGCAGTGTAAGATGTGTTTTCTAACTTAAATTACTTTGGAGTTTTACAGTGCAGTGCTGTAATAGCAATGTAATTTTTTTTCCCTGGTTTTACCCTGCTTTTTTGTCTAGTGGTTTTTTTTTTTGTGTCCAAGTTTCTGGTTTTTATGGAGCAGTGATTTTTGCCAGAAAGGCGGTAAAAGCATTTATCAGTGAAAAATGGTAACAGTTGTTTCTGTTGTTGCAGAGAAGTTCTCTTTTCCGAGTACAGGATACTTTACTCATACTGTATTCCAGAGAAAGAGAAATCCTGACTTAAGAAATTTGTGTCATTCCAGATTTGTGGGTACACCGTATGACTCGTGCGAGATCTTCTCAGGTGGATGAGAAACAGCTGGAGTGCGTTGGGAAGGCCATGAAAAATGGCACACAGAAAGTGTTTGTGGATTACTGTGAGCTCAAAGTAAGTTTAAATTTTAATTTTTTTAATACCAAAGTGGGGCATTTTCTTGCTACATACTAAGTCAGTTGATGACCAATGCCAATTCAGACAATTTAGGGGAGAGATTTATAGCTTGTGAAATAATTTAACCTGTAATGGACTATGACCGTGCAGATTGCTGTTCTTGCTTTTGGTGAACTAGATTTTAGGAGACTGGATTATCTCCTAATTTTTAATGTAAAAGGGCTTGTTAGATTTTAAAATAGCCCACTGACAAACTGCTACTATTGTTGGTTATTAGTGTCTTGGCAGTCTTTATGATGGACTGGGGGGTTGTTTTGGTTTGCTGTTTGCATGTTTTCATTTATTAGGAACTGGAAGAGTACCTTGATTCTTAGCAGAGATGACTTTTAACTTGAAGTTAACAGGTCGACTTAAAGGTCCCTATATTTTATCCTTTATCCTGGATAGAATACTAATACCTGCTCTTCTCAAATGCTTTCAAAATCCAGTGATAGAACATTGCATTCATATAGGTACAGTGTTACAAGGTTTTTCCAGTCCCCTGTAGGAGAGAAGTTGCTATCCTAGGATACAGTTGGAGAAAGGGTCAAAAATGTGCCTAGCTGCAGGGGGTAAAAAAAAGTTCCTTTGCATGAATTGGAGAGGGTAGAAGGACCTGACCTTCTTCAGGAGGTGTAGCAGTGAGGAGAATCCAGGAAATTGCCAGGTTGAGGTCCTGGAGGTGGGTCAAACCAGAGGGGGCTGCTGTTTACCTGCCTTGATAATTTCTCTCTTCTCATTCAATTTCTTGACTTCTTAAGACAGGCTTCCTAAGCAAGCAAATTTCTTGGGGTTTTGTTCATAGAATGATGAGTATCCTGAGTTGGAAGGGACCTACAAGGATAGAGTCCAACTCCTGGCCCTGCACAAGGCACCTCTAACAATCCTGCCGTGTGCTTGAGAGCATTGTCTAAATGTTTCTTGAGCTCTGTCAAGCTTGGTGCTGTGGCCACTTTCCCGAGGAGCCTGTTCCACTGCCAGACTACCCTCTGGGTGAAGAACTGCTTCCCTATATCCAACCTAAACTCCCCCTGATGCAGCTTCATGCTATTCCCTCGGGTCCTGTCAGTGGTCACCCATGAGCAGAGATGGATTGGTGGCTGCCCCTCCACTTCCCCTTGCAAGGAAGCTGTTGTTCATGTCTACATGTTTAGAGGATCCACACAGGTTTCTCTAGAGGCAGGGTGCCAGCAGCCTGTGCTCTGAAGGTACTGCCCACTGGAGAAGTGGTACAGTAGAGCCCTTACAGATGTTTCAGCTGTGAGGGCAGAGCTACAGTCATGAAATGCATCTTTTAGAAAACTTGATTCCTTAACATGGGTGCCATTGGAACCTGCCTTTTGTGTCAGAGAGCCTCTTTGGAACTCACTTGCAGACAATAAGCTCAGTGAACCTCCAAACTGTAGCTGCTTGGTTTTGTTTGGGGTGGTTTTTTTGTTTAGGGTTTTGGATTTTTTCGTTTATTTGCTTGGTAATAGGCCTAGAACTTGATGGACACATACAAGAGTGTGCAGTCACTTACATGGCAGCAATTAAAAAGTTTCACATGGAAAGTTGGCTATACACCTGTGCCATGTCCTACCTTTTCTGTTTGCAGCTTATCTTGTGCTATTCTGAACTCTGGTTTCCATTTTTTTTCTTCAGCAAGTGTTGAATTCTATTGCCGTGGTAACTGAGAACGTCAGTATATTTCGCATGGAAAAACTATATGCTGTCCTTAGCCAGTGCATTTACCAACATCGGGAAGATGGTGACAAAAACGACTTAGTGAAGGTAATTTTTTTTGTCTTGTAGCACTTTCTGTCACTATTACAGGTGTGTGCATGTGTTATGCATATGTGTGTATGCCCTGTGAACATCATGGTTATTTAGTATTACTCACTGCTGCTTAGTTGCCTGTGTTACAAGATTTGTTCATTACAGTCTGGAAGACATTTATCCATATTGCAAAACCATTGTAGCATTTGGCTTAGTTGTTGGCGGTTTCAGCAGGTAAAAGGCTTGAAGATGACGGCTTCCCCCCAGAGCCCTCTCAAAGCAGTAAACCTCAGTGTGTCCCTACTCCAGCTCCAGAACCTTTTCAGTGCTGGGGGTGCTGTGAAAGGAGGGTGCTTTTCTCAGTCTGTCGCTTCCTCGTTCTCCTTCTCTTGCAGGCAGTCACACATGCTAACACTTGTACAGTAGTCATTCCATTCTTGAAAAGAAACTGAGTATGAGGCGTAACAAGAATAAGACACTTTAGTCTCTAGTCTCACTAGACTTTCTTTTTAGCTAGCATGGCTCAAGCATCTTTAATTTCATAGATGGAGAGCTTCCTGCCTATGAAGATTTAATGCTAACGAGTCAAATTCTGTAATCTCTTCCTCTAAGAGAAGATTTCCAAATTGTCAGAACTTGGCAGAAATATTCCAAAGGAACCCATTTTCTCAGTCCAACATTGCCAGTGTTCAGTTGATTTAGATAGGTTGGATATTCAGTCTTCAGCTTCAAGGTCCTTGAATCCATTTGTCTTTCAGGTGGTCATTCTTTATGCATCTCGGTCTTCCTTAAAAAACCTAGGAAGCCTCTTCTCTTGGGTCCTGGTCATCTTGATCTCTTCTTCCACATCTGATAAAGAGTCAGATCAGATGCTCTTCCTCTGATTGTGCAACAGTGAGGATTATTTGGATTCAGGGATGCCATTCCTGAAGAATGCACCCTTCTCTCATCTATCATAATGACAGGTTTTAGCATGAGAAGGGATTTGTTTATTATCTTGGGGCTTGTGAGCTTTTGTGACAGAACCTGATTTCTTTGGTTTTTTTCTACTTCTTTGAGCTTTAACCATAGAATGTCTCCTATTCAGAGGGACTGCACAAGTCAGTCCAGGAGTAAGTTCTACTGTATGAAGACAGAGACTTTAACAAATATTTATTCAGAGTGCAGAAAAGAACAGTTCAGCTTTTCGTTGTGGCTCTTTGGGAACTGTCCCCTCTCTAATTGTTGAAAGCACCACTGATAGATATCCATAGTCCCTTGATACAGATCCCTGCAGTCTTTCTAGCCTACTCTCTATTTTGGGTGCATAAGGATGTGTTGGAGTCAGTGAATATGGAAAAACAGTGATGGTGGCAGCACATATATTGGCTAGATCATTACTAACAATTGTATGCACAGATTCTTGCTTCTTTTGATGAAGAAGGAAACAGGGTTCTTAAGTTTGTATTCACACTGACTTCTAATTTGTCTTTTTTTCTTCTTAGGCAATGAAGAAAGAAATTACAGCCTTCAGTCATTCATGATACTTGATTTCAGCATACTTGACACACTCTGTAATGTTTTCTTTTTATTGCATGCTGTTTTTTCTTTGCATAATTCAATAAATACTAGGTCTACATATATATTTATACAAATATACCTTAAAATTTATTAAGAAAGCTCAAATAAAGTCATTTAATGACTTTTATTTGATATTTCCCTTCTAGATATGTATATTTTACTGTGACATACTGCTGTGATTGCCGTTGGAACTCAGCAGATCAGAATAGATAATTTCAGTACCTCTCTTTAAAAGAAAACCTAACTTGAAACAAAGCAAGATTTACTACTGTAACTTTCTAAGGTAAAGTTTAATCATGCTTGTAATAATGACAATCTTAGTACTGGAGAAAAACATTTTAATACAAATTGTTAGTTCATCAGATGGCTTGTAGTTGAATTCAGCTGTAAATAGTTTTCTAGTTACCTGGGAAGAATTATATCTGATTATTACATAAAAGTGAATATATTGTTGGCAATAAATATATTGAAGTAAAAGCAAAGCAGTGCCCTGTTTTGAAGAAGTATTTCTCTTCAAACCCGCAGAGAGAATTTATCTGTTGATTTGATAGTTATTTTAAAAAAAGAATAAGACAGAGGTTAACTATATGAGAATTAAAGTTTATATAAATTGTGATAAAATATGTGGCATGACCCTTTGCTCTTCTGTTCTGTCACCTCACACACACAACATGTGGCGATACTGAACGCCGAACTGTGCAATCCCTCTTTGTGTGTGTTTGGTTTCTTACCTCTGTTATTAGTGTTCTTTTTTTGTGTCCTTCTACTGTATTTGTTCAAACATTGGTGTGCTATGCAGATTTTTTTTCTCTGTATTGTTTGGTGGGTATTAATAAAAAGTTCATCTCTTTTTAGTGGTGAGCTGTCTGCTCTATTTTAATCACAGAACAGTTTTGGTCATTAATAATCTTGCACTTGAGACACCAGCACAAATACTATGATTTTAAAATAAGAACTGCATGTAATTAGCTTCTTCTCCACTCAGGGTATGGATTATACAGCAAAGACAAGCTCAGGAGAAAGAAAAAAATTATATTGAAAATTTATATTTTAATGTAATTTATGACATTGGAAATGCAATAAATGAACTAATGTCCTTAACTTGATCTCCTCCTTGGCTGCCATCACTAATTTCAGTGTAACTGGGGCCAGGCAGCTTGCTAAGTGCACCCCTAAGAGCACTGTTTGGAAAACTGAACCCGAGTGTGAAGTTGAGGAACCAGAAGCATTCCTGGGAACTCCTGTTTTGAGCAAATGGCTTCCTGTCTCTAGTCTCGACAGGATGCTGTACCTAGGCAGATTTTAAAAAATGTTTCCAATTGTGTATATCTTCTGTGACCACCTGTGAACAGTTGCGAGTTTCCACACGCCACATCTTTCTTTTTTCTTTCTCAGGGAAACCGGCACATTTTACTGTCTGACCCAAAAGAGCACACAGTAATGAGAAAAATAGTATATGGAAACGACGTTTTTGAGAGGTGTGCAGTGAGAATTAAACCCAAATGTTCGTTAAAATATTTTGTATGTACTAAAGCAAGCGAGGTCTCCTTTCTCCAAGTTCTCTAACAAAAAAACCCCAACGAACCAAGGGGTGGGAAGTGTCTTTTTCCTCACAGCCGCTACTTCTGTGTTCATTTGCCCTGGTTTGGATCTCGGTACCCTGCGGCCGTGTTCTCCCTCGGCGCCAGCTCAGGGCGGGAGTGGCAGGAAAACCCTTCCCGGGCTGGGGGCGACGCTGTCCCTACAGCCCGTCCCGGGCGCGGCGGGAGGGCCGACCGCGGAGCCGAAGTTTGCCAGCGAAGGAACGGCTGCGGGGGCGCGG
>WEIT01009357.1:20634-43291 GCA_013389985.1 Dryoscopus gambensis
CGCTGCCCCCGCGGCCGGGGGTCATCGCGGGCGGCGGGCGGGCTGGGGGAGGCAGAGCGGAGGTAGAGCCGTGGCATCCCTTGGAAGTGGACTGTGCGTGCCCCCCCGACCTGGCACGCAGTGGGGTCAAACCCCTCCGAGCCCCGAGGACGGGCTCCTCTCCCTTTCCTTCCTTCCTCCGCCCCGTGCGGGGAGCCTGTGCGGGGCATTGCTCGCCACAGGGTGGAGGAAAATCCGTCTGACTCGTCAGTTGGAAAGGAGAATCAAGAAGTTCAATCCCGATGCGCCCAGAGGAGCCAGCGAGTTCCCGTCCGCTGTCACCGCTGGCGCTCAGGCGGACGAACGGACTGACAGGCTGACGGCAGGCAGCGAGCCATGAAGTTCTGGCTCCAGAGTTGCCTTGCATCCCGTGGCGTTGCGGTGCGGGGGCGAGCGTAGAGGAACAGTACGGTTTATGTGCAGGCAAAGTTGGGGAAGATGTCTGGTTTACTCCTCTGAGGGTTCCTGGGTTTTGGGGTACGTTCTGATGCTCAGCTTTCCCCTATACCAGGATGTGCAGCACTGGAAACCAACACCGACTTCAATAAACCATGTAGTGGAGGCAGTTCTGGATCTCTGAAAGGGCTCAGAGTATCTGCAATAGTGAATGTTACCTGGTAGGTACTTGGACTTTATTTCTGAGCTGCTTGGTAGGTTAAATAGTTAATGGAAAGATGGAGAAGTTTGTTGCGTACAAAGTGTCTTGTAAAATAGTGAAGGCTGAGATGTCTCAGTCTGCAAGCTGGCATAGGTGCCACTTATTTTTAAAATAAGACATATAGAGAGTACATTGAGCATTTCCAAGTGCATGAAAATATTGTGGAAAGGAAAAGTGGATTTTGTTATGAAACTTGTTACATGAAAACAAAATTCCCTCAAACGTAGGAATGAGAGAGGAATTTTAAAAGCTGTGCTGTTGGTTTTCAACAGCGGTCTGGTTTTTTGTTTTTATTCAGAAGGATTTCATGCCAAAAAAAAGAAAGCTTGGGAGAACTTACAGAAACCCTGTTTAAAACAACCTGTGTGATGCAGACTAGAGGACTGCCCTGAATTAAGACCCCTTGGAGCAAAAATGCATCATTTAGAAACCCTTTTGTTACTTTCTTTAAACATTGCCAGCAAGGCAGTCTATTTCACTGGTGGTGTTAAATGAATTCCCCTGAGCGGATTAGAAGTAGATGCCATTTTGTATAACTGAAATTATTTGCTTTTAAATTTAGCCTAGTGGTTCTTGTATCTTTGCTGGACTGAAAAGCCCTCTGCTATCATATTTGGATGATGTGTGTGTATGTTTAGTGTGATTGTCCCCAAACCTGACTTGGTAAAACGTAGTACTTTGAGGTCGAGCTCTCCTTTGGGAGGCTTACTTTTCTACTTCCCTAATGTTTTTTATGGCTCTCTTCTGCATTATTTCCTCTCTTGCAACACTTCTCTTGATGTGAGTGCTTTAGCTGGATCCAGTGTCCTGATTATCTAGCCTTAATTGCTGTCATTTATAACTGTTGTTTATTACAGGAATAGACAATATTTATCACAAAGTTTGTCACAATACTTACCGTTGGAGACTTAGAGCTATATATTGAACAATTCTCCCTTTTGTAGATTCTCCATACTGAAGAATTTCTGTCAAATAATGGACTTTGTAATATTGCTAGGATTCCTTTTGTTCCTAACGTATCCAGAAGGCTGTTTCTTGTGTCTTTTGCTTCACTGGGCCATCTGTAGCATTTTAGTTAAGCTTATTGCTATCGCTGAGATTTTTGCCCTGAGATTTTCCATCACTTGTTTATATATAGTCTGAGGGAAGGGTTTAAATTTTGGGTTAACTTCCTCATCTAGTTGTGATTAGTGACCCGTTTGTTTGTATGTAACTTTAGAAGAGTCTTATTTGAAAAACAGTTATTCATCTTTGAAGTCAGATTTTTTTTCCTGAAGTCTGAGTTCAGGATTTTTTGCAGCTTTACGAAGCTGGAACTTTTAAAGATCCAAGTACACATAAAGCGTGGCTTTTTCTGTTTGCAAATAATAATTACAACCAAAGCACTTGCAGCTAAGCTATGGCTAATCTTTATTTTGGTGATCAGTTTCTCTTTACTTATCAAATTGAGGTCTAGTGAAGATTTCACAGTATCAAATTCAGTGTTTTTATGTTTTCTGATTTTTATAAATCCTGAGCTTACTGTAAAATTTTCAGAATGATCAGTGTCTGTTAAAATCCTGTGTGATAACCGTTTCGGGGTCATGGCGTGAGGGAATGTTCTGAACATTTTTAGCTGAGTGCATGGACATGCTGTTCTCTTCTGTGTATTAACGGTCAATATTCCCTCTCCTTGCGCTTTAGATGCGGGATCATTGATCCATAAATGTCCAAGATGGTTTGCCTCTGAGTTGTCAGGGACTTGTAAACAAGTGATGCAATTTTCAGTAGAGTCCCATTTTCCCTTTTGTTTGCTTCCTATTTCCTAAATAGGCAGCATTAGTGATTGTAGTGTTGTGCTTGTGTAGCTCTCCACTACCTGTCAGTAGCATCACCTTTGGTGAATATACCCCTATAAGAATACAATTTTCTGTTATCATTTAAGTTTCTAATATTGTCAAATTAGGCATTAAAGGGATGTGATTATTTACATTTTCAGCATTATTAGTTCTATTAATTCAAATTTAGTCTCTTATTCCAATTCATCTTTCCTCTTTTTTCCCTTTTTTTTTTTTTTTTTTTTTTTTTTTTTAAATTTTCATGGCTAGTTGAGGACTTTCCCAAATAGTCAAACCATTTTCCTGCATTAACAGTTCTTTCCTTTTTTGTGGAGGTGGAAGTCACCAAAATGATACATTTCCTTATCATGTACCAACCAGATGACATTTCATAATTCTGTGCCTTGCACCACTTTCACTGATGGTTCATTTCCAATTCTATGGTCTTTCTGTCAAGGAACAGGACGGAACTTCAGGGGGTCCACTCAGGTCTTTTTCATATCCTTCAAAGTACTGTAAAGTATTTCTTAGAACAGTGCCTCTACTATCAGTTGATTCTTTCTAACCAGCTTCAGAGATCAGCCCAAATTGAGCAAAAGTCGGCTCTTGTCACTTGTTAGAAGATGTGTACCACTCTTTTATCCTTAAGAGTTTTGAGATCATAGCCAATGTTACAGTTCAGCATAATTCACTGTAAAAGAAAAGAGTATTATCTACAGGGGTAGAAAGTAGCATACATATATTATATCATTAAAATTATCAGAAGACACACTGTCAATGCTAAAGCACAGAAGACAGGAAAATTGCTGATGACTGAAGGAGGAACGGATGTAGCATGATTGGAAAACCTTTCAGAAAAACTGTAAAGTACTTTCAATATGCTACTTTTTGCACTCCTTAAAAGATCTCAAAGTAGCAAAGAACTTAATGTTGCAAACATTCTTTAGCATAACCTCTGCTTGTGCCTGACAGGTCTAAAGGAACTTTATATATTCTACTTCAAAGGAACAGGTTCCACATCTGATTTAGAGCCATTTATAAAAGTGACTTTGGTATTCTAGGTTCACTCCATGCAACTTGGCCTTCTCTGGTGGCGTTTTGCAATATGCTGCTCACCTTCCTGGTCTAATGGTCTCAATAGGATTTGGAGGAGCTTCACTTGCTTCGAGGGGACCCACAGTTGGAAGCCATTGCGCAAGCAAGGCTTCAAGGCTGACAGTTCTGTTTAGAGAGTGGGCAGCCAGAGCTGTGTAATGAGGCGCGTGTAACGCCAGCCTTCGCTGCTTGGCAAAGCCAGCTTCGTTCTGCGAGCGCCAAATTCACCCCACCAGACAGAAGGACAGAAATGAGCTTTTGAACTTTCTAATGGTTATGGTAAAAGCTCCACATGTTCAGCACTCTGAATCTTCAAAGTATCTTCGAACCCCATTTATTAGATGGAAAATAGCTGTTAGCTCATGGTGAATTCTGTGATTTGGGCAATCAGAGATATTTTAGGGCTTGAGTCATTGGTTATAGGTTCAGACTGTGGTTGTTTTAACATTGTTTTAGCTTAGAAAGGTGCTAAGAACTTATAAATGGAAATGCATGTTTGTATCGTCCCAGGCAATCTTGGTAGAGGTGTCTAAGCTTGCCTTTCCTAAAGCTGTGAAATAGATTAACATACACAAAAGATGGTACTAATGTGATTACTTTACACCCTGAGTTATAATGGAAAGACTTGGTTTGTATGTCAAAATGCTGTTCATTTTATAACTCTCCTACTGGCTCTGTGCATGGGTGTAAGGCTCTGTCTTGGTAATTAGGTTAGTTGAGATGTAGGAATGTTGTGTGTCTGGAAAACAGTAAAGGGGAAAGAGTGGGGAAGGAGTCAGGAAAGAACAGTTATTACTACCTGACTGTAGAAGACTGGAAGTAAAATGTTAGTTACAGCTGTGTGCTTCCTCAAAACCTCCAGATTTCTAGTGAATCTTTAGAATACCTTCAAAGTAGAAAGATACTGCCTTTTTATACGTGGATCAGATGCCTTCAGCAAACCAGTGGGAGCTGAGAGTGCTCTGCAAATCCAAGTTCTATCAGGACGAGTTGGGCACTTGGCAGCAGTTACCAAGTGAGTTAGATGGAGCAGGCATGAAAGCTCAGGGGTTTCTGTTTCTCAGCAGGATTTTCAGCAAGGTGAAATGCATCTGTAGATTCAGTAGAATTTTTGGAGTGTTCAGCACTGCACAATGTTCAACCTTGTTTGCTGTGTTAAATACTTAATGGCTCTCCGCCCTGCAAACTTCTCAGGGGGGATCTGGTCTGACAAAAGGTTCACCACACCTGGAGTGTCATGTGAGTTTGGGTTTTTTGTTCATGGATCAGTTTGAGGAATTGATGCCCATACATGATCCTTTGCTGGCATTGTAGGTATCTGCTTAAATATGATGCAAACACACAGAACTTCACTACTTGTAGCTTATGAGCATTTTTCAAATATGACTTCTTAATACATTTTACTTGAATTTATTGGAGGAATTTGTTGGTGAATAGAAAACTAATTTTTTTATTGCTTTAAAATAAGTAATTTAGCAGAGAAGAGCCTACTTTTGGTGAGGTTTTTTTGTGAGATGCCTACAACTTTGGGTGATTTATCAGTCCAAAACCATTCATTTTAGCTGTGATTCTTGCCAAGTAGCTTTTTGTTTTTAACTCTCCATTTCCTGGGTTCCTCCAGGGGAAATATAAGGCCTTGCTAATATCAGCTGTTTATTTCTTTAGGGGGAAAGGAGGGAAGAGATGGGAGAAAAGAGTAATAGTGAAGAAAAGTAAGTTTACTCTTTCTACATATAGTAGAGAAATAATAACAAGCATGCCTCCTTAGAAAGATATATTAATCATTGTACATAATGTCCAGAGAGGGAGAAGTTTTACATCACCGTGTACCCTGAAATTATAGTTCAGATACTTTTGTTTTGAAAGCTTTCCAGTATATTAATATTTGCATGGACGATGACGGTGTGAGCACCATACTCTGATGTCACACACGCTGACAAAGAATGGGGAATACTTTGACTGCAGTTTAAGCCAGATGTGTATGGGCACAAGGTAGTTCTAAGGGCAGAATTTGCAGCTATATGCTGCTTTATATGAGTGAGTATCCTATTTGCACGTGTAATGCCCAATTACAGATAGTAGTTACTATCTGTGAGTTACTGAACAGGAGCCCTCTTCTTCACCAGGCAACGTTTAAGCCCTGTTGCTGCAGAGAGCTGGCAAGAGAGAGAGAGACAGGCTGAGGATGAGAGCTCACTGGAGGTTTGGGACTGAAGATTGCTTTGCACCAGAGTAGCTTCTTCAGCACTACTTTGCGTGGAAAGATTCAGTCATTTCCACCCAAAGCTCAGTCAGCAATTTCATCTTGAGATACCCCGCCCTCTGAAACAAAAATTTAAAAGAAAATGTGGGGTTTGGCCCATGCATATCCCGGTAATTTCCACTGATTAAGTTGATGCTTGTAACTGGGGTCTAGACAGGCTGTGTTTTGCAGAATATAAGTATCTTTTTAAAATTTCTGTAGAGAGTGTTGCAAGATTTATGTAATCCCTTTGATATTATATTTAACCCAATAACAGCTTGAAAAGGAAAGAGTCTGTTAGTTTACCTTTGTCCTAGATTCAGTTTTAATATCAAATGTTTAAATGGAGGGGAGATTGATATTTATTCTTAATGATTCATGCTGTCTCAAAGCACAGTGGTTTCTAGTTGTGTGCTGCCTTTCCCACTGGGGGATGCAAACAAAAGAACAATAATTTCAGACTCCTCCTTCAGTTTCCAAGAGAACCTTAGCTGCTCAGGGATAGCTTTGAATTTTAAAAGCATCTTTCTTCCAAATTATATATTGATTGCACACAAAATAGCAGTGCTCTAATATGCAATTTAAAACAAATGCATGATGGTGCTCATTTGCTTTTAATGCTGCTTTTTCCAGCAGAAAAACAAAAAGGAGATTCTGTTCCCATAAACCACTCTTGCAAAATCCTTACAAACATTTATTAGTCTAGACACAAAATATTCTTACCCAGCCTCAGCTTGACGATGACAAAAAAAAAAAAAAAAGGGCGAAAAAGCGAGCTAATATTGTACTTGGCTGTCAAAAAAGGAAAAGAAGGAAAAAAAGAAAAAGCTTGCCCCAGGCTAGTGAACCAGTAACATTTTGCTGAGGCTGCCTGCAACAACAGATGCATCTTATTCCCATGGGCTTTCCAGGCCTGCCTATTCTTGATGCTAAACTTGGACCCTCTTACAAACATTCTCTTTGAGTATCACACCCGAGTCGTATCCTGGGCTCTTCCAATTTGGTTGATACCAGACATGTTTGTCTTACCTCTTCTGACCAGTCTTTGTATTCCCCTATCTCCCCCAGATATCATTTAACTAATGCATTAGTTCAAAAACAGTCCTAACATATGGAACCCGGAATAATGGAAATAGGTGATTTGATCACAGCTTGAATATGAATGTAGGGAACCCAGATATAAATGATCTTGATTTGAATTTATGCTTTTGATAACTTTCGTAAATGGCGAGCGATTCTCATTGTTTGATATTGTGGTAGTTTGCAGAGCTTTTTTTGTAAAGGGATAAATTATATCAGAGATTGTTACTTTATCTCAACATAGTCTCAGAGTATTAATTTTTACTTCTGTCATTTTCCTAGAAAACAGTCAATTATGCATATCTTGTTTTTCAGTTAATGATTAGTTCCTGTTATTCCAAATTTATGTCAAACTACATTTGATTGGAAATTAAAATTTAATTTAAAATGCACCTAAATGGCATAACGTGTTTATATTATTAAATTACTGTAAATATGTAGCATATCTAAGAATACTTTATTCAAAAATGACTTTTTTTTTAAACCTACTGATTTGTGAGACAAAATATTATACTTTTTTATACTCCCTGGATTAAATGTATTGTTTCTGTGATGATATATCCATGTCTGTTAAGATTTTAGCCCTGGCAGAACTTACCCTTAAGCCTGAATTGGACATCTTACATGGAAAAAAACCTGTCCTGCTTTTTAAAGTTTGAGGCAGGAACTTTTGTCATTCAGGAAGTAATTTCTACCTTCACTCAGTGCAGGTGTCTACAAAGTGAATTTCTGTGTATAAGGTTAATCGTTAACTGCCAATAATTCAGTGTTTTAACTGAGAATTTCCAACTTAGTTACCAACTTAGTTAAGTAAAAAGGTAACAATATGAACTAAAACTATCCATTATAAGACTGATTTTTTTTTAAAATCCTTTGATTCCATTAATAAAAACTGAGCTGTTTACAGTTAGAACAGAACTTCCGGCAGTAATTGGTGCTCTTAATGAGTATGTCTGGTTTAATGTCAGTAAATAAGATCGGTGTTTCTCATATGAGGGAATGTCTTCAGTGTGTTCTTGAAACATTAATGTAAATGAACAAAATCTTTCTGATTAAAACTTAGAGTCTAAATAATAGGTGATTTAAACATAATACTGATTCTTCTCTTCCTTCCCCCCAACTCTCACGCTGTTTTGTGCTGTGTAATGTTTTTTAGGTTTTTCTGTTACCTCTTACATGTATTTTTATCAACACATACAGTATTTCTTTAAAAAATTTCACTGCTCATTCTCATTTAAATCAGTGAGAATATGATTTTGATCCTAGGATATTTATGCAGCTTTAGGCTACCTATATATTTTAAAACAGAACTAATCCATTTTTGATGGTGTTTAAATCTAATGCAAAAAGAAAAAAACAGCTCCACAGGTATTAATTTTAAGTACAGTGTTTCAGTCAAATCCATATTTTCCACTTAAATCATGTTGTGCTAATTTTCCACCATTATACTTGAGAGACACGAAGTGAAAGTGGGCAGTCTGTTTTCAGTGATTCGCTCTCTTACTTCCCTGCCAGGACTGAACATCGGAGGTTTGTGTTTCTCCTGCAGGAGTGACTCACATGACAGGCAGCTCCAGCAGAGCAGGGCGAAAGGTGCAGCTCCAGCTTTCCTCAGCCAGTGGCTCCCGAACTGGGGATTGTCGTCTCCAGGGCTCTGAGCAGTGATGAGGGGGGTCACGTGTCTGGCGCAGAGTAAGTCACAGAGGTCAGGTTCACAATCAAAGTTTAGGGCATTAGCCTGGGAAACAGTGCAACAGGAAACCAGCTAGGTGAAAGACTTGTTGATTCTTTGCTGCTGCATTGAAGGCCTTTGTTCAGGTGAGCTGGGAGCAGTGTGAGACTGGGTACCTGTGAAGTGGAGCCTGTGAAACACGGTAACTGCAAACCTCCTGTTCCCTGTGCCATGGGCCAAGAGACTTGTGCTGATCTGCTGACTCTTCAGGACTCTTCATTACCCTGTGCTAACTCGAGTACATGGTCATCTCTCCAACTTCTGCAGTGACTGTACTTCAGATTCAGCTTTCCAATCCACACACTGTACTTGAAAGCCTTTGTAGTCCCCTGTCTTTCACCCTTTTCGTCACTGGGCTGGTAGGCAGTAAACAATGTTTATCCACTCTGTGGATGAATGATGGGGGCGCGGGGTGGGAGGTGAGGGAATTGGTCTTGTCACACATAGAATAAGACATTATCTCCCACAGAAATCAGCGGGAGTATCTAAGGAATACAGTACAGCACTCAGCAGGGGCGTGGAGTCACGTCACTGTTGCAAATAAAAATGCTGTGTTTTTCGCAAAGGTTAACTTGGTACACAGTGGTATTTTACTAGATAATTGAGACCTGCAGAGAGTGTTTATGCAGGCATGTTGGACTATCCTCTTTTTTCTTCTTTATAAGCTCTAACATCTCAAAATCCTGAGGAGAAACATTAGAGTAGAAGGGACTTTTGAAGACTGTCTAGTTGAGCCTCCTTCTCTAAGCAGAGTTACTGTGATGGTTGATAGGGTTGTTTGGGGTCTTAGCAAGTTTTGAAAACTTGCAAGGGTGGAAATTCCTTAAAAGTTCCGAGCAGATTTTTACAAACTCTCCAGACAACTGGGTACAATTGCTCGCCAGTCCTTAAGTGCTGTTGCTCCACCATCACTATGCTCCTGAAGTCATCTACAGCAGACGTAGAGTATGTTGCAAGGAAAGGCAAGCCTGAGTTAGCTTGAGAGTCTCAGCCTGGTCCTGGCAGTAATGTGCTGCACTGGGAATACTTGCAGTTAGACCAAGTACTTGAATACAGAGAGGGGAACTTACATGTTGTATTTTCACTTGTTAATCTGCTGCTCCATGATCAGCATTGTTTGGATCAGGTCAGAGGATAACATCCCAGAGAACTTTTATAAGATCAGCTGTGCTTGCAAGCATGAACATAAAATTCTTCTGCATTTTTCCAGTATGGAGGAGTCTGTCAGTAGGGACTAGGTCACTTCTTTGTTTTGTCTGTTCTTAACTTGTGTCACATCTTAACGATGTGATTTAGTTGACAAGAGCTGTAAACTAAACTGTAAACTGTATTTGTAAAGCTGTTATATGACACTGGAAACATTCTGGAGCACCTTAAAAAGAACCTTATATCAGCTCTGAAGTCACATTTTTTGCATCCAAAGTGGAGATGCAAATCATGTGCCATTGAACATTAAAGACTTTCTATGCACTCTGCACCCCTTGTTCTCACAAAGTGTAAGCAGACCTGCAAGGCTGGAAGGAGTCTTTAAGGAGGACATGGGGTGGGAAGCAGGTGGATCCAAGACACACAGGAAAGGTTCTGAGCAAACACATTTGAGCAAAAGCTCATAGTAGACCAAGTGGTAGAGGAGGCTCCAAAGAGCAGTTGAAGCCTTGAAAATGTGCCTTCTAGTCTTTACCTTGACATGGCATTACCTAGGTCCATGCGATGGAACTGATCTTTTTTCCTTTTCAGTTGACACTCCAAGTCCTTGCTTTTTCCTTATTCATAAAACAATGGTCAATACAAGCACTGGGTTTATACATTCATTTCAAGTATTTTGGGATCCTTTACAAGTTACTTAAATTATGGATCTGTGTTCTGGTGTGTGCAAGTCTGTGTGCGTATGTGGAGCACACAGCAGTGTGTATTAGTGTCACCTGGTCAGTTCACTCTGAAGTCTTTGTTTTCAGTTTCTTATGATAGTTGAAATTAGAGTTTCTCACATTGTTTGTGTCCTGAGGCTGCTTTTGTTCTCTGTTCATTGAGTTTTGGGGGAACATTAGCTGGTTCAAGAGTGAAATTAACAGAGTGAGGAGGGAAGCAAGGAGAGGAAGAGAGGCAATCTTCATGTAAAAGCCGTATTATCTTTCTTTTTCTGCGCAGCTCTGTACCTCAGGGATTTGACATAGAATCTTGAAATTTGGCAGGGATCTGGCCTAGAGGTCTGAGAAATGCATTCCACAGTTAAAAAAAAAAAGCCGAACTGAGTCATAATGTATCACTACCTATTTGTATCTAAGGTAGAATTTGCAGGATGTTTTATTACCTGCTCTTGATCATGCTTTTATGCGTGTCGTGCACATCTGCAGACTGCTTTAAACCACCTATATTTAATGCATTCTCCTTCTCTGTCTGTCTAGGTTCTTGTATTGTCATGCATCAGGGTAGTCCTTAACCTGCTGCTGCTCCTCGGGCTTCTGCAAACGCCACTAGCCTAGCAGAAGGTATAAAAGCATTGGGAGCTGGTAAGCCCTGAGATGCAATCCTGCTTTTTAAGGGTAGAATGCTACTAATACTCTTAATTGCTATTGAGAAGTACCATTTTAACAGTGACAGCCAAATATTAATGAAAGCAGAAAGCAGCTGATGTGAAATCTGGTTTCCAGTGTGATGAGGGTGCGTATGGTCGTCAGAATCAGTGGAGGAGGGCGAGAGGAGAGCGAGACAATCTGTGCTGGGCTGTGTCACCTTGAAATCGCGGGGGTTCCTGCACAGCACCAGGGATGACTCGGGAATGAGTCGGGCTATCTAGCGAGGAGACCATCTGTAGGACTGCAGCTTGGATCTCTGGAGAACCTGAAAGGTGTCTGGGGACATGAACTCCAGAAGTTGAAGGAAGGCCTTGTACTTGCAGCACTGGACTAGGGCCTGGGAAAATGAATGTCTCTTGAAATTTTTCATCTGGGAGAAAAAAAAAAGCAGAATGAAGCTGAAAGGAACATTTTGTGAAGTCATGTGTGTGCCAGATTGTTTCATTTTAAAGAAGGAAATCCCATGAGAATAAGACCTTTTGTTTTGGTGGTTTAAGGAATAGCTTTTTTGATAAACAATTTTTAAAATTAATAATTTCTTACTGTTCTACTTTTTTTAAAGCCAACATGAAACATTTGGAGAGTTGAATTAAATGTTTATTCAACACAGAACACATTAAAATTTCTCTGCATGTCAGTAATTTATTTCTTCATCTTTCCTTTTTTCTATGTCACAGCACAGCAATTAAAACAAAACAGAGCTGTAACTATGCAAAGAAAAAAAAATTCCCCGACTGCTGCCATTTTATTGCAGGGTATGATAAGCATTTACACAAGTCTGATACTCACTTTCAAGAACAGTCATGCAGAGATGTCTGACATTAAAAGTACTGAGTGCTCATAGTTTGAATTGGACACTTCAGAGTCATTAAAATAAAGGTCTGCCTATGTGAGGTGTAGCTGCCAAAGGTGTCTGTGTCACACAGAAAATACCTGCCTTGTGACTGAGGAGCAGAGACATGGACCATTAAGGATACCCCTTCATCAGTGCACCACTGGTTGTTAAGTACTTGAGATGTTTGGTCATTAGCTTTATATGATGAGATACATGGTTGTGGCTTTCTGTATCAAAAGCAGGGGCATAAGTTACTGTGCTCTCTGTAGAGGTACCTGGGGTATATTGTGCAATAGAGAAAGATAATGTAGGTCATTTAGCAGTCGCTTCTGGAATGAAATTCTGACCTTTACTTTGATGGAACTGTTTGTTACCCATTAAAACCAGCACTGAGAGGAAGTAACTGAGAAAGTCTAGTCACATGTCCTGTGGCAGGCTCCCTTCAGCCTCTGCTGGGCTTTGTGTCAGCTTTCCAGTGCTCCATCACGGGTCTGGCTTTGGCACAGCCCGGAGCTCTGTGTGGGCAGTACAGCAGCTTTTGGTACTTGCCTCCCTCATTACCAGTCCTAATGCAGCAAGGATCCTAAGTGGGCCTTATCTTTGTAATACATGAGGAATTCTGCTGAAATCAGTTTGACAAGTTTCACTCCCGTGTTGGATTAGTACTAGACCTTATTTTAAGGAGGAATCAAATGTGAATATTGCAGGGTTAACATAGACATATGGCTTTATTTTGGAGTCATAAGCAGTAAGGCCCTCTGAACTTTGTAGATAATGAACAACTGAAGAAAATGGCACTCTGCAACAAAGTTCTTCATCCTTCTCACTGAGAGGCAGCACAGATCAGAGTGTGTTAGCCTACACTGAGCTCTCTGCAGAACAGTTTCTGACACAGATACATCTACTCTGAATAAATGGTAATAGAAGGAGGCTAAACAAAGGATCAACAACTGCGTATTGTCATGGGTTATAAGAAGGCAGCATTTTCTTTGTTGAGAGAGGTCATAGGCAATTTGTAATCTAGGTGGATTTAGACATTAGAAGCAGGTTTGTTAGAAGCAGGTTCTATTACTTCATCTTCTCCTGAGCCACTCTGAGCATTTTCTTAAAATCACATTACATGGGGATGGATATTTTGTTGGCATGCTTTTCCTGCATGCTGGATGGAAGTGTCACACAACAATGCTTTTTCACAAAGCAAACACCCTGGACACACAGTGAACATTTTCCATAAACTCATTTATTTTTTCTTTCTGCATCAGCTACTCCTATTGGGGAAGAAGGAAGTGAGTAAAAAATTTTTCTGGAAGCAGGTTCTTTCAGTGTGTCTTCTGTGGCCAACTCTGTCTTTTCATTCTCAAACTGTAATAATCAAAGGGGCAGAAGGTTTCTACCTCAATTTAGAAAATATTTATATAAGTCTTCATTCAAATCTGCTATAAACACAACTTTAAATGTTGAATTCTGCTCTGGAATGAATCTGTCTTGATATAATTATTAATTAATTTGGATTGCTAACTGTTCATGGTTTGTTTCTGAAGAACAGTGTCCTGAGAAAGTGACTGGTGAAAGATAAAATATCAGATCCTAGACTTTCAAAAGAGTATGCCTGCACTTGCTGGTTTATGTTCCTAGAAAACATCTGTTTCCTGGGCTGATTTGCTAGGAATGTCAATTCTATGAAAATCTGAGGTGAAATTACAGAAGGGGATTGCAGTGTAAATAATTGAAAGTTTTTCTTCAGATTCTTTTATTAAAAAATGCTGGTTTTGACATAAAATAAACACCTGGATTATTTCATTGCAAACCAAATCGCGCAATATAATGTCAGTATTCACAGGGAGGGATAAAAAGATAAAATCTTCAACAATATTTTGTCACATATTTGACCTTAAGGTGTGTAAGGGAAAAGCAAAAGCGTTCTCTGAACCATTAGTGATGACCTTCAGGAATTCATGGAATATGGGGGAGGTCTCAGTGGACTTGAGACAGGCAAGCACAAGACTGGGCACAAGACTGCCCAGTCTTAACCAAGGGAGATACTTGAGCAGGGGAGGAGAACACATAGTGAATCAGAGCTTGGTTAAAGGGATCTTCATTCCCAGCTCAATACAGGAAGAACTTAGTAAAAAACAGTCTGTAAGAACATAGAGAATTGTAACAAGGTTCTTAAAAGGTGGATTTGTCAAAACCACACTGTCAAGCCAATCTGATTTCATCTTTTGTTGGAGTCATTGGGCTGCTGGTACAGAATGTTGCAGATCTTACTGAGACTGAGCTACACGGCAAGGTCCCACAAACTCCTGTAGGCAGAACAGGAGAGGTATTTTAGAGGAACTGAACATTCCAAGGATGATGCATAATTGATTGGGTAAACTACGTGAGTTTTCATAATCCCCTGCTAAATTGAGGGAACATGTCAAGCCAGGGTGCTACAGGTAGAATAATCACATTAGCACCAAGGAGGAGGGAATGGAGGTTTCTGTAAAGTCTGTAGAAGAGAGAAGGCTGGAAAGGGTTGCAAGAGTCTCACTTTGTTGAGATTTTAATGAATGCTGTCATAGCTCTTCATAGCCATGAATTAAACAGGGTTTTGGCATCACAATATCCTTTTTTTAAAAAAAAAACATCTTACATAGTGTAGTCAAAAGAGCACAGATGCAGCTTTCTTTTTCTGAGACCTGTTTGCATCAAATAAACATGTTGTTTTCTTGGTAAACAGAGGAGGGACAGGATAATCTGCCTATGCACCGTAAGCAAAACTGAAGCACAGCAGAGATGTGATACAGATTTAGCTAAAGGGCTGCAAGTGCTGCAATTGCACCTAGACCTGTTGGCCTACAGGACACTACTGGGTACATGAGGAGACTGGAGAAGAACGTTTATTGATTTGTTGAACAGGTTTCCCATTTTATTCCTTATCTCCAGCCTTGCCTTGAGCATGCTTCAATACTGCATGCCAGATCAAATGTTGCTTTCACTTGCACTCCAGGCCAACGCAGAACGGGACCCTTGGCCAAGCCCCTAAGCTCACTCAGACTGCCCTATGTATAGATCCTATGTGCTGTGCTAGGGATGAGGCACTGCAGAATACCACAATCACTTCTCAAAAAGCAACTTCAGTCAGCAAAAACAACTGTTAAGTTGCTTTTTAAAATACGCATTTCTGGCATTTCTGAAATTTTACTCAAGATCGCAGAAACATTAGGTAATACCACCCAGCTCTTCCCCCAGAGCATTACTCAACATTGTCTTGGCAGTTGTCTTCCCTTTTGTCAAGAGCCCTCGAGCTCCACAGAGAAGCAGCACAGTTAATAATGCTCTACCTCTTGTCCCTCAGGACACTGAGGCAAATGGATCTATTTAGCTTTGCTTCATGGTCCTCTCACTGCAAAGAGAAATGAGGTGGCCTGAAATACATACTTCGTACATGCATTGAAATAAATATCTTTTGTACTTCTGTGTTCATTTTTACGGACTGCCACTACTAACTTGTGGAAGAAGGATATCTTTCTACTCCAGTACCATTAAATAATTGTCATCCTGGAATGATGATTACCCAAGATTTATTGAGCATTTCCAGTGTCCTTAATGCCATGTAACCATATCCTTGGCATAAAAAGTTTATCATGTGAGGCTGTGCACTTTGGATGTAGTCACAGATCTAGTGCAGAGGGTGACTGTTAAAAATATTTAAGGAGGATATTTACGAAGCAGTAAGGTGACACACAGTTTCAAAAACAGGACTTGTGGAGCAGCACTGTGTGGCAGCTGTGGATGAACGCTTTTGTGTTTTGCCTAAAGAAAAAATGTGAAGCTAAGGATTATTTATCTTCCTTCCTATTCACAGCCTCCCGTAATCAAAACAGAAAAAATCATCATGTCATATAGTGAATAAACAGTATTTCTTCTCCTCTTCCCATTTCTTGTATCTGCCTTTCTTCCATTTAACTGTTCTTCTTCCTTTAAGACTTTGTCACACAGAGGTGGCCTTTGGTTTTTAACCTGTTACATGTTGTTCGCTTTTTAAACCTTCTTAAACAACTCTGTAGGGATGCAGTTCCTCTTGAACTGGAGGATGCCCACACTCAGGGAAGTAGACCATGTTCCACTGTCTAAAAATTCATGTACCTATGGGTTTTCTGGTATGAGAAATCAATGTCTGATTTTCTGTCAAGAAAAAAACTATTACAGAGTTGATAACCTTTTGTGGAAGTTTGTGCATCATTTCCAGCAGATTGTCACTTCAGTCTATTCTTTTTTAGAATATATTTATTCTCTGAATTTCTGTAGGCCTCAGCTTTATTTGGTGATGCTTTAGTTCTACTTAGAAATGGACAAAGAATTCTAAACAGAGAATACATAACTTTGTTTGGCTTCTGCTTGAGATATCAGTCTTTAATGCTTTTTCTCTCTCAGTTACAGTTTACACCATCAGTCATGTCTCTATTAATGCACAGAGGCATGAAAACAGATTTTAGTTAATTGCCATGTGTTAGCAATCAACTTTTATTGGTTTGGGATTGGTCTTCAATTGGAGAATGACATTTGGGAAGCTAGGAAGAAAGGCCTTGCACATGATTGGTCTTGCATGTATAATGCAATAGAAGAACACTCTAAACCTGCCTCTTCTGGGACACTTCACAGCCTCTGACATGAAAGGCATAACAGAGCCAGTAGTGGAGATGTCATACTGGGCTCAAGTTAGTGATAGGAAGGACTTGAGCTCACACAACAGTCGAGAGAAGTTGTTGTAGCTTAGGCAAAGCAGTCCAAGGGCAAGACTGACCTCAGCACTGTGCCAAGAAGGCAGCTTCTGAAGAAACAGGAAGTTACCTGTTTTAACGCTATTATGTTGCTTATGTCTATCACTGCAGTAACATGAATCGAAACAAATTTCAGCCTGTTATAAGTGGATTGGATTTTGCCTTTCTTATCTTAGTTTCAATTATGTGTTCTTGGAATGGGTCTGCTGGTTTCAGGGGATGAACAGCGGCATCCAAACCCCAAAGGACTGAATTACCTTAAACCATAATATGTAGCAGAATAGAAGTTATTCTTTAAATTGAACTAATTCCACTGTCTCTTCTTTACTACAGGTGGTGGATGTGGACTTTAAAACAGTGTGTCTCAACATCTCATCCTCAACTATCTATTTTTAATCTGATTGCACTACGAAAGAAAAGCTGCTAATGGGATAAATGTTGAGACTTTACAAGAACTGACTTGAAGTACCGAAAGCCATTATTATTATTATTGTTATTATTATTATTATTATTATTACTATTATTAATCGAGAAGAGCTGGAAGCTAAGTCTGTATCTGACCAGTCGTTACCATTTTCACAGTAACAGTCATGGCAAGTAAACGAAAATCAACAACACCGTGCATGGTCTTAGCCAATGAGCAGGATCCAGATCTAGAAACGGTATCGGACTTGGAGGAAGGACCACCTGTGCTCACACCAGCAGATAACCCTACAGCAGAGAGTGAAACAAGTGATGAGGATGTTTATGACTATGTGGATTCAGACAATCAGAAAAATACAAATAAAGTAGAAGGTGGTTATGAGTGTAAATACTGTACTTTTCAGACTCCAGATCTCAATATGTTTACTTTTCATGTGGATTCAGAACACCCCAATGTAGTATTAAATTCATCCTACGTTTGTTTAGAATGTAATTTCCTTACCAAAAGATATGATGCCCTCTCAGAACATAATTTGAAGCACCATCCTGGAGAGGAGAATTTTAAATTGACCATGGTGAAACGTAATAACCAGACAATCTTTGAACAGACAGTAAATGATCTCACTTTTGATGGGAGTTTTGTTAAAGAAGAAAATGCTGGACAGGCTGACTCTTCTGAGGTCCCCTCTTCAGGGATCTCAATTAGCAAAACTCCTATCATGAAAATGATGAAAAACAAAACCGAGACTAAACGTATTGCTGTTTTCCACAGTGTAGTTGATGACATTCCTGGTGAAGAAAAGGGAACTGAAAATGAGCCAAACTCTGAAGAAGTAGTAGAAAACCCCCCACTGGCTGTTTGCGAGTCAAAACCAAGCCATTCAGTTGTTTGCAGTGCAGCAGATGTGGCTGGAGCAGTAGTGACCCCAGCACCAGTGCTTCAGCCTGGGGTGGCACAGGTTATAACAGCTGTTACAGCTCCACAGAACTCAAACCTGATTCCAAAAGTACTAATACCTGTAAATAGCATTCCAGCCTATAATACTGCTTTGGATAACAATCCTCTTTTGCTTAACACCTACAACAAATTCCCATATCCAACCATGTCAGAAATCACTGTTCTTTCCACTCAAGCTAAGTACACGGAAGAACAGATTAAAATATGGTTTTCTGCCCAACGTCTGAAACACGGAGTGAGTTGGACGCCGGAGGAGGTGGAGGAAGCAAGGAGGAAACAATTTAATGGCACAGTGCATACTGTGCCACAGACAATTACTGTTATTCCAGCACACATTTCTGCCGCTAGCAATGGTTTACCTTCAATTTTACAGACATGCCAAATAGTTGGTCAACCAGGACTTGTTCTCACTCAAGTTGCAGGTACAAATACATTACCAGTAACAGCCCCAATAGCTTTGACTGTAGCAGGAGTCCCAAACCAAACACAGTTACAGAAGAGTCAGATTCACAGTGCTCAGCCTATTGCGGAAACCAAACAAGTAGCTGCCATTCCAGCCCCTCAGCCTATCAAAAATGAATCCACACTGATGAATCCTGACTCCTTTGGCATTCGAGCAAAAAAGACTAAGGAACAACTGGCAGAATTGAAAGTCAGCTACCTTAAAAATCAGTTTCCTCAAGACTCAGAAATTGTTAGACTTATGAAAATAACAGGCCTTACTAAAGGAGAGATCAAAAAGTGGTTCAGTGATACACGCTACAATCAGAGAAACTCAAAGAATAATCATGGGATTCATCTCAACAATGATTCATGTGCCACCATTGTTATTGATTCAAGCGATGAAATGAATGAGTCTCCAACAGGAGTCACTCCACAGAGTAAGTCATCTTGGGGTACTTTTCCTGAATTCACCCCACAGAAATTCAAAGAAAAGACTTCTGAACAGCTGCAAGTCCTCCAAGCAAGTTTTCTTAATAACCCTGTCCTTACTGAGGAAGAGATGAATAGGTTAAGAGCCCAGACAAAACTGACCAGGAGAGAGATTGATGCCTGGTTTACAGAAAAAAGGAAATCAAATGTCTTGAAGGAAGAGGGAGCTGACATGAATGAAAGCAATGCTGGCCGCTCAAAAGAGGAGTCTGGAGAAACATCTGTGGGAGATGGAGCAGCAGGAACAAAATCAGGGTGTTCCACTTCAAGCAAAATAGGCAAAAAATCACCAGAGCAGTTGCACATGCTCAAAAGTTCCTTTGTCCGTACTCAGTGGCCATCTCCACAAGAATACAACAAGCTGGCAGAAGAAACTGGGCTTCCAAGATCAGAAATCGTGAGCTGGTTTGGAGATACTCGCTATGCCTGGAAAAATGGTGGACTGAAATGGTATTACTATTACCAGAGCGCCAATGCAAACAGTCTGAATGGCCAAGGCTTTGCAAGGAAGAGAGGGAGAGGAAGACCAAAAGGGAGGGGGAGAGGGAGGCCTCGGGGGAGGCCTCGAGGAAGCAAGAGGTTAAATTGCTGGGACAGAGGTGTGTCTGTCATAAAATTTAAAACTGGAACAGCAATCCTGAAGGACTATTACATGAAGCACAAATTCCTTAATGAGCAAGACCTTGATGAACTGGTAGCCAAATCTCACATGGGATATGAGCAGGTCAGAGAATGGTTTGCAGAAAGGCAAAGAAGATTAGAACTTGGAATAGAGCTGTTTGATGAGAACGAGGAAGAAGATGAAATGCTGGATGATCAGGAGGATGAGGAAGAAACAGATGATAGTGATACTTGGGAACCCCCCAGACATGTTAAACGTAAACTTTCAAAAACAGACTGATGTACCATTTGGAATTTGGGGGCCAAAAACCTATGAATTAGGTTTGATGTTATGGGTGAAGAGCCAAATGATTTTTCATGGCCTTCAGTTTAGCAAGCAGCTGCTTAGCATCTTCCTTCCACCTAAGAGTACACAGGCAAGATGCTACCTGTGCAGGCAAGAACTGTTTGCTTTGTTGCTACAAGAGATGAACATCCTCAGGCCTGGCCTGGAACAGGGGTTTACAAATCAGATCAAGTTCAGCTCCTCCTTTTCCACATTACCAATGGGAAGGTTCATGTTCATCATACAGGACTGCTTCTCAATATTTAATTGCCTTATGTTGTTTAATTCCAAAAAAACACAGATACTTTTTTTTGTGGTTGATGTAGGAGAACATTGCCTGCTCGTGAAGGAGGAAAACACAAAAACATTAGATGTCTTTTTGCAAACATCACTTCATCTGAAAGGTTTCAAGGCCTGGGTTTATTTCTTAAGGAAAGCGTTGAAAACAAAAGAGAAGGGGAAAAGTGTGACAAAAGGAATCAATGAACCTAGGGGTGAGGATTGATTGGTTTAAGAAAATAAGGTGGTATCTGCGCCTTTTGCATATCTTCAGAGTGTTTTGAGTTTACAGAACTTGGACTGAAATGTTACTTGTTGATAATTATGAGCTAACTGAATGAGTCTGATGCTAGAAGATGCTTTTTGTTACAGTTAATCAGTGTATCCCACATCAGTCTAATTTAAATGCCTGACAGACTTGATGCAGTTAATAGTAACACTCACTTCTATCTTACGCATTCTTTCCTTTGTTGGAAATGGTAAAAGTATCTATATTTCTAGCAAAAAAGAGTAATTTCTTGAAATCTGACACTGAGTTTTAAAGGTTAACATAAGGTAAAAACGGCCTAAAAGTTGTTCAGAGTTGCTTAGGGGTTTGTAAGAATACACAGATACAGAGATGAAGAGCATCTTTTGGTCCTAGTAAGAAAGATTTTCAAGTAAGTTGTGGCAATGACATGGTGTTTTAATTCACAAACAAAATGAATGGCTTTTAGATGCTTAGGAATTACAAACACATTAGTGTTGAACTGTTCTTCAGTGATAGCACAGTTGAGTGATTTGTGTGCAGGTTTAACTGTAAAACTCTCTAATGGTTAACCTTTCCACTGTGCTGATTCCTCTTAGGACTGCTGGGGGAACGCACTTATTTCTAGAGGTGGTTTGATCTACCTGAACTGAACTCCAGAAGTAGTTTAATCTGATATAAAACATTCACATCTTAAGTAAGTGTATATAAAATAGAAAAAAAAAAGGTATTTGGTCTCAAGACTGTGAAGTCATAGTGCAGTTTGAATTAGCTACTAAAAACAATGAACCAAATTCACACAAATTAGTTCAGGCAGATGTTTGGCATCCTAGAGAACTGGTACTCTGAGGAAGAGTAGTTTTTATCCTTGCTACTGTCAGCCTGTACTTTTAAGAATAAGTTACTTTATATTTAGATGTCAAAAGATGATGATGAATTGGTGCTGCTGTCACCAGCATTCGTTTGCTTTTACATTGGCACTAATGGAATGGATACTAGCGTGTTGCGGTGATACTGGACGGTAAAATGCCGCGACCTTCCCAAAAGCGCCTCTAAGGAAGCCTCTCAGTACAGCCAGCACACTTGCACACACACGTACGCTCTCACACCGGATAGCTAGCAAAACAGTCCGATGAGCGGGAATGAGCAGGAAGGGTCTTCGTGTGGGGTTCTACAGGAGAGATTTTAATGCACCCGCACTCGTGCAAGGTTTTCCGAGAAGTGAAGGGAGAATCATGGGGGTCCAGGGGAAGGGAACCAATCAGGAAACTCTGAGGGTGTATCCAACGGAGCCAACCAGGGAAGCAGAACTGTGGTACATTAACAGAACAGAACAGAGCATTCTGGGGGAAGCTTTTTCAGTCACCATAAGCCGGAAAGGAACCTAGGACTTATCCCACTATAGGACTTCTTTTGTTCCTTGTCCAGCAGGCCCACAGGCCTCCACAACTCCCCCTTCTCTATTAACTAAAAAAGCTTCTCCTATGGATCTCAAAAGCAAATGTTTTAAGCAACTGAGCACACACAAAACAACAAAAATGATTAAAAGAATCTGTAACGCAACCTTCACCTGAGAAGCCAACCACCCCTGAGTCCGCAGTGTCCCAGCAAGTCCTCAAACCACTCAGGTAGTTTTTCTTTCTTCAAGTTCATGACTAAGTCTTTTATCTTTGGGGTGCTGGCATGGATGCTTTTGTTATACATTCTCCTTGGGTTGCACTATCAACCAAGCATCCATGGCCAGTGTTGTCAAGAGCATCCAGAAGAAAGTGGTGAGGCAGGTGCTGGGCATCGTGGTGTTGGGTGCGGGTATGGGCTCAGGTAGCCATTTCTGTTGGGGTTTTCAAACGAGATTGTTAAAAAAAAAATTGCAAGATTTCTGGAGAGCGGAGCCTCCCTTTCCCTCCCTTTTTGTATTTCCCTTTCTTTATTAACTAAAAGCCTGGGAAAAAGGGGGTGGTAATAAGGTGACAGGGGTATGGGGTTATGTGGCTGAGGAAGGGGTAACGAGGAGTAAATAAAAGGGGAGTG
>WEIT01009357.1:44176-103013 GCA_013389985.1 Dryoscopus gambensis
GGTACTAGGGTGAGAGCGGAGAGAGTGATCCGGAGCAGGTTTTTAAAGTAAGGTGACCCTCGCCCATAGTCTTTAGCGGCTTTGCATAGCTCTTTTAATTGCACATAGGGGATGGGTTCCCAGTATGGATTTCTTCCTTCCTTTTTGTAAATGACCGGGGTGGTCTAAGGTGTGATTTTATCTGCCAGCTCCCAATTGCCGTCTTTGGTTGCCTGCCTCTTCCCTGCAGCCCAGTAATCTTCGGTATCTGAGAGGTCGCTCTCTCCCTGCTCCTCTGAGGAGGGAGGGGTATCTCGGTGTGGAACACAGCGGACCCTGTGGCCCCGCTGCTGCAACACGGCGGGGGCAGGGGCCTCAGCCGCCAGGCTGGCGCCCCTTTCGCTTTTGGGTGCGTGGAAACTGGTGTGGAGGGGCTGGCTAGGGGCGGCAGCAAGGATGGGTTGGCCCAGGGCAGGACCGCCGGTGGAGGAGGCATGAATATGGGTGGGGTCCGCGGCCAGGAGGGGACTCTCGATGGTGAGGGGAGGGGCCGACAGGGGCCCATGCGCCGCCGTGGGGGAGGAGTTAGGGATGGAGGAGGTGCCATGCATGATGACATGTACAGGAGAGGGTGGAGGAGGGTCATGAGATTGCGAAATGCCCGGTGCCACATGGCGCCTACCATGTTGGCACATAACCTGGGAAGTGGGTACAGGCAGGAGATTTGAGGAAGAACCCAGGACAGCATGGTCGGTGCTGCCCTTGGAAGGGGAAACACCGGGAAGACGGCAGCAGCCCTGCGCCCCCGGGCGAGATCCGTCCCTTGATTCTCCTTGAGGCAGGGAAAAGGGGTCTGGAACATGGGGAGAGAAACGTGGCAAGGGGGCTTTCAAACTGGGCGTAACATTTCCCGAACACTCCTCAATATTTTTAACGCGTTTAACAATTGTTGTAAACAAAGGATAAAGTTTTCCCACCGGTAAGTCCCCTCTGAATTGTAGAACACCTAACTTTATCTCAACTTGATCCCAAAAGTCCTTAGAAGGAAGTGAGTCCCGTGAAATGTGAGGGAAATGTTTAAACAGCCAGTGAATGAAATGCTTCAGCTCGCCCCTTGAAAAACAGAAATTTCCCTGAACAAGGGCTGATTTGACTTGAATATAAACGTCTTGCTGGGAGTGGGTTATTTTAGCTCCCGTTTCCTGTCTTCCCAACTGCGGAGAGAAAAGAATAAAAGGAAAAGGCCGAAAAGTGATCCAATATCTCACTCACAAAACTCTGGGGTGAAAGAAAACTCTCGGGGAGCTCTGTGCTGTAGTGCGCAGCCTGTTGCTGCGGAGGAGCGGCGCGGGCAGAGGCGGCGGCGAGGGCGGCTCTGGCCGCCTGGGCCTCACTGCTGGGCACGCTGCCCGCACTGGTAGCGCAGATGCGGGTCAGGTGCAGCGGCTGCCATGGGTCATGACATCGCTTGGTGCCTTCCTGGAGCTGCGGGCGTGGCTGTGGCAGGGGTGGCGGGGGGGGGGGGGTTTCAGAGCGGGGNAGGCGCGGGCGTGGCTGCTGCTGCTGGATCAGGAGTTGAAGGCCATCTTCCTACTCACTGTTGAAGCGGCTGAAGGAGCGCTGGCTGGACAGCCTGCTGGAGGCAGTGGAGTCCCGCGGGGGCATGCCTGGTGGTTGCGTCCTGGTGGCCCGCACCGAGGTGCGCGTGGGGGGCCTGGCGGTGCCTCCGTACCTCCTCTTGGGCAAGCTGTTTTGCCAGCTCTGAGTAATCTTGTAGTCTCCATCTTTGGTGGAGTGGCTGTGCCAAATGCGAGCTTCCAGCAGCACAGGCTGCTAGAGACGCTTTTAAGGGTGTTCCGAAGAAGTCCCTGTTCGTGCGCCAGTTGTCGCGGTGATATTGGACGGTAAAATGCCGCGACCTTCCCAAAAGCGCCTCTAAGGAAGCCTCTCAGTACAGCCAGCACACTTGCACACACACGTACGCTCTCACACTGGATAGCTAGCAAAACAGTCCGGTGAGCGGGAATGAGCAGGAAGGGTCTTTGTGTGGGGTTCTACAGGAGAGATTTTAATGCATCCGCACTCGTGCAAGGTTTTCCGAGAAGTGAAGGGAGAATCATGGGGGTCCAGGGGAAGGGAACCAATCAGGAAACTCTGAGGGTGTATCCAACGGGGCCAACCAGGGAAGCAGAACTGTGGTACATTAACAGAACAGAACAGAGCATTCTGGGGGAAGCTTTTTCAGTCACCATAAGCCGGAAAGGAACCTAGGACTTATGCCACTATAGGACTTCTTTTGTTCCTTGTCCAGCAGGCCCACCAGCCTCCATACTAGTGATCTCCTTTTGCACATCTGTCAGCATCTTCTCTGTAGGCTTCTGCATCTGATGACTAATGAAGACAGATTAGTGCAGGGAAAATGGGTCCTAATGTCTCCCCATCTCCGAGAACCTATTCTAGAATTCTAGACTTAGTCTCTCTTCTGGACTATGATAACTGCCAAAAAACCCCAAGAAATCCCTTTTAGTCATGATTTTCTGAAGCAGGGGAGTCTGTGTTAGATCTAGTTTTCATATCTGATTGTGAGTGAAGCCCAGGCCAAAGTAAGAAGGGGATTAGTGTCTGACAAAAAATACTGCTAACCTCCCAGACCTTCCTCTCTGGACTCTTGTAGCTGCCCTTCTGCTCACAGATTGAATCCCTGAGCTGCAGGAGGATGTTTCATATGAAAGCCGTTTACTGGGGTGACCTCTTCTGACTGTTTAAGATTATTGGAGAGAAAAAGGCAATAGCTTATGGTATATGTCATGAATTTGATGATGAAACTATTCCCTGGCTTCCAAGGCTCAAGTTGGTGAGGCACAAAGTGGCCGGCGTTGCTAGAGAGGAATAGCCAAGAATCCCTCACTTTAACTTTGGAGTGGGGCAGAAGCAAACCCATATTGTCAGCATATTTCATGGGAGTGTTTATGACTCTGCATGTGAGGTGGTACAAGAGATCAAGATCTGCCCTTTTCAGCACGGGGTTTGGAGGGATTCTCGTTTGTCTGGTAATGGTATGGATAAGGCTGTTGTAGATGCCAGCAGATACAAGGAAGACTCACGCTAGCTTCAAGCTCTGTTGGGAATAGAGGGTCAAAACAGTGCTTGCTGAGTAGGAAAGAACAAAGCTAGAAGGAAAAGAGATGCTATTTTTAAGTTTCCAAAACTATTAAACCAAATCCTTGGGAATATGCCTCTAGCAAGCAAAATCTGGAGTTGCCTTAATCCTTGAAGTTGACCCAGAATTAATTTTCTTAAAAAACAAAGCAAAACAAAACAAAAAAAAAAACACAGAAAAAGCCCCTTTTTAAAACAACCAAGCAGCCTGTCCAAATAAATATCAAATAAATATCTCCATTTTTGTTAGCAGAGACTTATTTAGGTTAGCCAGGAATTCTATCTTCTTTAAAAAATAGGGGGGAAAAAAAAGATCCAAGTTAATTACATGATTAAACTGGGATATTTTCCACTTTGGCAATGTTCTATTAACACTCAGCTACAATGGTAGGCCTTAGCACATCTGGTCTGAAAAACACAGGAAAAGGAAATACATTGTTTATCAGACTAAATATAGTTGGATTGGAGGTCTTCTTTCAGTAGAATGGTCGGTGGCTGATCCATACTGGGCCAGATGTTCAGATTTTGTAAATATTAAGAGTTCCATGTATTCCACTGGTTATAACAGTATTTACAGCCCAATGAGAAAATTATCTCTTTGCAGAATATAAAATTTAAATTAAACTATGTTCTGTGGATCACCTAATGAGAGATGCAGAGTCTACAAGTTTCCTTTGGGCTACATGCACATTTTAAGCCTTTCAGTTGGGCCAGGGATGAGGAAAATCTGGGTGGATTCAGCTTGAAGACAGAAGTTGTGTGCATTCATTATTGCCTGTAGTCTGTTACTTCTGTTTGAATAGAGTCCATTAATTACCAGTCTGTTTCATGTTTACAGCATGTGTATATTTGCACTGCATACTGGGAGAGAGGCAAATTCCATCCAGAGGCCTCCCGCATCAGGACTGACAGGGGAAGCACTGGAAAGTGCTGTAGTCAGTTGTATCTCTGACCTGTGGTCATGGCTGGTGGGAAGTCAAAGCTACAGTAACAGTAGTTTAGCCCAGATTCATCTTGTGGGCACTGTAAAGTCACCCGAGGGAAACAGAAATGATCTGGTGGGTGGAAAGGATATGTCACCTTCTCATTCTACCAGTCACATCCAGGAAACTCCCTGAAATTAAGCACATCGGCAAGTGTCTTAATTTATTATGATTCTGAACACCTCTATGCTCAACAGCAGTGCACCCCTGCAAGCCTGGCTCCCTCTTGTAGTTTATGCACACCTGCAAGGTGTTTCAGAAGCCATTTGGACTGAGTTACATTGGCAAGGGGAAAGGAAGGGGCAAGAAAATACATCTGCCTGGGGGTGAGTGTCCATGTGACTTTTTGTTGATTTTCCTGCATGGTAAGGACTGTGTCTAGATGAACCTGTGGAATGTTTTCTGTATTTCTGTGGCGCTTCACCTCTTAGGTCTGAACTTATTATGAGCCAGGCTTCAGTGATTGTCATTGACATTGAGATGAAGAAGCTCTGATCTTGCTTATATCTTACCTCTGGGTGGCAGGTTTCTCAGTCTTTGTTGGGACCACTACATCAGAATGCAGTTGTGAGCATCAGTTCATTTGGAGCTAAGCTAGTGCATTCCTCTTCATCTGCTCTTTCTGCCAGGAGTACCTGCTCTCATGATGCCAGTTGTGCTGTCTCTGGAATTCAACTAAAGAGAGAATACAGGAATACAGAATACAGAGAGAATACTGTGCCAGAATGGAGAGGGAAAAGAGCTAACAGAAAAAAAGCAGTGTTACAATCAGGGGAGACATCTCCCATCACAGTATCATCCTGCTTCACGGCATGTTTCGCTCTTGCTTCTGAGTGCAGTGAAAGAGCACAGTTCCATCTTAAACAGAGCTGTCTTCCCAGTATCAGCCTCTCAATGACCCCAGAGTTAGTGCTGGAAAAAAGAAAGTCAGGCCTATATTCCCCTGGAGGTTTGAATGAACTAACAGTGCTGGCTTGTAAGAAGTGAACAGAAGAGAAAATGCAGAAGCTTGAAGGCTCTGACCTTGCCTGCCCTGCAGAATTTAATTTCCCTAGAAGTTGATAAGCAAACAAGTTTAACTCTTTCTGTTCTACCAGAAAGTTATTATAGTCACTCATTTTTAGCACATAGAAATTTCTGCTTTGTTTGAAAACAAATAAGAGAAAAGATACCTAGTACCTCATTATTAGAATTTAGTGTCTTATCTCTAATATATATTATAGTAAATGAGGCCATGCCCATTTTTAACCTTGTCCATGTTGAAAACTGCTTTTTCATTACCTTACATGTAATGTGTCTGACTGTAACTTTGATTATTGGGAAAGAAACTCATGCCATGTCCACACATGACATGAAATAATTTTCAAATGGATTATTTGCTCACCTTGAACAAAAGCAGATTTTGTTTTGCTTTCCAAAAATTCTTGAGGCAGTCAAGTGCACTCCCTTCCCCTCTACAGAGCAAAGAAAGGATTTCTGGATCCCACACAAAGTGATTCATGGCTGTACATGGTCCCCGTAGGCCAGAAAGCCCAAAGATGCAGACATTCTCCTCCTCCGTTTTCCTCTGAAATGAGAGCACAGCAGCAACTCCGACAACTGATCTCTGGCTGCTGGGTAACCAGGCTGTGGTTTAAGGTGGGGAGCGTTTTCCCTTTTGCACTTAATGGAGTACTGTGTATTCAGGCTGGATGTCACTATTTGCTTCTGTAAATATGGTAGTTCTGATTTGCGTCCTCCACCTGAGTCCAATACCTGTCTATATTCATATCTCCCAAGGAGAGAAGATAATCTTTAAGCTTCTGTAGTGTTAAATATCCCTGCCCTAACCTGAAGGCACAAAAGTAGAGTGCAATGAAATATAGCTATTTTCTTTGATTTAATTTATTTTTTTCTTTGAAAACAATTCTGCTTGCATTCAGTAGTAATAGAGAGAGAGTATCAATGACCAGAGAACAGTAGAACTTTTGAGGGTTGTTTATAATGCCTGGAATGATTGTGTAAATTAAAGATAGGAAGGGCTAGTACAGGATTCAGTTCCTTACACTGAACAGTGCTGGGTTACGCCTGTATTCTCCATCCAGCTTGTGATATCCTAGGATAAGTAGATTTACCAAGAAGCATGACACAAACTTACCAGGTCAAGTTACTTGAGGTTTGCTGATGTATTAAAATTCTGTAGGAAAATATTTTGAGAGTTTCAATAGAAAGTGAAAAATCCCTTTAATAGCTACTAACACACAGTAACTCGAATTTCTGCATTTTTTCCCCACTTCTTAAAAGGGAGATTTTGAAGCACAGGTGGGTTATAGCCTGTATTTCCAATTTTAATGGTTGGAGTTCTTGGGGATTTTTCTCTTTCTGTGGTGAAGAGCATCTGCACCTTTTCAGTGAACAGTCATTGCAAAACCAACTCACACAACATTATAAAATGTAGAAGGATAACTGAGTATCCTGTAGCACTTTTCATGAACTAAGGTGGGATTTGTCTGATGCATGTTGATGTCTGCACTGGGGCAAGACACTGTAAGTAGTCAGTACAGCAAGGAATGCAAACCTGCTCATCCTGCAGGCCTGGAGTCACTCAGAGGAACTGCACCTCAGCTGCATTGACTTACCCTGACTTGCAGGCAGCTGCTGACACTGCAGACATCTGACATTCTAGAGAGAAATCTGGCCAGATTGCAGCACTGATCTTTGTGTTGTGGTTAGCAATGGTACCGACCTCTGCTTCCAACTTGATGCATGTTGGGAAATGAGGCCTTTTTTTTTTTTCTTTTTTTTCTTTTTATTTAGAGCAGGTAGCACTACAGTGGTGGATAAAGTAACTGATCCTTGGTTATAATTCTGTGGCATAAAAATGCTATGGGTTTTCTCAAGTATTTTAGAGATAAGGTTACTGTGTGAACATTGGACTGTGCATAACCTAGAATGTGTTAGGACAGATATTTGTGTCCCGGTTGATGAAAAGTATTTCCTTATGCTTATTCAATGCTAGATGCCTATCATGAAACTGTCCCTAAAGAATCTGATAGAGTGACAGAAGAGTCAAGTCTTCATCTGTGCTATGAAATGATCAACCACAAGAGCTGTGCTGTGATTTTGGAATGTTCCCCCCATCTTCCAGTTTCAGCTTACAAAAGTATTTCCGACCCTGCATAGTTGGCTATCTGCATGTATGCTTACGGTCTGTACAGAAATGCACTAAAATGAGTTGCCCTACCTGGGAAGGCTTTATATTGTATAGAAAATGTGGCACTAGGTACTGCTCTTCATGTGCACAGGAGAGTTAACAGGTGTCAGTCTCGTTTACAGAAATGATGGCGCTTTGCAATTTTCTATAATATATTGCAATATATTTAAATGTCCTGTTTGACATGTGAAATGAAATTAAGTTAATGCATTGTTATGTATTTGAAGTATGAGGAAGATGATTCACTAACAACCAGCAAGGTTTTTAGAAAGGTGTCCAGTATGTAGCCGTCTGTGTGATCTGTCTGGTGTACGTGATATTAAAGGAAGCAACAATACTGTCACTGTTTAGAATGAAGAGTTTCTTTTGAATGATGCAATAGCTTACAATGTCTTTCCTTTGTAGCTGCCCAGTGTGGTGAAGGGGAAGCAATTCTTGAAAAATTTCAAGATAACTGGTTAACTGTGAATGGGCCTAATCTTTCGTGAAACCAAGAAAATTTTTGGACACACACAGGACTTGAATACTGAAAAGGATTGGAACTTAGTGTTGTGCCAAAGTTAAACTACTGCAGTTGGCAGTTCTGCACTGTAAATAGAAGACTGATTAAAAGACAGCTTGTAAAAAAAAATTTCAAATTTTAATACAGTATGTTTTTATTCTGATACATGATGGAAACATTATGTTTTAGACCTTTTCTGAAGAGGCTTCAGTGACCACTAGATTTTGTCCTCTTATATTTTGTTTGGCCTAATACTATATGTTTTAGTAAGATGGGCTTTATTGCCTGTGTTCTTTGATATGTGATTAAGCTTATAGCTTTGAGTGACCAAACATTTTACAGAGTAAAAGTTCTTACAAACAGTATAATGTAACTGATATTTCTGTGTCTTATTTATCAGGCTCTGCACAAACTTGGAAAGTTGTGCTGGACTTGTACAACTCGTATATGGGAACGCAGCATACTTCTGGATATTACAAACCTAAGCCTTTGTGGCTGTATGGATCTTGTCTTTGGATTTATTTTTGTTATTTTTTTGAGGCAAAGAAACAAATGGATGCTGCTGTAAAATATTTGTAATATTGCCATTATTGCTTTCTGTAGCAATTACTGCTTTTGCTTCAACAGATAAAGAAAATAAATCAGAGATAGAAAAATCCTAAAGACGCTGGTAGAAGAAAGGATCATGTGACAACTTCTGAAAATAAACTTTGTACCAAAAAATTTGAGAACAGAAATAATGGAATAAATGTCTCCTTACTGAGTGTGTGTGGTTTTAAGAGGTGGTGTGGAAACCAGGAATCATGTCTGTATGAAAATGTCACAAACCAGATCTTCACGAATATCTTTTTCCCTGTTACAGAAAACAGAATTTCACCAGTTCCTCAGATGCACTGAATTTAGAGAACTGACTTGGCTGAACAGCCAGTGTGAGGTCAGCTTCACATGTGAGTCAGTACAGCTGCTTGTTGCTGAACTGTTCTGCCATGTCAGCAGCCCAGGATGTTGACGTGATTTTTCTCATTAAGGCAGATGCTTTTTATTATGGCATTTAAAATATTCAGGGTGGGAAGAGTAGGGGTGAGTAGGAACCACCTCCTCACTGAAGTCCTTGTCAGTTGGACAGGCTGCTTTAACGTATGCCTTTTCCTGAGATGAAGAGGGTCTGAGGAAAGAGCTGCTGTTGAGCTCTGATCTTCTGTGTGCCCAACCTGCCATCACTCACAGCCACTCCCTGCTGGAGGCAGTGCCACTGTCTTGCTTTGGTGAGACTCATCACACCCATCTATTCCAGCTGTTGGGCTGCAACTGGAGGAGCTTGAGACTGAGTTTTTCCTGCAAGACCTGGCATTGTGCCTACACGTGTATCCCCACCAAAGGAAAACGTTTAAAGTGATAAGAGTCGTTCCTGTGCTGTAGCTGATGTTAGTCTGAAAAATGACATTTCTAGCTGAAGCTGTGACCTTCGCACAGGACTGGAGATGAGCATGAGTAATCACTACAGCTTGGTGTTTGGCCAAATAGTTTTACTCGGTTCGGTAAAAAAAAAGAATGCTTATTCAAGAATCCACCAGCTAATGAGGGAGTTAAAAGAAGCACCGGAGTATGCATGCAGTCACCTTTTTTTAAAGGTACCTTTTTTGTTTACACAGCAATTCCAAAACGCTGCAATTCAGTAGATATTTTCAAAAGAGATCAGCTGGCCCTGCGGGTTGTTTCCCCTCTCCCAGCCCCCTCTTCCCAGCATCTTTCAGCTTGCATGTGTTTTCATAATACTATCAATTACTATTTTTGCAAATTTAAAATACCAAGCCACTTTGTGTACTGATTTTTTTTCCTTTGTATGCCAGAAAGTCCCCTCTATAAATTGTTCCCTGTGGGTTTGGTGTTGCTTTGAAATACTGCTGGTAGAGGTCCTTAGTCTCAGATAGATGGTGGTGTCTAACATTTTTGGTGGTTAAATTACTTGTTGCACTTCAAATACTGTAAAATGAAATACTTTAATATATGTTTCCACTGCTATCATGTTGAACTACTAGCATTGTGACTAATTTCTCTCCCATGTGTGTTTCTTTACAGGTTCAGTGTTGAGCTGATCTTCATTACCTTAAAATATTTGGTAGAAGAAAGAAAAGATGGAAAAATGGAATGAGAGTGTGTGTCACACCTAGTTGATTTGTGTCTTTGGGTGAAAGTAAAGGTCAGTGTTGGCAGTAATTCTCCTCCTAGTGATCTTCAGTTTTCCTAAATGAGAGCCAAAGAGGAAAAAACCATAATTTGAGTAAAGCCTGTCTTAAGGGACTAACAAGGAAGAGAGCCCACAAAATAGCTTGTAACAATGACGTGCTCTGACCTGGGGATGGTACAAATAGTATTACAACTGTAACTGCTCTCAGTTCTGGAGTTCCCAGCAGCTGGCCAGTGTCTCCAGATGAAGTCCAGCTGCAAGGATTTCTGTGCAAGTATCACACCTGGGACCCACAACATGCAGAACTGGAGCCCCACAAATGCCCTGTTATGGAAGGGGTTCATCATTTTTCCTAGAGATACCACAAAGTTTAAAACTGCATCATTGATGTATGTTTTATAGTTTTCTTTGCTCTAAATTCATTTCATGTGCAATAATTGGGGAAAGGGAGCAATTGTGGGCAAAGCCCATTCTGGATTTTTGCATTTGTTTCTGTGTGTTCATTGAGCAGTGCTTTCCCTCTGCTGTGCCTCACACTTTCTGCAGGCACTGCTACTTGTATGAGACAATAAGAAGACATAGAAGCTAAATTTAATAGCAATTCCCACCAGTCCTCTCCAGCAGTGCAAAAGCTGTATGGAAACAAGACACTGCAGAATCAACAGTTTGGTTGTTTCCCATGAGGAGGCAGCCTCCATATGGAAAAAGAGATCAGGGACCGAAAAAAACAAGTTGTGAGTGTCACTGAAGGGCAGGCCTGAAGCCCTGGGTGTATTTCTTCAGTGCAGCTTATTTTCTTCTAATTCTTTTGACTTGTTTCTCTTTGTTCGTGCAAGATAGCAATATTGTAGTCAGTCAGCTCAGTTTATTCAGTGTTGTTACAAAAAAGGTCTTAAATGGTGTCCTAGAGGGGTTGCCACGAGTGTTGCTTAGTCCTGCCCAGTTCTGAAAACTGCAGTGGGAAAGTTTTAACCTAGAGAAGTAATGAATTCACTGTGGTCTCTGTGGTCTGGTTTCATCACAAGTAGCAATTAAACAACAAGCATAACCGTGGCCAGGGCAAGTTAATGAGTTTTCAGAAAAACTGATAAAACTGAAAAAAGGGTGTAGAAGGAGTCATACAAACCTCACTATGCCCAACCCTGGGACTCTGTTGGTTGTTTTTCTTGTTAGAGCAGTAGATTGGAGATACCACCCTTTGCCATGACTTGTATTCACAGACCATCAAGGTACAATGTCAGTGCTTGTACTGTGTGGCTTAGTGAAACAGTTCAGACACATGATCACATCAGTACTGGAAATGTGTAAGCTTGCCTGGGAAGATCACTGCTTTAGGATTCTTTCTAGCACTTGATCGCTTTCTTCTTTCTATCTTTCCAGAAAGCTTTTTTCCTCTTTTCAACAGCTTTCTGGTCAAACCCAAGGGCATACTCATGCTGCTCATCATTTATCCTACTCGACAGAAAATAGTTGCAAAGCCCATTAATAGCTGATCACATCTGTGTGCAGTGCACCCTTTTGGCAATAACAACTTTATTGGGTTTTGTGAGACCTGAGGGGGATGGATTATAGCCTAGTTAATATAGCGTGCCAGGGGCTTGAAAGGTTGCACTGTCTTAAGGTAGAGCAGGCAAATGAACCGTCTTTTGGGGGATGCATCTTCTCCTGTCCTAAAGACCCCTAAAAAGCTTTTGGCGTCTATTAACAACAAACTCTTTGATTTCCACAATGCACCCCTCACCTCCCCACTCAATTTTTGTTGTGTCCAACTGGAACTAGAACTTACAGACATCACTGTTGGATATGCTAGAGTTCATCTGAGCTCATCAGAGCTTTTCTTGTTTGCAGTTTGTAGTAGTGATAACCTTTGTCTGCCCCAAGCCATTAAATGTCACTTGTATTACTCTCCCAGTAGTCATGGACAATATCCCCTTATGTGTGACACCATGCAAAGATGAAAGATGGCTTCTGCCGCAAAGAACTTGCAATCTAAATAAAAGGCAAGAGACAAGGATGCAGGGAGAAAATGTCAGCAAATAAAGAACTGCTCTTTTTCTCTTTTCACGTGTGTGTTCAGGGAAGAGCATATGTTATGACTATCTGACAAGAAAACTAATCTTCCCTCAAGGTATGACTATTTCACAATGTCTGGAAGAATCCACCTAGCAATTTAGGAGCCACCCCATCCTTTGAGGAATGCTGCCTGTGGCCCTTACTTGGCCTCTTCACTACAGGCAGCTCTCTTGCTTTGAGGAGAGAACGACTCTCTCTTCTGCTTTTTTCTAAAGGCAGCTGCTTTCCAGTATATTTTAATAAAGCCATGTGAGAGCTGCATTATTCCTGGTCGATGTGTATGGGTAGTGCCTACCAAGATAGGGCCCTACTTGCTGACTGAGGTTTCTTGTTTCTGCTGTGTGTGCTTGATGGTCTCTGAAACCTTTGTGGTGTGTCTGTGTGCTAGCACAAGAATGGCTGGACTGTGTTGAGGACCCATGGAGGCTATCATGATACAAATAATAACATCAGTAATTAAAGAAGCACTGGAGGAAAATTCTTCTGAATTAATTTTGCCTCAGAGTGGACAGGGAAACCAGGAGAAGAAGGGCTTTAGACAAACTCTGTCTTCCATGCTGCATTTTCTTTTCCTGGCCAGAAGATTCAGGCAATAGGACAGTGTGACAAACCCCTGGCTATCACTGGAGCTGTGTTCATAACCTGGGCTGTCTCTGGGCTCACCCTGACTGCAAGATGAAGCACCCTGGCCTGCCCCTGCTTGCCTGCCCCTGCTCACCCAGGGTGAAGCTGGGTCACAGCCCCTCACTGCTGCCGTAACGAGGCATGCTCATGTGAGCAGCCACAAAGGCTTTGCTGATGCACAGGAACTCGTTTGGAGGCCACAACTTACGAGAGCCCATTTTTATTGGTCCAGTGTTCATGTGCCGAGCTAGTGGCTGGCAGTGGAGTAAGACCTTGGCTGCCTTTAGGGAGAGATTGATCTACAGCTTCTTTTTATCCCTGAAGCTGCCTAAACAGAGCAGCTGCAGCAGCACAGGCTTTTGTAGGGCTCATATATTTGAGCCTGCTCAAAGCTGCCTCTTCCAGGGATGATGTTTTCTCCTCTGTGAAGCCAAGGCTAACAGCACCAAGGCAAATCATGCCATGCAAACTTGGGCAAGCAGCTTTACTTACTTAAGAAAAGTCAGAATTTGTATGCTGGCAGCTACACTGATGACTTGGATCTTGAGGGAGAAATTGAGCAAACCTCCAGTGCTGACAAGGCAGAGGAATTTCTGAAAGTTGCATTTTTTCATTTCTGTAACTAATATATAAGAATCTTTTAAAATGTCTTGAGGAGACGCAGGGGCAGGGGAGAGCCAGGCAAAGAAGGAAAGCAGAAGAGAGGCAATACTTTGCCCATGACTTACAACTGAAACCACAGTCAGCTGCTAGGCCCCCTGTGTGGCACTTGGGAATCGTGGCTCTCCTATCACTGATTTACCAGACAAAGGCATTCTCTGCATTGCAACACAAAGCCTTTTGTAGACCACGTTGGTATCCTCAGAAGAAAGGATGGTTGAAACCCTCAGCCCTGAAGGACTCTGCAATCCAAGCTGGCAGCCAACCAGCTGCTGTGGGATTTGCCCCTGGGAATGCCTTGCTCTTTGTGTTTTACTTTGAGCTGGGGCCGCATTTCACTTTGATTACTCATGTTTCTTTTTCTGGATTTACTTCTTTTTGATTTGTGCTTATTTGTCTTTCTTTTTGTGCCTTGTTCATCAGACTGGTGCGTTGCAGTGTGACCTACAGTCCTGGAGTAGGGGGAAAGGGAACGTGTGTGTCTGGTGTATGTGAGGAGCACTACAGGTGCTGAAACTGTTCAGACACTTGTGCCAACCTCCACAGTCTGACCCCCATGTGCTTTTCCTGTCCTGGTCTGCGGGCAGGAAGAAGCCAGATGGTTTTGGTGTGCACACACAAGTGACTGTCCTCACCTACCTCGAAACTTGTAACAGGAAGACTGAAGCATGTCAAGCAAACTCCTGGTTCTCTCAAGATCTGCTGAACAGTTTCCTCTGTCCTGGAGGGCTTCTTTGCCAAACAGCAAGTTTACAAGCAAAGGAACATCAATCTGCTTTAACCGTTCTGATCAATTCCAACTACCAAAGTTGAGTTTCTGCCCTGGCATTTATACCAGGTCATGCAACATCCAGTCATAGCTAATCTGGTATGGAAGGGTATTTTAAGCACATAAAAAGAAAAAAAACTCAAACAAAACCAAACCACCTGTTTTACATGTCTACTAGAGGGAAACCTTTAAATTCATATAAAAATCACTTCTTTGGCCTCAAAAGCTGCTCTGGTATAGATAAGTTCATTAGTCCATTTTGCAGGCTAAGGAAGTACAAGGATGACTTTTCAGTTCACCTTCTCCAAACCTGTGTGGTGATTAGTTGGGACAAAATGGACCTTCCTGGATGGACGGACTGGCAAGGTGGAGGGAGGAAACAGCAGCAGTACCCTTAAAACACAGCACACTGTGCACAGAAATACCATGAGGCAGGGCAGGCAGCTGGGGCACGTAGAGCTCTCCATGAGCAGCCGTATATCTGTGTCTGGACATCTGAAGGAGGTCTGGGATCAGTCTTCATTTTGTTGTGTCACCGTTTGCCATGGCACAGTGTAAGCCTGACATTTCAGAGAATCGCAGAATTTTTAGGGTTGGAAGGGACCTCTGGAGATCATCGAGTCCAACCCCCTGCCAAGGCAGGGTCACACACCAGCTTCCCCTTCTGCTCTGAGACAGAACTGAAACAAAATGGAAAAGTTACCAAAACACATTCCCACTCACCCCTGCACAGTCACCAGGACGAGATGCTAACAGAGCACCTCCACAATGACGCAGTCAATTTATCAAGGCGCGGGGCGCTGGTTCAGCTCTTTGCTGGGAGGTCTCACACCACTTCCCTTTGCGTGAGCGGTGCCCGATCTCCTCCCCCCGCGCGGAGCGGGGCCGGCGGGGGCGCGCGGGGGCCGGCGNNNCGCAGTGGTTCCGCGGCTCGTGACCGGTCTGTGTGTACTGTGTGTGCTCTGTGTGTGCTCTATGTGCCCACAGTAGTTCTGCGGCGCAGCCCGTGACGGGTCTGTGGGGTCTGTGTGTGCTCTGTGTGTGCTCTATGTGCCCACAGTAGTTCCGCGGCGCAGCCCGTGACGGGTGTGTGGGGTCTGTGTGTGCTCTATGTGCCCACAGTAGTTCCGCGGCGCAGCCCGTGACGGGTGTGTGGGGTCTGTGTGTGTTCTGTGTGCGCTCTGTGTGCCCGCGGTGCTTCCGCGGCCCGTGACGGCTCTGCGTGCTGTGTGTGTGTTCTGTGTGCCCGCAGTGGTTCCACAGCGCGGCCGACGGCGGGGAAGGCGCCGGCGGGGTCACGGGCAGCAAGTTCCGGGCGGACTGGGCGTTCCGGCAGCGGGACTTCGAGGTATTTCCAGGGCGCTCGCACGGGCTGGGGGGAGTTGTGGGGACAGAAGCTGGGGCGGTCCTGCAGTCCCCGGTGTGCTGCGCCAGGGTGAATGTACATTATGTACCGCGGCCTGCGGGTCTGGCGGCCGTGCCGCGGTTAATCCTGCTCCTGGCTCGTGCTGAACGCGGGGCTGCGGCCGGGCCGCGGTGGCGATCTATGTTCTGCCACTATCCATTCAGGAGTCAGCCTGGAGCAAAGTGGGCAGGAACGTGGCGCTGCCCCGGAACTGATCTCAGGCCGGCGAGCGCATCGTAGCAGTTCAGCCGTGAGCAGAGCTGGTGTTTGTGGCCGGGGAAGTCATGGTCAGGGTTTGGTATGTGGGTTTCTGAGCTCCTGCGGATAATGCCGTGTCCCACAAAGGCTGTCAGATCGCTGGCACCACGTGGCTGCGGGTCACCTTTCTCAGAGCTCCCCCCGCTGTCGGATGAAAGCTGTAGCGGCCGTCAGGCTCCTGCCGGTCGCGGAGCAGCCTCTCCATGACTTGTCCCAGGTCTCTGCTGCCTCCGCTCCCTCCGGAAGGCCGATTGTGCCTTTGCTGTGCGTGGATGTGGCCCCTGTCTGTTCCTGCCCGCGGTGGTCCCAGACCTCTCCTCACTGTGTGTGTCCTGAGCCGCATTCCTCATCAGCGATGCTCCCCTGCCTTTTGTAGTCCTAGTTGCAGGATCTAGTCTTTTTGTCACCTTGTTTCCTTGTTGAAATCAGCATCTCCAGCCCTTGTTTCAGGTGTAGCTTCTTGTTCCAGCCTATGGTTTGCATTACAGGCTCCCTGATTTCAAAGTCCTCCAGCTGACTTCTGACTGTACTCCTTTTGCCTTGCTCATTGGATTTGTGGATCTTTTTGTACCTCAGTTGGCACTGATCCTAATGTTATTCCAGCACCACTGTAGCCCTGTGTATACCTGACAGATGTTTTCTAGTCTCAGCTGAGATGCCCTGAAGGAATTCATGAATGGGTGCAGATAGCAGACCTGCCTCAGGCTGGCATCAGATGTAGCTGCTGACCCTCAGGAAAAGCAGATTTCTCCTTGCTGTGGTTCCCAATCAGGAGAGAATAACACCTCCTCTGATCTGCTGAATGGAACAGACCATTGCTTCCTAACTCTTCTGTTGCAGTGATTCATATTAGAAATGTTTTCAGTTTTATTTCTAACCTAGATCACTTGTGGAACAAGAATCAGAGCTTGATTATACATAAAATTACAGATTTGGAAGCACTAACCTTGGAAAGGGGGCTGGAAATATGTAAATAAGGGTAGTAATCTCTTCTCTCATTGTCAGTGGTTTTTTACTTCAGGATAGGCCACTTGATAGGAGATGCCAAGGACAGCAGTGATCTAAGCTGTGCTCGTCTTTAGGATATGGATGACTGTAGAATCTGCTTGGGAGTCATGATGCCCGAACCTTGCCAGGTTATTTCCCTTTGTCACATAACAAGGCAAGCAGGGTTGTCCTCAACTCTCTGATCCATTTTCACCAGTGGCTGTTGCATGCACTGGGCAGAGGGGAGCTCCCTCTTTTGCTTAAGAAGAAATGTGAGCTCAGCATCAGGAAAAAAAATATTTCACCGCTTTGCTAGGAAGTATTTAGGGTGTGTCTCCTAGAAGCTCTTTCTGTTAGAACCATTAAAGTTTGCAAGGAATAATTAAATACGCATTTTGAGAGATGGGAGAATGAGCACTGCTCTTCAGTCTTCTCTCTGAGCACTTACACAAAGGGAGAGAAATCAAGATTCCAGACTTAGCTTCACTGAATACTTTAATTAATATATTTAAATGTTATTTGGAGTCCTGGTGAGTACCCTGAGCATTAAGCTGCAGAAGTATTGCTCAATCTTGCCTTTTTCCTTAGCCCAATTAATATTTATTTCATGTACATTAAAACCAGCCTACAGGACTGACAGAGATTCACCTTTCTTGTGGTATTCTCTGACTTACTGATTATTTGAGGTGAGGTACTTGCAGGTTCAAACCTTTCCATGTAGAATGTCATGGTTTTGAAATAAGGTCTCACAGATTTAGGATGATCACTCAGATCACTGAACTGGGGGGAAAGATGCCTTGTGTCCCATACTACCCAGGTCAGGAGATGATCCCTTCTGGATCAAGCCTGGTGAGAGAGAGGTGGGCAGATGTGTGGTGAATCCTGCTGGGGCCTAAACATGAGTTTTAGACATGAGAATTGAGGCTGCTCATCACCATCGAGACTTGGCTGTGTAGTACTGGGGCCTTGTCTCTTGCTGGCACAGGTAGTAGCTGAGTCTGGAGAAATGCAAATGTAGACTTCAGGTTCTGAATTCCCTTTGTGACTGTAGTCGTGAAGAAAACGCGCTGTCAGGCTTGCTTTTAAATGCAAATCTCTCCCTGTTTTGTTGGCTTTTCTTCCTGTCGATGCTTCTAGAAAGCCCTGTGTGAATACTCAGACTGCCTGCTACTGTTACCTGCCAGCAACATTGCAATGAGACGGGATGTCCAGGAGGGCCAGGCTCGGTGTTTATCTCGCCTAGGAAGGCACAAGGAGGCTCTGGATATTGCAGAAAAAATGGTAAATAATGCAGTCTTTCTTTTAGGCTTTGAACATGAAAACATTGCCAGTAGTTCTTTTATACTGACCATTTTCTGGAAAAATCATTTTCATGTGTATAATCCTTCAGGATCTTCAGTGCTCAGAGTATTTGGTAAACAGAGGGTAACTGTCACTGCAGATATAATCACTCTTTAGAAATTGGAACACCCTGTACCACAATGAGCTCCCTGTGCAGGGAAACTGGTAGTCCTGGAAGGGACTAAATATCATGCTCTGCCAGGCAGAATTAATGCAATGTAATAGGAATTATAAGAAAGGGAATAAATGAGTGCTTAAATCTTTCCACTATACAAGTGACAGTTCAAAACTCCCTTTTATTTCCCTATACTTGCTGCCAAACTGCCACCAAGAAGAGTATCTAGCCACAAATTGAGTTTTTCCCATAAAGGAAAAAGTCCAGAGGCTCTGAAGTCTGCTAGAATATTATTGATAGTTTTTATATTATATAAAAGGTATTTATACTACAAAGAAAGGCAGCTGTAGAACACTCTGAAGGCAAATAAACAAATGACAACATTTAGGGCCTTCTTGCCTCTCAGACTGGGACAAGTCAGGTAGAGGGAATGCTGTCAGCTTGAACTGTGCAAGATCTGTATCCCATTGTATCATTTTAAATTCAGATCACCATTTTGTGCAGTTTAAAAATTACCTTGTGATATTTGTATGTCATTATTTAGGGAGACATTTTCTTTGGCTCTGAAGGATGATTCTGTTCTACTCCTGATTTTACTCTATTGTCTTTTGTTTCTAGAGAAACAGCGCTACTAACACAGATCACTTAACGATGGTTCTCAACCTGCAGTTTTCCATTTACCAGGGTCTGGAAAATGTAGAAAAAATGATCGTGTGTCTGCAGCAACTGATCTGCTTACATCCTTTCAATCCCTGGTTCTGGAAGCTACTTGCTGAAGCTTATGTGAGCCTTTTACAGAATTTGTCTCCATTAGTCATTCCAAAAGCAAATCTAAATCAGTCTGAAGAGGTTTGTGTAAGTAATAGCAGTTTCAAAACATCAGCTGGCAGAGAGATTAATTTGCAGCCTCACAGATCAGACGGCCAGAAGGAAGGCCCTTGGTTCAGCCTTGCTGCAGAAACAAAGGGGGAGAATGCAGTGACTTGTCCCAGCAGCCAAGTGGTGAGAGAATTCCTCTGCACTTCAGGAGAACTGGAAAGGACGGACAAAGAGAAATGTGCAGACTCCAAGTCCTGGAAGCAGAACATGTCAAAGAAGGTTGGAATAAAAGCATGTGCCTCGTTCATTAGAGCAAGGTAACTGTATGTATTCTTAGAATAATGTTAAGTTCTCTCAGTCAAGAACAATGTCAAGCATGTTTTTCCCAGTTGTTGTCTTCAGTTTGCATTTTCAATTTAAATGTTTGTTTCAGAGTTGGCAACAATAACTTAGAAGCAACCTACTATTGCTTCAGATCTAAACAGCAAAATCTACTTAGTGTGGTGGCTGTGAAGAGTGTGACTCTGAGTGGAAAGAGTAAACCAGTGTCATACACAGTTGAGAAGTAAAGAGTTTTTTAATGAGCTTATATTGTGAATCTTCTCAAGGAATTATATACAAAAGGGTCTGTTCTTCAACAAATGCTCCTGCTAGACCATTGCTGTTCCCTGGTCTGGTATTAAAGATGCAGCAGCAGAAGTGCCCCAGAGGGAAGGCATAGCCAGTCTTCCTTCTGTGAGTGCCACCTGTCTTATTTGCTTGAAGCCTCATGCTTGAGTGAAAATGTATTTTATAATAATACCCCAATCTGCATAATGGATGAGGCTGGAAAATGAACTCTGTGACAGCTGATTGACAGGACTGCATTAAAATGCTCTTTCATTTTCTTTCCTCTCTTCCTAAAACTCTTGCATACAGCAAAATTCCCCAAAACATAATCTTTCAAAGAGATAATTAGGAACTGGTTTTGTTAAAATAATCTTGGATGGTTTTTCCCCCTCTTGCCTCTCAGTAATGTATCAGTCATTGAATGTTTTTAAAGGCATCTTATGGATGTCCAGAAATGTTTACAGAGAACACTTTATAACTGTCCTGCTGGGGCAAGATTTAAGAAATGAAAAAACCCAAATAGTAGCTTTTAACTGTACTCAGACAAAGAAATGACGACTTTAATTGCTACTCGGAGAAGGTTAATTGGCTTAGTACTGAATATTGAAGCTACATTTACATTAATAATTTGTGTTGCTTGTTTCAGTGTGTATGGTTCAGAACTGAGACAGTTATAAATGTCCTTGCTTGGCTGCACAGTTTCACAGAGTGTTACTGTGGTTTATATTTGCAGATACACTTGTCCAGGATAAGCTTCTCACCTGCCCAAGGCTTATGTAGGTTGTCTAATATTTTCAGGTCTGTTGGATTTTAAGTGCTATGTAGATGTTGTATAAAACGTATGTGCAGGATAAGTTGCACCTGGAAAAGGGATGTTAGTATGGCTTTTTGTAGGAAATGAGGTTCTCTGTTAATGCATCATGAATAATGGACTTTCACAGTTTTGAAACAAATTGAAGTGGTTTTTTTGTTTAATTTTCATTATTATTTCATTATTTTTTATACTATGTTGATGCAAATTTTGAAATAATTTAAAAATACTTTCCATTTTTACTTGGAACCAACAAACCATCTGTAAATTCAGTAAAGTTTTGACTGGGAAATTCAGGCTTGTAAATTTTGATGTTTATAGTGTTCAAATGAAAGTTTTCATCTCAGATCTTGAGTCTTTTCCTTAAAAATGCACACCATTATTATAACACCAGCTTCACTTGACTTCAGTAAATGGGATAAAAAATTTGTTGTTCTTCTTTTTGCATAAAGCTTGAATTAAACACATTTTCAGTAATAACACTGCTAAGTTCTAATGGGCCCATGGTTGAATATTGTGGAATCAGAGAATTCCAGGTTGGAAGGGGCCTCAAGTGTCATCCTTTCTTGGCAAAAACGTGATATAGGCAAGATGGCCCAGCACCCAGTCTAGCTGAATCTTAAAAATGGCCAACACTGGGGAATCCACAACTTTCTTGAGGAGATTATTCCAATGGCTGATCTCATTGTAAAATACTTTCCTCTTGTGTCCAGTTGGAATCTCCACAGAATTAACATATACCTATTTTCCTTCATCTTTTCCATGTGGTTCCTTGTATAGAGTCTCCATCTTCTTTGTATCTGCCTTTTAAATACTGAAACATGGTGAGGAGGTCTCCCCTGAGTCTTCTCTTCTCAAGTCTGGACAAACCCAGTTCTCTCAGCCTTTTCCCAAATGGCAGGCTTCCCAGGCAGTTGATCACCTTTGTGGCTATTCTCTGGACCCTAATAAATTCTCTAAAACTTATACTTATCTCTACAGTAACGCCCACAGTGAATTTCAGTGAGTTCACAGGAGATCATGCAATATGTCTCTCTGTTCCTAGAAGTGTAAAATAAGCATAATACTGTTACTTGGTCTGACAGTGGATGTGAGACAAATGTATAAATACCTGGATATTTCCTCTGCCAACCTGTTTTACAGTCCTTGTGTGAGGAGGACTCTGGAAACTGCCACTGTTCTTGCTGGTTGAGCAGTTGGCGATGATATCAACCCCTGTTGTAAGCAGAGTCTGTAACCTTCACCAGTTCATGGTTGTGACTTCTGGGGCGCTGCCTGGAGCATAAAACTGGTGAATGCTGTAAGAAAATATTCCAGGGTTGCCCTGTGTGGGGAGAATGTTTGATATTTGTCCAAACACCCACATTTCTAGCTTTTCAGGTTCCATAAGCAAAAATGGGCTGCTGTCTTGTTAGGCCATAGTAAGGACGTGGGACACCTGATGACTCACAGGTCTGAGCCTCACGTTTGAATGGTGTGATGAATAAATGGGGACAAAAATGTTTGCACAGAGCAACCAGAGCTACTGGCATATTGTTTTATAAAAATACTTCTCAATAGTTCTATAGCACAGATGTACAGTATCCATAGTAGATAGATACACATGTATTGACTTCTTTGCAGTAGACTAAAGTCAGGAAGAAGAGCTGTTTTAAAGTATTAGAAATGTTAATTAAAATATTAAACATTTTGGTTGTTTTTAGGTCTTACTCCTTTTCCAGCTGTGCCAATTTTTAACTGCCTTTCTCATTCTAGGCTTTTACTTCAGCTTACCCAGTCACAACAGTCGTCCTTTGTGCTAGAAAATAACAGAAAAGGTCAAGAAGAAATTGATGACGAAGTGGCTCGACTTGGTTTCGATGAAAACTCCTTGCAGTTGATGACCAAAGTAAGAGTATGTTTCATTGTGTGCAAGGTCTCAGTTCCCTGTGTGGACTGGTTGTCCTCTACGCATGACATTCCCCTGAGCTAATTAACTGTGTCAGGAAGCAAGGGAAATTAGCTGGGGCAGGCTGCTGGCAGTGTGTTATCTGGAACCGACAGAGGTGCCTGTAGAGCCCTGGCCTGCGTCACACAGGTGGATCTCTGATCTGCTGAGATTGTGCTTTCAGGAATGTGCAGCGTTGTTAAGTTTCTCACTGGACTTGTATTTGCACGTGCATCATTGCTGTGCATTTCCTGGGATGCACATTTTATCTCAGGAATTATAGATGCCCCAAAGTGAATCACTAGTTTGAAATGGAAGTGAAGATTACTTTGATGGCCACAGCAATATTAAACACTTGCGTATAAAGTATTAAATATTTCCAGAAAAAGCTAGAGACTTTCTTTTGCATTTCTTTGTTCTGGTTAATGTACTGGGTTCTAGTTTTTAAAAAATTACAGAGGACATCAATATTGCATTTAATCTCTTCACAGAGATTAAACATTTTTAGTACTATTTAAAGAGCTTCTGACTTTTGCAGAGCAAAAGGAAGCCAGCGAGGTTCTAACTGCTGTCAGCATTACAGCTTTAAGTTAGTGACAGCCAAGCCACGGCCGGGCTGCAGGCAGTCAGAGGGATGGCATCCATGAGAGGGCAGTAGCACACAGGCTACTTCAGGGTTGGGAAAGGCTGGGAAAAGAAACTTCTCTCCTTGCTTCCCTTGCTTGGACATGCCCCAGGAGGGTTCAGAGTGTTGATGCTGATGCAAGGTGAGAACTGAATGCAGAGCTGGTGTTGAGACTTCTGCTGCTATTCAGAGTGAAACCCCCCTGTGCAAGTGCAGACAGAACCTGGATGGTTGTGTGGCTCTGAGCTTTGGTCTCAGCTCTCCCTGAATGCAGAATGCCAAGGCAGGCAACTTCATTATGGCTTGGAAACTTCTCCAGGATGGTGTGTGGTTCATGTGATGAGGGCTTTGCCTGTAAAGATCTGTTATTAATGCCATGTTTGATGGTTTTTTTTCTGCAAGTTATTTTCTTGATTCCCTTCTTCCTTCTTACTCTTTTTGCAGGCTATGGGGCAGGATCTTATACCAGAAAAACTAAAAGAGGAGTTTCAGAGTGAGGTAAAATGCATCGGCCCTTCAGCATTGTCATCACTGGTAACTGCTTCAGTCACGGAATTTGAAATAAAATGGTTTGGTAATCTCCAAGATGATTTATGTCACTTTGACAGACACCTTTATTCAGATATTTATCTCCCACCTTCAATAACATAGAGGTTTTGTTGTATTTATTCTTGTATCTCCAAATGATTATGGCATGATAAATTCAATAAAGTTCATATTATATTTTTTAAGAATTCTTATTCTGTTTCTTTTAAGAATAGATATAAATCTCTGTGTTTAAAGTCTTAACTTTGCATCCTTTTCTTCATTCACTGTTTGTTTGTATTTAAAATTATAAGGAACACAGTATAAAATCAAGCTTTCAATTCAGCTTTCAGAGGTAGTTTTCCATTGTAATCCTCACCAATTTGTGCTTGAAGTGCCTGTGATTTTTTTTGAGGCCTGCAGTGCTGGTGGGATGGAAGCTTCCTTTCTGATGTCTAGTTTGAAAGTTTCTTGGTAGCAGATTTGATGTTGTTGCATTTAGAGCCATGGAATTAGCCATTTTCGCAAGTAATTTTTTAAATATTTCTTCATAAACATTATAGTGATTTTCTGTTCAGAGATGGATAGCTAGCAATCTCAAATATATTTATACTGAGAAATTGTCAATAACAATAGTTCCATATGTTTTAGGAAGGAAATCTAAGTAGTAAACACTTAACTTAAACTTTAACTTAGGAGATTTTCTCTTTTTGAAGCCAAGTGTTTGTTGCAGGTGTCAAACAAGCTATAGTCTTGTGTTCAGTGTGCTTAGATGAGAGAGGAGAAAAACTGTCAAGGTTGTTTATATGTACTGAGGAGTGTTTAGTCAGATCATATTCTTTGTAAAAGCCTGCAAGGAAGATCTTTGCTGTGAAAACTGGCAGTGTTGTTTCTGCCTCATGCAGCTCCTTCTGTTGTGCTTTCAGTTGTTAGTGACAACACTTGCTTTGCTTTCTGAAGCACTGGTGCTGTGTGCTTTGGGTCTAGAAGAGGGCAAAAATCCTCCTGTAGTTTCTTTCACTTGAAATAGTTTACATTTCAGACATACATGGTGTGCTCTTCGCCCATCTTCCCTTAAATTGTGAGACAATTTTTTTGTAGCTTTCTGTAAAAATGTTCTCTAATGGAGGTAGTTTAAAACTAGGAGTCTCTTAGACATACTTTGCTGCCCCTTTTGTTTATGTGTTCCTGTGTTTTCTTTCTGGAGTACTAAAGAGTGCCAAAACCTTAAATAATTCACAAGTTAATGATGATTCACCATGTGTGAATTGTATCTGCTACTTTTAGGTGAATTTTAAAGCTTTAAGATACTGATTATGGAACTTACTATGAATCATAGAATGGTTTGGATTGGAAGGGACATTAAAGATCCTTTAATTCCAACCTCACTGCCGCAGGCAGGAACACCTTCCACTAGACCTCTCTGGGCAACCTGTTCTAGTGTCTCACCATTCTCACAGCAAAGAATTTTTTTCTAATATCTAATCTAAATCTCCCCTCTTTAGGTTGGAATCCATTTCCCCTCCCCTTGTGACTACAGGCCCTTGTAAAAAGTCCCTCTCCAGCTCTCTTGTCTTCTCCTTTATGTACTGGAAGGCCCCAGGAAGATCTCCCCAGAGCCTTCTCCAGGCTGCAGAGCACCACCTCTCTCAGGAGAGCCTTTCCTCATAGGAGAGGTGCTCCATCCCTCTGAACATCTTTGTGTCCTCCTCTGGACTCACTTCAGCAGGGCCTGCGCTGGAACCCCAGAGCTGGGTGCAGCACTGCAAGTGGGGCCTCACCACAGCAGAGCAGAGAGGCAGAACCCCCTCCCTCGCCCTGCTGCCCACAGGGCTTTGGATGCAGCCCAGGACATGTTTGTCTTTCTGGACTGCAAGTGCCCATTGCTGGGTCATGTCCAGCCTCTGTAGATGCAAAATGCTGCTAGAAAGAGCTGCCTTCTGTCTCGTGAGAGACTTTTCTTTCTCATAGAAGCTATCAGTAATATTTTATAAACAAAGAACACCTGCGACCTTGCTACAGTCTGTTTATTATACAGTAGAGAAATATTTTTAAGAATGGATGTTGTAAGATTTCAGCGAATCACCCTAAAGAGGTGGCTAAGCATTTATCCAATTAGAGCATGAAGTAATAAGACTATAAAAAGAGCTGTAAATAATAAAATAAATCTCTCTGCTGCAAGAATCCCTGACTGCTGCCTGCTCTCTCCTCTCCTCCTCCGCGAGAAGGACAAGAATACACACAACAAGCCTCTCATCCAGCAGCACCCCTAAGCCTCGGCAGGACTGCTCTTGATCTGTTCACCCCCCAGCCTGGATTGATACCAGGGGTTGCCCCGACCCAGGTGCAGCACCTTGCACTTGGTCTTTTTAAACCTCATGAAATTCTTCTTGAGCTTGTCCAGGTCCCTCTGGATGGCATCCCATCCTCCAGGTGTGTCAACTGCACTACTCAGCTTGGTGTCATCTGCAAACTTGCTGAGGGTGCACTCGATCCCTTCGTCTGTGTAACTGATGAAGAGATTGAACCCTTGGTGTGGTTTAGCCCTCTGCTGAAACTGACTGAAACTTCTCCAGCAAAATAGAATATTGCCTTCAGCCATGTCAAATTACTTTTGATAGTTTGGTGAGTTAATGTGATTAAACCACATCCTGGTCAGCTTGTTACAAAAGATGATGACTTGGCGAGTATCCTTAGGTGAGCATTAGTGCACCCATAACGTACCACGGAAGATTTGGTTTAGTCATGTGTGTGTTTTGCTAGGTGGAAACTTTTGTGTGCGTTTGTGCGGTGCGGTAGTCGGGTGGCAATGAAGCTCACTTGAAGGGCTGGGGATGCTTTTAAGACTAAGAGGTGTCGTAATTTTTCAGAAGAGACTGTCCACAATGTGTTGTAAATTAATTACAACGTTGGCATCAACAGGAGAATCTTACAGCAAAGACAGCAAACATGGAAAGCTCAATGCTAAATATGTCAGCAAAAAAATGAAACATTGACATCTCTTTCTTCTTAAACTTAAGGTCATGAGTAGCCACATTAAAAGGCTGTAATTTGTTTTGCCTCAGCTGTTAGGACATCTGAACACAGCTTTTGTGGGACCAGGTCTGCATAGACATTCAATGGAAACTCACCAAATTATTTGGCTCCACAAATAGCATTGGAACTGTTTTAGCAGCAAATTAAATACTTGCCAAATGTTGTCATTTTGTGACTGAGATGTCCAAAATACACAACAGCTAGCCAAGGTGATTTGGAAACTTTTTGGTGTCTGTACAGATTGTTTGACTTGACATTGTCTCTTGGGGTGGGAACGCAAAGGTCAACTCCCCACTGGCTCCAAGAGTTAAAGACAAGTGGTAGTTCCTAAGAACAGGCAGTATTTTCTAAAATGTAACAATAAAGCAAAAATGTTGGTTTTAACTACTGCAAAGAAAACAAGATGAATGTTGTTCTGATTGTGTCACATAGTTACTGTTCCAAATAACCAGTATTTATTGCACTGGGGCTATAAAATGTTCCTTTGTCCCACTTTTCCCTGGCTATCTCTCATCTCAGCTACTTCAGTTCCTCATTTTTTGGCCTGCCTCTCCCTTTTTTGTGCCTCTTCTAACTCCAGTTTTCTGTTTCTGATCATGTCTCAAGAGAGGCTTTGCATTTCCATTTTGCATTGAATGCCTCATTGTTGCTTCTACGTTCTGCATCATTTTACATCTGCCTGTAACAGATTTCTTCATGATTTGGCTTTTATTATATTGCTGTTGGTATTAGTACACATATCAGTACTCCACTCCGAGTTAAACAGGAAATTTCAGTACTGCACATTGCAAGTGAGAATCCACTAACAGTTACTGAGGTTTGATTTTTTATTTTAACACTTACTTGTGGTACGGGTGCTTTGGGAAGGACCCTCTGCCCCTGGTTCTGATGCTTCTGAAATGATTGCTGTCTACAAACACAATCTTAATTATGTGTCTTGCTATTGAGTGTTTGAATGCTGCTGGCTTTGAGGTGAGGGAATATGTTAGCACTGTAATTAGTTACGTTAACACAGTTTTCATCACAGAATCATCGAATGGTTTGGGTTGGAAGGGAACTTCAAAGGTCATCCAGTTCTAACTTTCCTGCCTGGGGCTTGGCAGGGAACCTTCCACTAGACCAGGCTGCTCAAAGCCCCATCCAACCTGACCTTGAACACTGACAATGATGGAGCATCCACAACTTCTCTGGGCAACCTGTTCCAGTGCCTCACCAGCCTAATCATAAAAAATTTCTTCCTTGTGTCCGGTCTAAATCTGCCCTCTTTTGATTTAAAGCCATTACCAGTCATCCTGTCACTGGGTCGGAGGTTGACCTTGGCCTGCTGCCAGCTGCCCACCCTGATGCTCTATCAGCCCATCATCCCCCAGTACCACAGGGAAGGAGAAAATAAGATGGAAAAATAAGAGACCTGTGGTTCACAATAAAGGCAGTTTAATAGAGAAAAAGCAAAGGCGGCACAAGGAAACAAAAGAAAACAAAAATTTATTTATTCTCTATTTTCCATCAGCAGGCAGACATTGTAAAAATGAAGAATCAAGTGTTGTAACATGGGGTCCTGCTTGTGCTCCCAAGCCTCGAGGCACATTTATTGCTGGCAGTAGCAAAGGCGTTTGAGGTAGTGCCAACTTCTCCTGCCTTCTTTCTGGTAGGCATACACAAGCTAGATGAAAAATGCAAGCAAGCCCATTTTGATAGCAATTTGTGAACCCAGGTGGGACTCTGTGGGCTCCCCACCTGGTGAGTGTGGTGATGGCATATGACACAGCCAGTACTGGGTGAGTTCACCTGATTGTCCTTGCAAGATCCACACGCCCTGGGAAGGTATCAAAACTGGGGACAGCATCAGTCATTGAAGGGCTCAATAGGGAAGGTAAAATGGGGTTCACTGGTGACAGAACTTCTGGGAAACTAGAAGAAAATTGACAGTACTTCAGGACTCCCATAAAGCTGGATGTAATTCTGTGTCAGGATGAGTGGCTGGAACTCTGGAGGGGAGAACCTTTGAGAACTGGCCCTGGGGAGGTTCTTTTGACATGAGTCAGCTGACCTTTGGTCCTCATATGTGATACAGAGTAAGGCAGAATTGCCTCGTACAGCAAATCCCTGCTCACTACTCCCCATCACCTTCTAGTCCATCACAGGGCAAGCTGGAAGTCATTTCCAAGATCTGTTGCTCCGTCACTTCCCCAGGGATGGAGGTGCAGCTGGCAGGCCTAGTTAGGGTCCTGAAAAAGGAGAAGGAGTATGGTGTGCAATGGTTGAGGAAGGAGGAACACCTGGATGGTCTTTGTTTTCTCGCAGGAATAACGGGATAAGACCGGGGACTGTCTGTCCCACAAAGAAAAGAAAAAAAAAAGCAGCAGCCTCTGGAAGAAGTGGCAAACTGGTAACAGTGGACAAGGAGAAGGCTGAGGGACTCAATGAATTTTCTGCCTCAGTTTTCAGTGGCAGCCTCTCCTCCCACACCTCTTGAGTGGATGGCCCTCAAGGCAGGGACTGGGGAAGCAAGGTCCCTCCCACTGTAAGAGAAGATCAGGGTCGAGAGCACCTGAGGAACCTGAACATACCTAAGTCTGTGGGACCTGGTGAGATGTGTCCCAGACTCCTGAGGGAATTGGCTGGTGCAGTTGCCAAGCCACTCTCCATGATATTTGAAGTCATGGAAGTCAGGTGAAGCCCCAGGTGAGTGGACTCAGCCTGTGGAAGAAACTATCTGTGACATGCTCCCAGGTGCACAGGCAGCAAGTACAGGGAATGTCCTCGAGCACAGGCTCCTCCAGGTGCCTCCAGTGTGAGCAGCAATTGCCGGCGGGATCCAGTGGGAGTTGTACCACTGGGCAGCAGGATGCACATTCCAAACCACCTTAATGGGCAGTGCTTGCTCACAGGACACCAGCTGAAAGACCTGCAGGGCTAGTTCCGGCTGAGGAAGGGACATGGGCACACTCTGGAAAACCCTGGCCAAGCCCAGCCTATTCATCCAGCTTAGTTCCAGGGTGTGAATGCAGGGGCAGCCGTGGGTTCACAGTGCCCCTCAAACACCCTTTCCTGACACGTGACAGTCCCTTGGGCAGTGGCACTTGCCTGCTCTCTGCTCCCCACGGTGAGGACTTGCAAAGAACCAGCCCTGACAGGAGTGTCCCCATCGCTTCCACCACCAGTGGTGCTCTGACATGGCAGAGTTGCCCTCCAGAAAGGCCCAGGACTTTTCTTGGACTCTGCAGGGGCCCACATGGGGACTTTATTGCCCTCCAGAGTGCTCTGAGGCCTCACCTGGGTTTTGCTGGGACCCGCTGGGGGCCCCTGCTGCCCTCCACAGGTCCTCCCATTCTAAAAAAGTCTAAACATCCCCCCAAAAAATCACTTTTAATTAGAAATTCACTTCTGTAGATAATCTGGAGGTTGGTATAGGTTACATTTAAGCTTTTTAGCCCTACCTAGATCATCTTCCTTCAAAATAGGGCAAAATAGGAGGGCAGCAGGGGAATCCAACAGGCCTCAGCAAAGCCTCGATGGGATTCTGAGTTACTCTGGAGGGTAATTAATGGCCTTTGCAGGGTGTGTGCCCAGAGCTGGGTGCAGCACTGCACATGAGGTCTCACCAGAGCAGAGCAGAGGGGCAGACTCCCCTCCCTCACCCTGCTGCCCACGGGGCTTTGGATGCAGCCCAGGGCACATTTGGCCTTCTGGGCTGTGCATGCACAGTGAGAGCTCATGTCCAATAAACCATCCACCAGTATTCCCAAGTTCTCCTCTGGGCTGCCCTCAGTCTATCCATCCCCCACTCTGCACAGGGACTGTGGATTGCCCCAGCCCAGGTGCAGGACGTTGCACTTGGCCTTGTTGAACTTCATGGGGTTCACGTGCGCCTCCAGCCTGTCCAGTTCTTTCTGGACAACATCCCTTCCCTCAAGTGACTCATCTGCAGCACTCAGCTTGTTGTCATCCTCAGACTTGAGGAGGGTGCATGGTGCAGGTAGCAGAGTTTATCTGAGCCCTTCCCTTGCCGCAGATGGACGGGGCAGGTCAGCACCTGCCATGGCCTTCGTGACGGTTTCTGCAGCTGTCCATAGACGTGTTGCCCTTTATCACTAAGTGATCATGCTTGTGGGGACCTGTTAGGATTTTTAGCATAACTCATTGCTGAATTGTAAACTGTTTTCCATCAAAACTGAAATTTCATTCACTTGATGTTCAAGTTCAGCTGTTGTCTGAACCAACACAAGGTGTTTTCCTCATCCAGTTGAAATCAACTCTTAACTCACAGTGGTCCTTCCGTGACGCTGCTCTGGCTGGTCCTCGGCCGTGCCCGAAAGGCAGAGGCAGCACGGCAGTGTCTCCAGGGGAGAGTGTCCTCGCAGAGCTCAGCGCTTGCTGCACGGTAAGGCAGGCAGGGCTGGCCTGACGCAGGGGAGTTCCACGAAGCCGGCTGGTATTTGCGCTTTCCCCTGTCAGGGGGCTCGCGCCAGGCAGTCGATGTCAAAGTAGAGCAGAGCCCGAGAGCAAAGGAGGCGAGAGAGGCCACTTGTGTGGATTCCAAGGAGCTTTATTTCCCGGAGGGACCAGGGACAAATGGCACACAAAATGGCCGAACAGGCCCTTTTCAAGAGGGGTGGAAACTGGGACCATCCAATAAGGTAACAGTAAACAGGGTGATGGATAGGGGTACAACCAATAGGGAGACAGAAGAGGTGGGAGTAACAACAGAGAACCAATCAACATTCGAACTCAACAGAACTCTCTAGAAATAGGGGATGAACAAACTCGGAGGTGCCACCCAGTGGGCTGCGGCCTAGACCCAATCGCCGCCCTCAACTCCGCCCAGGGATCCGCCCATAGAGTCTCCCTCAGACTCTTCCTCACTGTCCCTGGCGGGAAAATCCACCCACTGTATGGCTCGGACCCCATTTTGAGTCCTATTGACTTTGCGGGGCTTCGGCTTGTGCCGTGCCACCGCCACACACCCGGATTATTAGTTTGAGCCTTACCTACTTTTCATTAGCTGTGTTCTCCAAAACTTTTGTAGGCAAACTGTCTTGCCCCACAGAGATGAAAAGAGCTCCTTCATGAACGGTCTGAGGAGATGAAGGTCTACAAATTTCTTCCCACATCCCCCTCAGTACCACCCCAGCTGGGCCACAACAGGATCAGTGAACTGAACCATATTTAGAAGGAAAATCTTAATTACTCTGTTAGAACACCTCAATTCTGTTCCTGTTGATTTCAGAAGAAACAAAATATGTTTATTCTTCATCTGATCTTTGACTGCATGGGACTCATTCAGCTTTTGAAAGAGAAGAGAGTAAGGTGTACAAGGCAAGAGAATATGAAGGAAAAAAGTCTTTTATTTGAATGGTTGCTATATTCAGGTAATTAAGTAGAATTATCATAGGAATGAAAATAAAATTTCCCTTCTCCCCAAGGAATCCAAAAAATGTTGCTATGTACAGAATTTACAATTATATGCAATAGTTGATTATTATTATGGACTCCAAAATTTGGTATTACCAGTTAAAACAACCATAATGAAGCTAGAGCGGGATGTGTCCATCCTGTACCTTTCATAATGTTCTTTAAAACTTTACAGGTATGCTTCCAAAATGACTGCTCTTCCAAGGATGAGAAACCTTCTTCACCTGCATACAATTTTCATTATCCACAGTCTACCTAATTAAATTGTATTCCTTTTTGAGCAGGTAAGAAGTCAGGGAAAACAGGCCAGAAGTGCAAGTGTGTTTAGAGTTCTGTTTTCTGTTGGAGGCGGATGAAAGACGATATAAAGTGGGTGTGAAAAAAAAATCTACTGATAAATCAACAGCTATTAGGCATCTTGGTAACTTTGGATGGAAATCCTTTGTTTTATTAATTTTCTTACTTTCGCTTACAGAAGCTTCCTTAGTTTTCACGGATTATTTGGCAGAAAGTTTTTTTGGTTCGGTTCAAGCTGCTGAACCTCTGTAACTCCCTTTGTAACTGTAGTCCATGGGCACCACAGACACCCAGTTTATCTTTAAAAATTAGAGGCTGTGAGGAATGCAGCAACGTCTCTAACTTCACGTTCAATCAGAGAGGATTGCCAAGATCCATGTGCAATTAAATGAATTGGAACTCAGTCCTGGTGTGTTACTAGTACGACTTTGGTTCTTTAACTCAGCTTCATTTTCCAGTCTGAACCTTCACAGCTGCTGTGCAATAAGGAAAGTTGCCCTGAGCTGGTAGGATTGGAGGTTTGTAACTAAGTGTGCTGGGACACACCCGTGTTGCTGACGAGCGGAAGTGAACGTACGGTGTATGTAAGGTGTCTTCCGTAACTGGAATTATTGGTCTCAGTCCATGTGAAGGGTACCCTTCCTAAAAATCCTTGGGAACAGCCATCCTTGCCGTGCAGCTCAGGCAGAGAGAGCTCTGAGACAGAGCTGTGGCAGAACCTATGCTTCCCTGCCAGCCCGAAGGGAGTCCCCCTAAATCAAGATTAAGGTTTGATGACAGAACAAAGGTAGCCTGCTGCTGCCAGCAGCGTCTGTTTGCCACAGAAACAGCAGCCTTCAGTCTCCTTATTCGAGTGCATAACATGCATAGTAATAAACTGTGCCTTTCCCCCTTTCAGTTGCCTGGACATAAGAAAAACAGTTACTGTCCTTCTGGTACACAAATATGCCACCAGGGGCGGGTGACAGGCAGCAGCAGTTGCACTGTGAGCAGCATTATTCAGATGTGCTCTTCCTGGGATCCTGATGCACCTGAGGTTCACACATTAGCAGCCTTGGCTTTTTAATCAGGGAAATGAAGCATCCATAGGCAACAAAACACGAGGCTTGAAATCATCCTCATTTGTATTATATAGAATTTCTATATTCATCAGTACACAAGCAATTGCTAAACAGGTCCTCACTACATTTACTTGCATTTCCAAACAAGGTGGTTATTATGCAAACAAGTTAGCTTTGTGGAGGCATCTCCACGATGAGCTTAACCCTGTCCTGTTCGGTTCCTCTTGCCGAAGCCTTATAGGTCTGTAAATGTTCATGTTGTTATAGGGAACTGCGGAGTTTTCGGCCATGTAGTGTGGCTGATAGTAGCTAGGCTGGATGGCCTTCTGTGGAGGTGGGGGAGTGAATGAGACATAGCTGTGGAAGGAGTTGACTCGGTGGAGAGGTGACTGGGGGGTGAAGTTGCTGTTGAATATGAGATTTCTTGGGGTCTGCTTGCTCTGGTGGGTGCTGCCAGCTGAGAGGCTGCTGAAGCGGTCGGAGAGGGTGTTGGCGCTTTCCTCGTCGCTGAAGGGGAGGCTGCGCGGGGGGGCCCAGCTCCTGCTGAACAGGAAGGGGAGGCTGCGCGGCGGGGACTTGGGGCCGCGCACGGGCTTGGACAGCGCGTACAGGTGTCGGAACTCCTCGTCAAACAGCTCCACGACCTGGCCCGTGAACTTGGAGAGAAGGTTGCGGTGAACCTGGCCACACAACCACGTGAAGCTGGAAGGAGAGACAAGGCAAGGGTTAGAGTTAGCGCCGGCCATCGGGAACTGCAGATCCCCCGCAGGCGTGATACGAAAGGCAAATGTGTTTCACTGCTGAAGCTTCTTGTCTAAACACAGGGTGAAGATGGTGTCGCAGTTGAATTTCAGGTCAGTTCACATCAGTGCTCTCTGACTTGGATCAATCTTTGTTATTGCAGCTGCCTCTAAAACCTTCAAGAAACCTTGTAAAGTTATGCAACCCCGTAACGGGAGTGGTGATCCAGATCCACTGCAGGGATAAATGTCACATACAATACCCAAGGTTTGGGTGTCTGTTCCATGGAAAGGAGTTTAGACCCCTCTTTTGGGGACCTCTCTTCCATGCACAGTGCTTAAATTCAGGTCTTGCCATGTCTTATCTGCACACACACAAACTGTACCTTGTGCCCTGCAGCATGCCATGCCACTTGGTAACTGTCAGCCACTCCAAGTGACCTCAAAAAGACTAGGAAAAAAGAACCGTCCTTTGTTTTCATCTTTCCATAATCTTTCTGCATTGGTCAGGAGAAACACATAAAACCCCACCCTTCCTGTCACATCCCACACCACAAACCAGCCGCCACACCTGACAAATGCTTGTTTTCTTCACTTCAGAGAAAATGAAATTATAAATATTTCCTACAGCATTTCCAAAAATAAGTGTAATAGTTTGCTATAAAGTAAGGGAGAAACACCACAATAGTTTTAATTCTGGTAGTCCAGAGACACACCTTAGGATAACCCACAGCTTTTAAATTATTTTTCTTTTATGTGCTTCCCTAATCCACTCAGCAAACATAAATTTGTGCTTTTACAAAACCACAAGCCAGCTTGATTGTGTTGTGCAGGCTGCCGTGTCTGAGCAGCAGCAGCACCAATAAAATGAGCATAGTTGAGAGAATGAAATGTAATTACTCCCTGCGCTGACCAGGGCTTGAGCTGTGCAGCAGAGGATACAGAGCAGCAGTGGATTTGAACCTGAGGTTGTCCTACGTTAGCAAAACTCTGCCATGGTTATTCCGGTGTGACTTTATTAGCTACGCTGGATTTGCACAAGGACTGCTGAGAGCCAGATTTGGCCGTAGGTGTGTGCACGTAAAATCTTTTCTTGTCATGTTTTGATAAAACTCTTGTGAAGCTCAGTGGGACTGACAGCCTGAGTGATACCGAGGCAGTAAGACAAGACAATTTACATCTGCTTGTCCAGAGCATTCCTAAAGAGGGTTGGGTTTGAGGTACACAGTGGTTTTAGACTGTTGCTTCAGGAGCAAGGGGAGGAGTGAAGAAATCAGTAGCTCAATGCCACTGGGCACCCATACAATATATACTGTACATTTTATGATTGGACATGAAAACACACAGTAAGGTACCAGAATACAGGTACTTCTCCTCCACTGTGTTCAAATCATTCTAAATACGGACAAAACCTTGGGAGCCAAGGTAAAGAGCATAGCAAGCTAACTCCCTGCTGGGTGCGTAACATCTGCCGTGCCAGCTCAACATTGTCTTTATTCACTAAGCAGCACTCTCTAAACCTTTGCATGTCCTTCATCTAACTGTTAAAGAGACAACAGGTCAAGAATAAATACAAAAATGCACACAGTTATTCTAGGATACCTACACTGAAAGTTACAAACTCATGAAAGGGCTGAGGTCTAAAGTGGCATGTTTATACTTTATGCGCTAGAGATACACCTAGTTTATAAAAGAAAATTTAGACAGAAATAAAAATCAATTACACTTGTAAATGGCTTTTAAAAGCCTAACAAAACCAGAGGAAAAAACCTATTCTGCCGAATTTTGATAATTTACTCCCACATGTAACTTCCTGAAGTACCTGACGGACAGATACTAGTTTATGGATCATTGATCTTATCTGTAACCCTTGTAAACAGAGAAAGTTAGATCAAATTAGTAGCCCAGAGATTCTCCAAGAACTGATGGCAAATGGGTCAGCTCAAAGTTACAAGGTAAGATCTTTGTGATTTTAAACAAATGCTTGTAGACTTGTCTTGTAGTGAGTCACAGAAATTTACATTCTCTGCACTTTGCTGGAGAACAAAACAGAATTTGGCATAGAAGACTTAACAGGTTTTCATTGGCTTAATTCTAAGAGAAAATGCATTGTTTAGGTCTTAGGCCTTGTTTTGTTCCTTAGTTTACAATTCTGAGTGCTCTTTTGGGACAGGCTCAGAGAAGTCTGTTACTGTCACCACCTGCTCAGAGGGATCGTTTTTCTCCCAGGCTTTTTTGAGTAAGGGTTATCAAAAGAAGAGAAAGCACAAAAAAGTGATGCCTGGCTTGGGGCAAACACTGTATCACAAATTCAGTCATTGATAGATCTCAGCCATCTTTCCAGGGCTTTGTCCTGTGTCCTGTTATGGAGCCTCTCATTTATGATTGTCTCAATCAAATCCCACCTTCCCTGTTCAGCACTGGACTTGTTTTATAATGAGTGTCCTCTCTGCATTGCTGGAGCTGCAGTTCACTAGGGATGTTCTCATCCCTGTGTTTGCAGTGCTGCAGCAACGTGCAGCACAACACACAAGTGGAATCCGAAACAGAAGGAAGGACTGTGGTTTTAAGCTGGGCTCAGGTTTGGGGTAACCTACATGTTAGTGTTGCCTCTGGTGGATAACCTGTGTGGGAGAAACCTGCCCCACCTGAACTGATGCTCCTGGCAAAGCATGTCCATGTTAGTTGTTAGATACTGACTCTGAAGAGGCCTGTGGCTTTCAGAGTGGCAGCCACGGAGATACTCAGCTGCCCCTGGGGATCAAGGTCTGTGCTTTCTGCTGTTTTCATCTTGCCTTCCTTAAGAATGCTGAGTTCATGCACTATCTAATTTCAAATTCATTTTAAAAAAACCTGGAATAACAGTTATCATAGGATGAGGTAGAGTGACACAGAGACAGCAAAAAGAAATACTGCTTCCTAACCCCTCACCACAGACACTGGCAATAAAAATTGAGAGTAAAACTGTAACTTAAACCACTCATGCCCTTGTGCTAATGTGTGTGAACAGCCTTCAGAAGCTTCTCAGCTCCAGTTTGCCCCATGCAGCAGAACCACATTATCCACACTGACCCAAGCAATGATTTTTTAATGTTCTTTTAAAAAACACTCCAGAGCTGGAGATGTTACAGACTCGGGGGTTGTTCCTTTGCCTCTAATTAATTGCCCGCTTCAGTCTTTGTTATCCATTACGTAAATATATTCTGTGCTGAAAAACTTTCTGAAACAGTGAACCAGGGTCCCTTTTAGAGCAGTATGTCCTGAAGGGCTATTTTATTTTCTTAGCCTGTTCCCCCCACCACTATTACAGCATCATACAGAGGTCAGCACTTAGGTGAAATTTGGTGTTGTATTTTACAATCTTTGTATCAGTTTTAAGATCTACTCCAGTGTGATTTCCAGCAAATGCATTGCAGAAGATTTTGGGTCTGTTTCACTCACTTTCAGATTAATTAAGTGAGAGCTAGCAAGAAATGCCACATACTGATAGCCAGCTATAACCCATGTGAATTGCAAAATGGTGCTGAGTGTGCTGAAGTTGAATAGTTTTTTATAGTTTTAAATAGATTTGTTCCTCACCGCCCTCTCTCTTTGCTTTGGATATGGGTATCTGTTTGGATATGGAATTATATAGTTTGACAAGGTGCTTGAGATTAGAAGATTTTCAACAGCAGTAGAGAAAGACAGAAGTGACTGCACAGGACTTCAAGTGTCTTTAGTTTTTTTGGTATTGAAAGAGAAGCCAGAAAGAAGCTTCTTGGTCAAAGAAAATGGATCTTGTTCTGTCCTTTTCCCACTCATTCTTCACTTCTACTCTATACAAATCTGCTGCTGCATTTCAACACATCTTTGGTGAGGGATTAAAAAACACCCAAATTAACAAGAAAACAAAAGAAGAGTGAATAAAAAAACCCGAGCCCTGAGTGTCTACTCATTTTTGTCTGATGGTTCATTTGGAAATGGAATGAAAAGTGGATGCCTGTCTTTGTGCACATCTGAGCTCCTGCAGCCCATCCCCACATACTCACTTTTTCCTTTGTTACTACAGTTCTGTAATCTTCCTGGTGACACTGTTTTATCAGACCAGAGGCATTTAAGCTTACAAATCGTAGACTGGGATTAAGAAAACCAATCCCATCCTTTAAATTCAATAATCACCTCTTGTATTTTTGTACCTGGATTTCTCGGATACGCTTGGTCATTTGTGAAACTTATCTATGTAGCCATGATGCTTAGAAAGTTCATTTATTTGATGTAAGCTCAGAGTTTCTTGAAATTCCCTGACCAGAGGATCTAGGATCTTAATAAAAAAGGCAGTTGTTGAGATGCTATATCCACTACCTGAAATAATTATAGCAGCAGAAACAAAACAAACAAACAAAAAAGAAAATTAAAAAAAAAAGGGAAAAAATGAAGGTAGAGCAGTTATGTAGATATTTACTGCCTACCTATTAATGAAACACAAGGAAAAACAGTAAGTCTCTGAAGTATGTCTGTTTTACCTTTAATCACTAAATTTGTCATATGAAGAACAAATCCTCAGATAAGCTGAGTGACATATGCTACACTAAGGGATCCCGAGGGAGAAAGAAATGTATCATGTCTCATGATCACAACACCTGAGAACCAAAACAATGAGGAAAGCATAATATTAAGCTGTACACATTTCTAGTTTTGCCCCAGGGCCGCACTGGAAAAGTTGTTTACATTAGTTTCTGAACATTTAAATTAAAACCCATGCTCCATAAAGAACTAATAGCAGCTTTAAAGTAAGTTAAGTAGATTTTTGAAAAATGGCACATATTTGAAAACATGAGCTGTTTTTTGTTAAACAAAAACTTCTTACCTGTACAAAAATTTCCATGGCACTTTTTTGGGAAGAAGTATTAAAAATCATAGAAGAGTACCTAGACATGAACTGCAATGGCTTATCTCACCTGTAAGATCCAGAGAGCACATATCTCCAATCAGAGATAAGAAATTTTTCTTGTATTTGTCCTGAAAATTTCCTGCCTGATTTGGCACAGTAAACCTCTCCAGTAACACTGCGGACTGAAATATTCTGTAAATAAAAATAAAATTAAGTGTATTACATTTCTTTTTAATTAAAAATCACACAGGGAGGGCCCTTTCCCCTTACTGCCTTTGGCTCTTCACTGCCCCAGTATCAAGTTTCTTCATGGACTCTCTCATGTGGTATTTGAAGGTTTGTGTCCAGAGGAAACCTAGCCAAGGTTGCTCACTTGCCATGGGGTCACTTGTTTCACGGGGGATACAAACCTGCATGGAAGCTCGTTCAGATGGAGCTGTGCCGTGTGACAGTAACTGACCCCTCCCCAGCCAGAAGGAGCACGGGATGTGCCCGTAGCTGGGAGCAGCCTGTTGCCTCCACTGACAATCAAGGCACAATTTGCTGTAGCTGTACTCCCTTGATTTACATCGGCTGTGGCACAGCACAGCAGGGCAAAACCTCTGCTCCTCCAGTCCACCTGGGCCTGCAAGGACACACGTGCTGCTCTTCTGGAGCGGCCCAGACAAATGCTGGCCTTCGGGGTCAGATGCAGGTCCGCGTGTGAGGGGAGATGCAGGTCAGTTTGGCCCATGGGATGGTCTGCACTGTCCTTGTACCTGAGCAAGTGCGTTTCAGGCCCTGACTGCTGTCCACACACACGCTGTGCGGAACCAGGGCCTTAGTAAATGAGTGGCAATAAAGATTTGACTCGCACATTGTGGAAGCCTATGTGCTGTACCAGCAGACTTCCAATAAATAGCACAGGCTTGTGCTTCCTTAGGAGTGAGAGTTTACAGACATGCAAACAGTTAGGAACATGCATTATTAATTTCAGCTTCTTTATATGTTTGGGATGGAATTCAGCTGTTGAAAAATAGGTGTCTGGTGCATGCAAGATGCCCTCAGGCCTCCTGTGTGCCCACAGCTGCCGTTCCAGAGAGGTCTGTGGCCTCTGCAGTATCACCCATCCCCAGGGAGATGCCACAGGTGCTCTACTGCATCTCAAGCAACAGCAGAAATAATCCCTAGAAGGGGTTCTTTTAAAGCCAGCTCCCTCTGACAGAGATGAAGGCAGATTGAACTAACAGCCAGCTAAATTTGAGGTGCTACCTTTAGAAGAGAGCTTTAACACATTTTATCAGAACCCACCCAGCGCAACGCAGCTATGGCCCTGCTAAAGAGTTCAGTGCCCCTTCTCCCCAGGGCTGCCAGATCACAGCTGCTGCAGAGCTATTAAACAGAAGCAGCTCTAATGCTTATGGTAGATAACTCTAGTAGGAAATTTAAGCCCTGTTATAAGACTTGAGGGCCAAGATTAGTTCCATCTGGGGACCTAAGGGAAATGCCTTACCTTCCTATAATATACATGGGAAAACACAGGCATCTCCAAAGAAGAATTGGGTGCGCTAACGCTACCCCAGGAAATCTCTTGCTCCCTTTTAATTAGAAGGTGGACTGACCCTAGCAGAACCGTGCTTCTAGCTCAGAGTGCCTGCAGTTAGGCAGACAAATCTCAGCCTAAGAGCTTCACAGAGCCACAGTACCTTGAAGAGATCCTCAGAAATTTGCAGCTTGTTGCACATCTCCAAGAAAAGATCGATACTGCCATGATCGAGCAGCAGGTAGACAAAGACCATACGCTTGTTAGCTGCCTCCAGGAGGTCACAAAGAATCTCAGTGTCTGTGAACACATCCATGACGATAGCTAACACCTTCAGAAAAAGAGCAGAGGCATTAGCAGAGTCAATTTGTATAACTTAAGGTTGCTATGAGGACACTGTGATGTAGTTTATTTGTTTAAAAAAGTATTCCAATAAACACAAATATTCACAGTTATATGTGGATATTTTTTCTGGTTTTCTCCTTAAGTGCCTGAATCACTGAACTGATGAAACACGTTGCTCCATTGTTTTATTGCTCATATAAAGCCAATATAACACACAACATACAACCCAAGATGACCCATGAATTTGTAGGTGAGATTTTGGCAGAAATATATAGAAATATATTGAAATACTAATCGGACAATAATAAGGATGTAGCTAAAATAAAAGATCATAGCCCTTGCCAAATGGCTCACTAGGTGTCAAATCCACATGTACTCAGCAAGAATCCCTGGATGATGCTATCTCTTTTATGATTTACACCTGGACAGCCCTGGCTTTAAAGCTTCATGCTGTTGCTGGTGGGGTGATAGACTCCATGAGCTCCATCTGTAACTTTTTTAAAACACTCATTTATAAACTAACTGTTACAATTTGACCACACATCCATGCTCCCCAATTCACAACTGGCAGAACAGTGTGTAAAAGTCTCGGGACTGGGCATGAAAGCCCTGACAGCTATTTAAGTGCACAGCCTGCAGCCAGTGTGGATCAAGGGAACTGTAAATGTGATATAAAATGGGTTCCATACTAGAAAGTGCTATCTTGTCTGACGTCTGCTATTGCCCATGGAAAGGGTCAATTTAGCCCAGCTATTACCTGATTTATGTTCAGGAGGTGCTTGTTTCTGCACTGACGGGAGAGGGAACCTTTGATAACTGTGCTCATGGGATATCACCTTCAATCAAAACAAACTTTATAGCACCTCTGTAGATCTGTCTTACTAATTGCTTCCAGCTTGCACTGCATCTTACTCCAAAGCCTATGCCCACACCTAACAGCAAGTTTATTCCCCTCGCCACCATGACGATATCCTACAAGACCAGGCACATCCTGTGCAGCCAGCATCATTTTTAGGCAGCCAAACTATTTGTGGAGCAGTGAGGATCCCACACCTTCCTCCTGCTGCCAAAGCCTGGTGCTTCAGAAGGAGCTTTGCCATGGCTAGGTAAGCACAATTATGTCCAATATCTCACATCCATGCTTCCTGTTAACGCCCCAGCTCCAGACCATTCTCTCTGGTACTGCTTTTCACCACCTGTTCCCAATTTACATTTCTGCACCTGACTTTCCTTTCTTACTTGCAGTACTTCTCATTTCTTTTGCCTGAGTTTCATTTTATGATTTGCACCAATTCCACAAATGTGTTAAGACTGTAGTATCACGTGCCAATCCTTTGTAGTTTGAGATCATCCATTAACACAGTTTTTATTCTGTTATTTATTTTTTTAAATCCATATATCAAATACTAGGCTATCCAGGATGGACCCTTACCAGATGCTAATTAATAATTGGTGCCATTGGAAAACTGTGCTCAAAAAGCAGTTGACAAATTTATACTGTTAGTGTTGCTTCAGCACTCTCTTGTTATGTAAATTAGATGATTAAGAAGGTCACATGAACCATAGGTTTATATTACATTTCCCAATTTTTCACCTACAAGTTTTCTCCTCTTGGGACAGAAAATTGGTCTGGGTTGATATTCTGTTCTATTATTCCAGAGACATTTCTTCTGTTTCTGCATCTTTCTGATGCCTCCAACTTAAAATGACTGATCTGTAATTCCTGTGATGTGGTAACCCCTTGTAGGCTTTGAGAGAGCAGTTGCCAACAGGGATCCTTCTCCCCTGCCATTACACTCTATGTTATCAGGGCCAGCACCTGCCCTTGCAGGGGAATAACAAAGCAGAAGGAATCCTGTGGCTCCAGAGGGCTCGGAGGCCTGTGCTGGGCAGCGCTATTACATCCTGGCTTGGCTCCTGACCATTCATTCCTTTGTGAAACTGCTCCTGCTCTTTTGAATTTATGTAAGGACAAAACTCCTGGATGATGGTAAATACAGCCCGTAAGTATCAAATTTGTTTCCAGGAAAACAAGAGAGCTGCTAGAACACACATGTCAACAGCTTTCTGTTGCCTCTCCAGCTGCTCAGTTTCTTGTTTCCCAGAGTCTGGGCAGCCTGGCTTTGGCTTGTGGCTGGCACCTCTGTGGCCCCCATCACCTGTATGTTGTCAGGGAGCACCATCTGCACCTTTCCCACATGCCAAGTTATGTTGCAGTCTCTGTATGGAGCCCACATGACACTTTAACTGATACAGGCAACATATTAGGGATGAAAGCTCTATTTTCTGAATAATTTCCTTCCTCTGGGGATGGCTGCTGACATACCTGCCATACCTGCCTTTCTTTGGCCTCCCCTTCACCCACATCTTCCACAAATCCCCTTGAACAATTGGGATTGTTCCGTGGCTGAGAGCTCACTTAGGCTTAATTCTCATTAATGGTGCAGTGGTCTGAACAGATCAAACCATCCTTCTGGAGGTACATAAGGGACAGAGCCAAGCTGCCCTTTCTACAGCACATTTAATCCGCTGGGAGAATGGGAGGTTAGAAGAGAGAAGAGGGAATGCTTTTTTTTAAGACACCAACATAAAAAAATATTGGTGTGAGTTAAAAAAAAAGGTTAAAAACCAGCACTGCCTGTGTTCAACAACAGGCTCTTCACAGGCTCTTCCTAGAGCAAAGCTACACTGCAACACATAGGGCTGCCTTGGATTAAACACTGTGTTCACCTGAGCTTTGTAAGAGCAAGAAGACAACCGAGTGCTGAGGGAACAGCAGTTCTTTCCCCATACCTGAGTGGTCTTGTGGATGTACCGGCGTATGATGTCTCTAATGTTGCTGTTCTTCTCTGTTTGGAAATACACAGTGGCGGTGGATTTTTCCTTTAAATAGGGCTTCTCTGCTGTAATCCATGTGTGGAGCAGAGCCGGCTCACTGCAGTCCGAAATGGTGGGGAAGTAGGTCCCTGAAGGCAGTGACCCGGCATCGTTCTGCTTCGGCGCAGCTGCCCCATCGGCAGCTGGCGACTCCTGTGCATAATAAGACTCCCTGGCGTTGTCCTTGATGTACTGAGCTTCCACCGAGGAGAGGAAATCCACCTCGCCCTCTTTGTTTAGAGTTTCGAGGTAAGAGTCTGTCCCACCATCCAAGAAGGCATCAGTGGCCAATCTTATGCTTTCGTTGTGGCTGAAATCCACTTTTGTCAGCTTCGGGGACTGGTTCTTGATATCCTCCAGCCTTTTCCTTATCTTTCCCATATGTCTGGGGTGGTTCATGGCTCTTTGTCGCAGCAGCCGATCTGCCGGGCAGGCACCATGCATATGCGTGCCACAGGCAGTGCAATCGTCCTTCTTGTTTGAGGACTGCATTCTGGCATGAAATCGCCTCGGCTGAACGAATTAACTATGAATAAAAATAAAGAGATCTTATTACCACAGGCAAATTCACACTCCCTGAATTTGTCTGTACAATTATCTTCAAAACAAACCTGAAGCTTGCTTCTCAGGTGGTGGTGTACTCCGGCAACAATCTGTTTCCAGATGGGACACAAATGCAAAGCTGATTAGATTGCTTATGTGAGAGGCACCCACCTCAGCCCCAGGGCATACGAAGGATTCGAGTCAAATTTACCACGGCCGTCGGATTCGATTGTATTTCCCTTCCTGTCGCATCCTGTGAAATATGAGTGAGGAAAGCACTCAAGCAAAAGCAGGTAGGCTCCCAAGCATCATTGCACAATCTTCAAAACAGCTTGAGGCTTCTCTGTCTTCCCATAGTATTCGTTAGGGAGAAAAAACAGCTCTGATGTTGAACTGGAACAGAGACAGCAGCCATGTCCATGGCTTCGAAACAGCAAAAAGGGTCATGGGCTCTGTTCTGCACCTACATGCTGCCAGGCAGGCTTAAAAATAGATGTGAACTTCGTCACTGTGCCCCGTCCGGAGTATGTTGCTATTACCATAGACGATTCACTCGCTTATTTCTTTAAAGCTCTGTGACTATGCCATCCTATTAAAAGAAAAATACCCCTTCCCAAACATCCTGAATATTACGTGGAGGGAGGGTTGTGAGCTGGCCTCAAAGCATTAGAAATACAAACACTCATCACTTGATTGTGCACATTTAGGGTTGTTTGGTTGGTTTCTTTCTTTTTTTTTTTTCTCCCCCTTCCTTCCCAGGCTGCAGCTCCTGGAGTCACGTTGTCCCCGTGGCAGATCTTTGCTGTGTCATTAGGTGGATGGAGGCGCGGGTTGCAGGGGGGTGACAGGCCAGAGCCCGGGGGCAGCCGGGCCGGCTGGTCCGACCGAGGAGGGGCGGGGCGGGAGCCGCTGCCCGAGGTGCCCATACCTGTGTGCGTGCCTGGCTGCAGCGCCACGTGTGACACACTTCCCTCACGCGGGCCGGGCTGGCCCTCGCCCCGGCAGCTCTGTGTCCACGCAGCCCTGTGCCACGGCTCCGGAGGGGAGTGCGGGATCGAGGGAATGTGCCGGCCTGGGCTCTTGGAAGGGGCGAGGGCTGCGGAGGCCGTGAGTGGGCAGGGAAAGGGTCCCGCCGCCCTGGCCTCGGGAGCACGGCTGTCTTCAGGGACGCACAGGGACACTTTTGCAGTGCGGCTTCACAGATTCTGAGTCTATGTCAGGTGCCTTATGGGGTGGGAAAAAACATAATTACACGTAAGGATGAGACAAATATGTACGAAAAGAGAGAAGGGTATGAAATGGCTCGGACATTAATCCCAGAGCGGCGAGGGGCAGGACACACCCACGTAGGGCCGAGGAGGGGCGGTGGCGGGGCCGTCCTTAGCTCCTGGGGTGATTTTACAATCTACCCCGTCCCTCCCTCCGCCCCCAACATCCGCCCGCAGCTGCCAGACGCGGCCGAAAGTCACTAATTATCTCGTGACCTGTTCTGCGCTATTAGCCCGAAAATGATGCCATCTAATTATCCTGACATGCAGGACTGTGCCCTGCCAACGCCGATCGGGGCCAGGGACGGCCCTCCCCGCCCCGGCCAGGTTCTCTCATGGTCATCTCGGTGTCCCTCGGGGTCACTCTGGTCCCCGACGTGGTCACGGCGGGGCTTCTCACAGGTTACCCCATGGGACCTCACACTGTCACCCTAGCGAAGCTCAGCTGTCACCCTGCAGTCCCACATGAGCCCTCCGAGCTCCCACACGGGCAGCACAGGATCCCGCCCGGTGGGAGCGGTGTGGGCGGAGGAGGGGCTGGTCCGGGCCATATCCTCTTACGGCCCTGGCGGGGAGCGAGGCCGCAGACAGCATCAAGGCCGCACACGAAAGCAGTGAAAACAGCCGCCTCGTTAGCGCAGTAGGTAGCGCGTCAGTCTCATAATCTGAAGGTCGTGAGTTCGAGCCTCACACGGGGCAAAGGCGGGTGGTACTTTTGCTCTCGGCCGCCTCCCCCGCGCTTTTAGCAGTGACAAAGCCGCACAACACCGCGCTCTGAGGTGACTTCCAAGTCGCGCGTGTCGTGATTTCCGAAGCGGCAGTTCCAGTGTAAGGGCCTGTCTCTCTCGGTGCTGCGCTCGCAGAAATAACTTCTGCGATTGTTCTACTTTTTGGCAGACGGTTTTCAGCCTCCGAGCTTTCTGCGAGCCCGTACAGGCGTGTGGGGATGGGGAAATGGCTCCTGCGCTGGGCAGGGGGCTCACCCGGGGGCAGGCTGGGCCCGGGGGCCGCCCGGTTGCGGGCAGGGCCCGGGAGCTGCTGTGGGGACACGGCAGGACACCGGCCCCGCCTGCGAGAAACACTCCAGTTCATGCACATTTACAGCTTTAGCGTTTGTACAAACCCTAAGCACATACACATATGGCCCAAGGTGCAGGCCAAAACCTCAGTGGGTTTATTATTTCCCTTTAGGTGTAGAAATAATCATTCGTAAACTTCAAGACAATCACCAGAAAAAGACAATTTTTCTCATCCATGCCCTCTGCCTCCAAGATGATCCTGGCCTGTTGCATTTTTCTCCCTTTGAAAAGGAATGATGCCTCTTCCCTCACTCTGCTGAGGGTTGCAATGATATTTCCACGGATCGTGGCTGCTGCTAATGTGACTGCTTCTGGTTCCAGATGCAGAGGATGCTGAGGCAAGGATAACCCAGTACCTTTGTGCACTTAGGTCTTCATGTAATTTAATGAGAAGCAGAGAGGCTGTTCCCAGCCCCAGGTGACAAAAAGCTGCTGGTTAGTGGTATCATCCTGGGTCTGCCCGGTGCCGCAGCTCCCAGGGCCACCACGAGCACTCCCACTCTGATACTGCTGCCTCAAAGAGCGTCAGCAAAACCCCAGGGGAAGCAGAACAAATTAAGATCCCAGTCCTTGCATTTTCACAGGGCCAAGTCTACCCCTGTATCAGCACTGTGTGTAGCAATTATGGATGATTCACTTTAATTTACTTTGCCCTCTTCTTTTTTACTGTAACACCACATAATGTTCTTGACTTTTGGGTCAAAAGCATTAGCCATCAGTACCACAAGCACTGTGAAGAGCAAGGTATTTGTTTAGATCCTCTCTCCCCTTCTTTCTCATGAAATGAACCTGCTAATATGTGTAACAACTATATGCATCTCCAGCAGCAGGTGCTCCACACCCTCTCTGGGCCTTGATTTCAGTGTTTGGCTCTTGCTAGAAAGGATTTTTTTCTCTAATTGCAAATTTCCCTGCTGCAACTTGAATCCACTTACATATCACTGACAAAACCAACATTTTAACAGTGGTTTGTTTCTTTAAGTCAGGGCAGCCATCAGGAAAAATGATAAAAATACTGCACACGCAGTAATTTAATGGTAAAAAGTGAGTTTATTTTAGAAGTAAAAAATAACAAGAAGGTTATAAACAACAGACATTTTCTAGCTAGCATTTTATTATTATATAAAAATATCTCCCAAAGTCTTTAATAAACAGTCTATGATCCATCCTGAATCGCACTATACATATTTAGCTTTTCACTGATTAATAATTTGAAAGTACAGCTAAGGTCCAGAGCAAACCATCTCAAGGTGACCACGCTGTAGCTGGGATGTGAGTTGGAGGGCGTCTGGTTTGGGCCTGTGAGGCGAGCCTTTGTCTGAGCCGCCGGACTTCTGCCATCAGCTCCCGCTCCTGGCGCGCCAGCTCTGCTCGGCTTCTGTCTGAAGACACTGATGTGCAAGAAACTTGGACTCAACATTGCAACTAATGCATTTCCATAAACACTACAAATACCTGTTGGGAAACAGGTATCTCTGGCAGAGAAATGCTGGTTTTCAGTACCACTGGATGTGAGGCAGCCCTCAGACCGGTAACAGCAAGTTCTTTGAAAGTGGTGCCTCTGTTTGGCTACCAGGTCAGATGCTAATGGGGGCTACAGCAGGTCCAGAGAGTTCCCATTGCCTGCAGACTTTTGCACATAAGGTGCATTGGACTTTAAACTGTGCTTTCACTGCCAGAGTGGCTAGTACAGACCAGAGGAAATGATTAGACTAATTCTTGACTATAACTCCCAGTCATATTTTGTGAAAGACAGCTCTACATGCTCTCAACATTCCCAAATCACACACAGCTATGAAGACAGAAGAAGCATAGGCAAGATGATCAGGTAAGAATGCGACTAAACTAGGCTGAGATTTACTAGGACCACTCTAAAACTGTGACACACTTCAGGCACTTCTTACCTGTGCCACCCCTCGTAGCAAAGACATTTTCTGCAGGTGTGAAAGAGAACACAACAATAAACTGGTTTACTATCCACTAAACACCTACACAACTAATGACTCAATCACACAGCCAGGTGTCCCAGCATTGCTCTGAAACTAAATGTGAAAGGGAGTCCTAACTTAGAAACTTACCGCGTGGTGATGATGTTAATGTAGACAATTCATTGAGACGGATGTTTCCAGACCTTGGCACCTCCTGGACTTCTACCCCTCTCTCTGTACACCTGGCCTTTAAATCACGCAGTCTCTCTGTGGGAAATGGAAAGAAGGATTCTTTGTAAATTAAAAATATTTAAGTTTCTAGTGAATTTTTCTAGCTGGAGGTAAAACAGTTTTTCTCCAGGAAGCAAAGCTAGAACAATCACCCACTCCAGCTAATGGCAAGTGCAATTTGCTCAGAATTAGAGGTCAGTGTTTCTACTCTTCGGGTCAAAGTTATGCATCACTGCATTTCATTTTAAGAAATTACAGCTCTGTAATTTCATTAATTTCTTAAATTTTCCTTTAAGAAATTACATGTGCTGTTTCTTCCTATATAATTAATCTTCTGACAAATAGGCCACTAAGATCATGTGGAATATGGCTACTCATGCTTGCATTTTTAGGAGACACCCATTTTAATTATGCACAGTTGCAAATTACTCCATACTAAAACATTAGGTAAATAAGGACAAAGGCTGAAAAAGTTTCCCCAAAGCAATACTAATCACCTAACCCTAATATTAATCACTAATTTTATGTGAGCTTTGGAAACGTGGAGGGGGGATAGGAGAAATACCTGCAAAAACACACAAATGCAGCACATGAGAAGGATGTACTGGCCAATTCTGGAAGCACATAAATATGTTGGTTTGGGGTTTTGTTGGTTTGCTTGGGGTTTTTTTTGAACAAACACTTGGAAAAGCCACTTCTTGGTATAATACTGTATGTCATCACAGAACAATGTTATTTGACAGAAAATTTCTAACAGATGCAATTTTACAATTGTCTTAGGATAAGCTAAACCTGTGCTCCTAGCAAAAATGCCATTTATACTGCTGCATCTGATAGATACCAAATTGAGATTTTTTTCCAAGTCTGGTCTGATATATCTGTTTCATGAAAGAATATTGCCAAAAAGCACTTATGTGAAGGAGTTATGCTTAAGTTTATCCCCAATATTGGACAGTTCATCTGTATTCAGTTGTTGAATGCTTCATGCCAACATCCACACAGAACTCGTGCTCACCAGAACAGCCATCTTCTCTTTGCAGCTTCTCAGCCAATTCTAATGCATCATTTATTTTGTCATCTAAGAACTGCTTCCTGTGCTCATCTGCAGCAGCAGCCGCCTTCTGCTCTTCCTCCAGCTGCGCTTTTTTGTGTACAATGTCTTCCCACTGTCCAACAGAAATATTAAATGTCTTCAACAGATGTGTTGCAAGGAAAAAGCAACAAATAGAACCATCTGGATTATTACAGATTATGCTTCAGCCTAATATCAAAATATGTTAGTAAACTGTGTGAAGGTTTCATGTTGAAAACCCATTCAAACACCTGGAGAAAGGTAGAAGTCTTGGGTCAGAGAAAAAAAAATGAGAGGAATTTACAGAAATAGGAATATGCTTTCCTAAGGTAAAACGTCCTTACCAATTCACTCTAGTGCTTCCAGAAACTTCCAGTTGAAACAGAAAAGGAGATTTCCAATAAAATATTTCTCTAATACATTTCAGCTTTGTGCTCTCCGTGTTACAGGCAAAAGACGGTTACATTTTTGCCAGGCCTTCTTAGAAAAAGAAATTAGGCAAATACCTTTTTTCCTTCTGTCTCCTTCATGGCCTTCAGCAATTCAGCTTCTTTCACCCTGTTGTCATGCAGGAGCTTGACAATCTCTTCGTAGGACTTCTGCCGGTCCTGGTCATCACGCCTGAGTCTCCGCTGCGCTTGCAGCCTCCAGTCGGTGTCAATGTGCTTCTGCTCAGCTTTGGCTAGATTTTCTTCAGCCACCTAATAAAACACCTTTCTTACCAGAAATTCAGTCTATTCCAACTGCACAGGCTTACCTTCAGACCAGGCAAGACAAACTGAGGTGTTCTCCAGTATCCCTGTCAGATGTCCCTGCTAGAGCCACTCACTAACAGGTGCAGCTGACATAAGATTGATACCTGAATGCCAATACTTTCACCCACATCCATCTGCTTCCAAAAATCAAATGCTGTTTACAAAAATTCAGACCCATATGTTTATTTCTAGACAATATACAAATGCACATGCCAAGCATATGGGCAGTGGGATAGCTGCAACTATTTTTCCAACTGCACAGTTACAAGTTCTGAGCTTGAAAATCTGAGCAATTCCTTATGTCACGCTACACACATTCATTACTGTGATCTAGAAGACAGTTTCTACAGCTGATTTTCCTGCCAAGTACTACCAACTGAAATCTCCTTTGAGATTTCATTATGGTTACAAACAAAACATGTTCCTCAACAGGATGATGACTTGTTTTGAAAAGCACTTTTGAGTCTTATATGCTAAATTTTGAGAAGTAAAAAAAAAAAAAAGTTAGTACTTCTGGCAGGTCCAGTGAATTTCAATATTATATAGCTGTTTGGACACTTCAGTCAGATTTTTGAAAACCTCAAAACTTCAAACATAGAATCCTAATCTATTAATATAGTTATCTAGAAAATAGATTCCTTTAGAAAATATTTCCAAATTAACTTGAATTAGTTAATTGCAATAAAAATACTATTAACCAGTACTGCTTGTATAAGTTAGCATATTGACCTCCCAGAACACATGTTAAGATCCAATTATCTTACTGTATGAGCTTTCTGTATTTCTTCTCTATTTATTTCTATCAATCTCTGAATACGCTGATCTTCCAGATCCACCTTTCTTCGATGGGCATCCACTTCTTCTTTCATTTCCTTTGTAACTGCCTCTTGGTCTTGGATTAGATGCTGCCAAGCACACAAACAAAAATTATTGTTGCTAAGCTACTAGCTTACATTGGTAATTCCATCTCTTTAACATTTACTAAAATTTTATTAAACTAGTATTTGAATATATCCACACATCTCATCCCACTACATATCATAACTGTCCAAGAAAGTCATAGACCCTGCTGTCTCATCTGCCTGGCATTAGATGAAGCGTGAGTACTAACAATGGCCTGAGTCATGACAGGAGATGTAATTCCATTCTCTGGATTACTGTGGAGAATAAAAGCAGAATTCCAAGCTAAATGAAGTAGATTCATCATGAAAATATGGCAAATTTTAGCCAAAACCCCAAAATGTTTCACAAGTATAAATTGTGTTTCGTGGCACTGGGATTATAATAAACACATCTGCAGCTTGACTGCAGAGATGATTTGCCAAAGTAGTACAACCCAGCAGCAGATCTAGAAAAAGCACCACCTTTTCTTCACATTCACCAGGGCACATCTACACAATTTTCTGGAAAAGTCATAACCCCTTCCCAGGCCTGTGGGAATCTATTGAGCATCTGAGGCAAAGTCAACATACACGGCCTGTGAAGCTGGAGCAGGGACCCTCACTGATGGCAGCAAAACTGCAGGGAAAGCCTCTCTGCACAGCCTCTTGTGGGGAAACAGAGATCCTCAGCTATTTAAATAATTGCTACCTTTCTAGCCAAGAGAGGATGATCACTGTAGAATTAGTTCCCTTAGAGAGCTGACTTTACATGTACTGGAATACAAATGAGCTTAGCCTGGTTTGTGTTATGTAGCCACAATACAGTTGGCTGTGTATTGAATAAATAAATGCTGACAGAAGGTTAGCCCAGTCACGCTCAGTATGGATTATAAAAAGTATATAACCAAAAGCTTTAAAAAACCCAAATGTAAGTTGATACATGTTTCAAAATGAGGGTCAGAGAGCTGGATGTCTACTTCTCCTTTCTTCCACTGGATCTACACATACTCAAGATGGGCACATGTAGCTGTGATTTCTAAACACTTAACTTAGAATTTTTAACCAAAATGAACATTTTTAAAACCTTCCACTGGCATCCTTGCTTTTCAGTAATGTATAATAATTATTTATAATAATTAACTAATATTTAAACAGAATTGCAGGTGAAAGCCCTTTATTACTGAATAGCCATATTTCTGAATAAATCAGTCATTTCAGAAAGGAACTGCGTATTACCAAGGAACCATCCACTCCTTTTGCTTAATGATGTTGTTGGCAACTAGACATTTTTTCATCAACTGCATCAATCTGCTATACTGTTCTCTCCAGAAAACGCAGATATGTCTGGATATCACAGATGAAAAGGTGGGAGTTTCTGGGATGAGGAACACATTGTTACACACTTCTTTTTTACACATTCTTCACTTCCCTCAAGCAGCTGAGCCCACAGCTAAACCCTGCAGCAACCAAATGATACCTTGGCACAGAAGAAGAATAAAATGGGGACGATATCAGTATCTTCACCCAAAACTCCCCAAGATAATAGTGAGTTCCAATGCTTTTATCAACAGGGGATTTATTCCAAAAGAAGTTATTAAAGAGGAAAAAGAGAAAAAACCCAGGCCCTCCTTTTCCTCACAAGGTCTGGTTGAATGAACACAATCAAATCTAAGAACTTCAATGGAAGAACCATTGAATGTTTATATTTAGCATAGTTGCCTAGTAATTACCTGTTCAAAAAGCTGTTTTTGTGATTCAAGTTCCATCCATCGTAGTACTATATCTTGAACAGCAGCTGCTGTTTCCTGCTCTCTCATAGATGCCTTGTGGAGAAGAGAAACACATGAAAATACAGTAAAGAAATTCTTCTGCCTTGAAAAAACACTATCAAGAAGAATCTCCAAACCCCACACCCCTAAATTCTGGTTAACTTTCTGTCATATGAAGAATGGGAAATACTGCATAACAAAAGCACAGGGCAAAGTTGAGAAGAGGCATAGGAAGAGTTTTGCATCCAGCCAAGCTATGTTAGGGAAATACCAGTCTTGAACTAATGCTAATAACCTGCCAGATGCAGCTCTGAATCGAGTCAGGAGTCTCTGAAGCCAGAATGCTGTGGAGGACAGTAGGCAGAAGGGGAAGTGGCCGCTTTGCACCTGGCAGAACCTGTGCTGAGCTGGAGCCAAGGAGTGTTAGAGCACCCTGACTGCAGAAACAACCACACAGCTGCACTGTGCTCTGCAGGGTGGGTTGCTGAGACACAAGGACCCTGCAAAGGCTCAGTTAGTGCCCATGAGTTGCAAAAGCTTCTATTCTCAGCATCTGCATGCCATTGTGCCTGAGTTAGTAATTCAGAAGCAGAGCTAGGCCTGGCCAGAGGTCACTGCAGAGCCTTTCAATCAATGGCAGAGTTAATTTGCAATCTGGACATACAGCCCACAGACAGCTGAGAATTCACTAGTTATTTAAAGAGCCCATTACATTTTTCAATACTGCCAGTAATCAGGTGAATCTGGCTTTTCTCAGGAATTTTGCCAGTCAAAGCAAGCCAGTGGAACATACTAAGTGCCAAATAAAACTATTAAATTATGCATTTACCACTTAAAGTAGTCCACCTCATGCTAAACACACCTCTAGGCTCCCAAATCACAGTATATCAACTAAAATTTTAGTTATGCATTTTTTCCGTGTTTATTTTCATTATTAAACCTTATAGAAAAGAATTGCCTGAGTAGTACTCAACCTTTCTTGCAATTTCATCATCGAGACGTTTCAGTTCCATTTGAAGCTGATCTTGCTGGTAGTTCAGAAAACGCCTCCTTGAAGCATCTAGAAGTTGCAGTTCCTTTGCTTTCAGTTCTGTTTTCGCAAGAGCAAGCCTTCAAGGCAGAAATAAACAGAAATAAGGGCACCTGTATGTATAAAAGGTCAGTACCAAAGAGCAGAAACACGCAGTGCAGTTAGCCATTAGTTACTGCGAACTCGGCTCTAACTTACAAAGCTTAGGACAGTTGCTTTCATTCCTGTAAATTGCCCCTGTTTTCATTTATGAGACAAAACTAAATTCACAGACACACAAACATCTTCTAATGGCAATGTCTCCAGTTAAGCTTTGAAGTCCTGTGCCCTGTTTCTGTTCCACTTTAATAATTACTAGTTTAATGCTGCAAGGATCCAAAACTGGAAACGACTCCTTAGAATAACTGCCAGTGTCCTGGTACCTCTTGCTGCACAAAATTAGTCCCAGGTTTATTTGGTAAATATCAAACTCTTTCAAGGAAGAAAACCACAAACACAAGAATTAGTTTGTTAATAAAGGCTTGCTGTCCTCTTTAAAAAAAACCTCTGGAGGTTACAGAGCTTTAGGAGACATGCTCAAAAACGTGGTGGTTAGGGACATGGTTTAGTGGTGAANAGTTATGGTCAACATGGAAGAGCTGGGTTAACAGTTAGACTCGATCTTAAAGGTAATTTCCAACTTCAATGTTTCTATGATTACCTGTAGTTGATCTAAGAAACTATGTGGAGATGTTGAAATTCTCTTAAACTTTCACAACTGCAAAATGTACAAACTTACAGTTCAGCATCTATCACAACTCTTTGCTCATCAACTGATACATAAAGCAGTCTTTTTTCTAGATCCACTAGAAATACAAGACTGTGTACAGTCACTGATCCTGTAAGTGACTCTTCTATCTGCAGTGTGAGTCTGCCCACAGTGCAAGTCTGAAGCCTCAGCGTGCAGACACACAGCAACTGACTGTTTAAGAGACTTTCCAATCCGAAGGAACCAGACAAATGGCTGGGAGCTGATACAAAAATATGAAGTGACTTGACCTCTAATCTGCTGTATTCCCTCACGGGAGTCATAGGCGAGGCAGTAATACAATCCAGATCACTTAATTCCCACACCAAAATATGACCCACCAGACCACAGCTATCCCACATTACAATTTATACAAATTAGTGGTTATTTCTCCTTTACTCATGGTTAAAAATGTAATAGCAGGAAACAGTAGCCAGAGCCCGAATGCTTCTTATATTCTAATACCTCTGCCTCTGTTCTGCCAACCTCTCCTCTTCTTCCAGTAGGATTTTTCGCCTCTGTTCTTGAGCTTCTTGCAGGAATTTCTGCTTTCGATACCAGGCTTCATCTTCTGCTTTCTGTTCCTGTGCTTTGGCTGCTGATTCATGTGCTAATTGTCTAAATGGAAGGAGGTCACATTTTATTCATTCAAACCAAATATCAAGAAATTACTTGATTACTTTGAAATTGGTAACAGTACTAGCAAAGAACTGCTGAAATGAGATGACATAAAAGAACATGGCATCCCCTTCGTAGTGACAAAGTACATGAAGAAAAGTTACAATATTGACTGTTAGAGACAACAGGGCATTACAGGTGAGTGCAGGTACTTTCTTCCTCCCATCCTTAACATGAACTGGTTTCTAAGGGTGCCTTGGTGTCATGGTACCCACTGATTTCAATAGCAAGCTAAGACCTCCTGGCCCTTCAAAACCTGGACCCCACAACATGAAAAGAGGTTTAGGCTCAGGCTATGAGCTTCCAAGTTTGGTGACTTGTGGCCCAATGTTTTCTGCTAATTAGCAAACATCTTCTATTTAAGGTAAGACTGACAATTTAACTTAAAAACGTGTCAAACCAAGTGACTCTCAACCTTTAGCAGCTATTTAAAGTCCTTTTCCTGAATCTTCTTGTCTCTCTTCTCAAGCATACACATTACAACATACAAAGGCAATTATGTCCACCTGTCCCTCCCAGTCTGAGACTGTCTTCAATTTCCCGCTAATACCTCTCTCGCAAGTATTCAATTTCATCCTGTCTGATCTTCTCCCGTTCCTGGGCTTTATAATCCACAACGAATGTGGGATATTTATTAAATACAGGGTACTGCTCTTTTGTAAGTGGTGTGAAGTCATCAAGCATACGCTGTGGATGGATATCCAGTGGTGTAGCCTCCATAAGATGATAGGCTTCCTTAATCACAACATTAATGTCCACGTTGTTACGATGATGAAAGAAATACTGTAAGAGACATGCTGCCATTTACATTTTACACAAGATTATGCACTTTTATGTATTTTTACATAAATATATATTTATTTTTAATATACATATTTGGGAATAATCAGGAAGATTAGCAAGATCTATATTTCAACAGTTAATTTAAAAAGTTTTTTAAGTTNAAAGTATGCTGTGGTTCTTTTCCTTGTCTTCAAATGGCAGCAGTGTAAGGGATCTGGGAAGCTAGGTGACAATTCAGAGTGTCCAACAGCCCACACAGTGACTCCTACCACTGAATAAACCTGCCTCGACTTTCAGTGTTCAACCATGAAGCTCGGAAGTTTCTCTTCTTGTAGGACTATTCTTCCTGTCAAAGATCTTATTCACCAAGAAAATCTCTAAATGGTCATTATTAACCATAGCAATAATGTTATTTCCTTGATGTCAGTCCAATTGACTGGTCATAAGCACATTTTAAAGGTGGAACCCTTTGTTTGCCTACAGAGACATTTTCATAAGAAAAAAAATCCTCTTCCCATGTAACATTAAACATATGGAAACATTTTAATTTCGCTGCAGAGAACATCCAGTAATACTGCCTAATTTTGAAAATCTGACAAGAGGATAATGGAACAACATAACAGAATTATTGTGTATTGTCTCCAGAGGCAGAAGTCCATACTAAATCCTAAAAAAGAGACAGAATTATTTTGTGGTTGATCAACTATTGAAATTTTAAAAATGGCTTTTAGTGACATTAGAAAGCTTATGAAAGCTTTTATGAAACTGCAGGAAACTGCTCAGTGTTTTACTAATTTATTGTGTATTTGTCAAGTACCAGATGATGTATTAATATATTAATGTGGAAATGGATCTCCTTGTAACCTGTCTAACAACGGATGCAATGTTTTGTATGTCTTTTCCACATGATTGACTTAAATATGAAGACATTTACCTCAAAATCTGCTGCTTGATTACAGTGGAGCAAGGGAGCTCTGGAACATATAATATAGGCAACGACAACCATTAGAAAGTACGAAGGATGGTTGGAGAAAATATTGTCAAAGACTTTCAGCCATTCTTCTCTTGTTAGAACCTCAGATAACAGTGTTTCTAGGAGAGGCCAAGCATAAACCTAAATTATTTGGGAAAATGGAAAAAAAAATCCATTAGTACAATTTTACCATCCCTTTTAAAGAAATAATATGATTTTTCTTGCCTTATACCAAGAATCTATTAATTTATGAAAGAAAGAGGAAATAAACCAGAACATTTCAAGGTAAGTTTCATTACCCACTCTAAACATTCAAAGTTAATCTGGAGTGATTATAAATACATTTCTTATTTCACGATATGTCTAAATGTTCTGCTTAGATTTGTGAAGCTAAAATCATCCCTAATGATAAACAGGGATTACAAAATTAATTCATCATACCTATGTCCATGTAAAGAAAAGTTACATTTATAATTTGATTAGTAGATTTTTAAGCAATGTGGACTTGAAAGCAAATAACTTCTAAAGAACTACAATAGCATATATATGATCATTGACAAGGAAAAACAACAGGTAAGCAATGATATATTCTTTACACTCCCACATAATTCACTGTTATTTAATGACAACTCCCCCAAACTAGAAATACATCAAAATAAAAGACTAGTGCACTATTATTCACTGCAGTACATTTTTGTATACAAAAGCTGTCTAGAATATTACCTGTGAAGTCACCTTGTATTTTATTAAATGCTGAAGTAGTTCTTTGTCATGATGTGCCAAAACATTTTCCATCATACCAAGGACATTAACTGGAGGATTGGGAAAGTACTCAAACCAGTGCTGACAAAAATTAACTGAAAGAGAATAAGAAGCTGAACACAATCTACTGTAATCCAGAGTGAAAGATTCATGACAACCTTAAAGTTTGGTTAAAAAGCTGATGCATTTAAGAGGTTGTTTCAGGCAGCAAAACACCTATTTAAGATATTCCCATCTCTTCTCTTTCCTAGTATTCCTAAACCATTCCCACAGTACACTGCTCCTCCAGCTGCACTGGCATGAGTTTTTGTGTCAGTACACTGTGAACCAGACTGAAGAACTCATCTGGTTCAAATATAAAATGAAAAAATGTCTATGAGCTGTGGGACTAAGGCATGGGAGGCAGATGGGAATACTTAAACCAGTATTTCTGTCTCACAAAACTACAGCCTGGATTGAGTAATTTTCAACCTACTAAGAATAATTTCAGTAAACTTGGATACTCAGTCACCAGCAGCATGTGGCTGCAAAGTGGGTATGTGTGCTTGGCAGCACCTATCTTCTGCAGACTTAGTAGCAGCTG
>WEIT01009358.1:0-16551 GCA_013389985.1 Dryoscopus gambensis
TCATTGTATTCATTACTTAAAATATGTTGACATTTAGGACAGAACACAAATATTTGCAAGAGTCCTTTCTAATAAATGACTTCTAATGATTGGAAGGAAGAAGTAATGATAACTGTTGCATATCTTTTCTTTTTCTGATTTGTACAATAATGGATATAGCATTCATCTTTCTTTACTTTTAAGAAATTATTTCATTTTCATCTATATATGTATATATAAAAGATTTAATTCAACACTGTTAAACTTGAGCTGTTCATTACAAAAAAGGTCAGGTAACAGCAAAAGCCCCCAAGTATAGATCTATAGATAAAAAAAACTAATGTCAAGGTTTGGGAAGACCTGAAAGACATTTATGGCCTCTAAATCCCTGATTTAAGATATTCTTTTGCTTGCATTTCAATTTCAGGTCTTATGGAAAAAATTCATACAGGTATTTGGTGAAACTCTTGGAATTAGGTACAATTACACATGATAAATGGTATATAACATACTTTGTCTATTTGATATCTTTAGATTTAGTTTCTAATATGAATAAAACTCAGATGTCGCAGATGGCACAGGTGATCCCTTCAATGTTCAGCATCCCATCAGTCAGGAGCAGCAGAGTTTCGAAATCCAAACTAACATTAGTTTATTAGTTGAACCATAAAATCAACAGGTTTTTCAGCCTCTTTTACACGGCCCACAGCAGCCTGTGGGGGCCTCTACTGATCTTCCTGTGCAGATCAGAGCTCAGCCTCATCCAGGAAACAAGTACCTCATACACGATGTGGCTGATGAGTCATTTCTATTTCTCAGCCTGCTCTCGCTTGGAGTTTGATATTACGTACCATATGGCCACAGCCTTCATAAATGTGGTTTCAAGGAAGTCATCTGATGGCAGAATGGAAATGGCTTTGCAAAGCAGCAAAGCTGCTAATTGACAGGTGGAAGAGCTGAAAGTGATGGTTCTGTAAAAGGAAAATCCTGTATGATCCTGGTCTAAGCATTTATTACGGCAGCATGAAAATGTTCTAATTTCTGTTACTGGTGTAGACACTTTACAAACAAACACATTATAAAATAATGCTTTTTTCTTCCTTTTTTCCTGTTTAGTCACTTTCTGCCCAGCAGAATGCAGTGGTTTTTTGCCAGCAGTTCTACTACTGCACATAGAGTTCCATTTATTCTACCTTGTGTTGGACTTTCCAGCAATTGCTCATTAATCTTGATCGTAAACTCTCTTCTTCCTGCATTTCCTGTCCAAAGTTTGTGCATCTCAACTATTATGCAAAGGCTCCTACTTTGTCTAGTTTTATGGAAAAACCCATCTTCCTTTTTTCATAAACCAACAAAAAAAGAGCCTTTTTTAATGGCTTCCCTATTCAGATTCTCATAACGGACATGCAAAGTCTGAGAGGAACATTCAACATTGCTGACTTTTGACATGGAAATCTATGTCTTTTTCTAGTTTATTTTTCAGTGAATAAGGAAAATGTGTCTCTGCCCATGGTGGAGGAAGTTGGAACTAGATGATCTTTAAGGTCCAGTTCCATCCCTTAACATTCTCTGATTCTCTGACTTATCTGAGGAGTAATTAAGAAAAGTTGAACATGGGGGTCTTAGGTTGCTCCTTGCAAGAGCCTTTATCTCAGGAGAGTAAGAAAGGTATTTTGACACTGGTGGAGCATGGGGGATAGATGCATGTAAGTCATGTATGGATGAGGAAAGGAAGGAAATGCCACAGTTAACCTAAAATCTCTGTCTAGGGAAGAAGATATGCAGAGAATCATGGTCATCTCAGAAGAAAAGCATGCAGACTAGGTTCCCTGGCCTGCAAGTCAGCTTTCCAGAACAATCATTAAAGACCATCTCTACTTCTAAACATACAGGGAAAACATTTTTCTTGCTGTCTTAAAAGAACTCCAAATCCTTCAATAGTAGTCACTTAAACACTGCTTGTGCAAAATTCGGAACTAAAAATGTTAAAATAGTTCTTTCTGAAGTCATATTGCATTGCTACTTATAGTGTAGGGAAAGTAATTTCTTTCAGGGGTTAAGAAAAACAGAACATGTCACCTAGAAGTTTTAATACTGGGTTTTTTTCCACCTGTGAGGCCATGAGAAGAAATTAAAACTCATTCATCAGTAGTCAACACAAAAGCTAAAGGTTTAATCTTTGAGTAACAGAGCCAAAATTTCAGAGAAGGTGACCATGGGTCTCATGTCTAATGGTATCCACCATTCCAAAATGTAACCTACAAAAGATCATTCTACAGCACACACTGAGGATCCCTGACCATGAAAATACATAAATCTGAATCTGTTTTGTCTTAGCCACACAGCTGATACCATTGTTACAGTTGGATCCACCAACTTTAGTTTATTACTGATTCTTATAAGTTTAAATACTTTTGGTGAAAGGACCTTACCCTTGCCTTCTGCTCCATTTCCATCATTAATCTTTCATGTTGCTCTGCTATTGCCAGTGTTGCAGAATGGACCTTCTGATATATCATTTCTCCTTCTCGTGTTTGAAAGGTGAACAGCCCTTCTCCTGTGTCACACATCCTGCAGGGAGATTTAAGCAAAATGGAAAGAAAAAAAAATAAATACTGTGCAATTTTTACCTAACTATTATAAAAAGTGCATACCTTACAGTAGCAAATGCCAACTTTAGAGATGTAGTTAAACTCTGAAATTCCAAACATCTGCAGTTATTTTTCCCATCAGAGAGAGACAAATTCCAAGAGATGGGCAGAACTTCATTAACATATTGTTTAAATTCAGTTTTAATCGTCATCCAGTTAGTGAAAAAGAACCTTTAGCATGGAATAAAATCTTGAGGAAATAGAGTAATTTTTTTTCTGCCATTTTTTTCAAATGTCTGCACCAGTAAGTGGGAGCTAAATTTAATTATTTTAACCAGTTGATGCCAGAAATACATAGTACATCATGACTGTGAAAAGCTGACATTTTAAGAGAACACTGACCGATTAAAAATGCTATTATGGTTAATAACTACAAAGAAGACGTATTCAAAGACAGCATTAAAAGGGTTAAATTATTATTACCTCTACCAGTACATTTTTGTGAGGCAGCATCCAAAGCTATCCTGATAATTACAAAAGCCATTCAGTCTATCTGAGAATAGGAACAGTTTCTGTCATAAAAGAAGATTAAATAATGAAAAAACCCTCCAGAAATAAAATTTACTTTCTTCTTTTGAGAGAGCAGCTGCTGTTATCCTTATCTGTGATATCAGTGTGCCATTATTCTAAGGAAGAAGAGTGGTACATAGTAAATACAATGACAAAAAGGTCTGGGAAATACAGGAAATAGGAGTAGGAAATAATGTTAGATTGCTGTGTGACCATTACTTGGAGGATGTACATGCTGTTAAACAGTGGTGCAATTCAATGTATTTATATTAGCAGTTCCATTATATTATCAGTATCTGATTTACGTATTTTTATAGACTTCATGCAGTTTTAGAAATGGAATTTAAAAAATCCTTTTTATTTGGTCTGATACCTCCTGTAAAGATTTTCAGTTATCTATGACAGAAAGTTTTTGACTTGAGTCACTGATGCATAACATGCATCAACAATAGAGAGATTTTGATTTGCCTTAAAATACCAGATTCCTTTAATGTTTTGGATGTTTACATTATTTTTAAGGAAACCAAATTTTGTTAATATCCCCGCATCTTCAGCATAGTCCCAGAAAACCCAAAACATACAGAATTAAAAAATTTTAGAAAAATGTGTCCCAAATATTTCAACATTCAAATGGGTTTTTAAAGATCATTATCTTTAGAATTTGCATCCTAGATTCTGTATGATTATTCATTCACTAAATTTTACAAAAAAAAATCCCATCAAATGAATACAGAGATCTATATTATTTTAATTAAATAATAATTTAAATATATATCCTACTATATTATATGCATACACACACACACAGAGTTATATTGCAGCTTTTTGAAAATAAAGTACTTTTTTCCCCTGAGACTTATCTTTTTGTCAAATTAGAATATGGCTTCCTAAACAATTTCATTTAAAAAGTCATCTGAACAGGACTGTTGTGCTATATAAGGGACTGCTGAGAGTTTAGAAGTTACTTTTGATTTCAAGGTGAAAATAAAACTTTATTAACGCTTAAAAAATCTTTTCCTGTTCACTGGAGGAGACATGCTACTGTGAGCCTCCTACAAAGAATTTATGCGTGTCTGTGTTTGGGAAGAACAGGAAGTATCAGAAGCAGTAAACAGAGGTGCTTCTGGAAAATACCCAGTGAAAATACTTTGTAATGATCAATTGAGGTATTGAAAAGAAATTCATAGTCTTAAGAATATATGATTAACAACATTATCCATAAGTCTGGAATAATACCAGTTTTCTTCATTGCAAAATATAAATAAAATACCATCCATTTAATAGACAGGTATTATTTAATCAGTGTTAATGTGATGTACTAATTAAGAGATAAAAAAAAAAAAGCTTTTGTATTAGATTCCAGTGGAGATCAAGATCCCTGCTGTAAACATTTAAGATACATTATATCCTTAGCCACAGTCCTCCAAGGAGCTTCTGGTGGAAATAAAATGTCCCCCGAGTTTTGTGACATCATGGCAACAGCTTTTCAGATCCCTCAGGGCATCATATAGCCAGTACTCTGCTTTTGTGTAAAGAGATCTTAATAAAATTCAAACAGCATGAAATGGAAAGTCTGGAAAAAAGGATCGGGTTTCAGAAACTGAAGGAAAATACGATCTTTTGTTGGTTTCAGAGGATGAAAAATCCTACAGAGATAAAAACAGGGAAGCAGGCAATGGGGCATGATTAACATTCAGGACTTAGCTGCCTGCTTTCACCACACAAATCCCAAGCACCAGCTCTGCTGCCCAGAGTAGGGTCTGTCCCTGGCTGGAGGCACTGGCGCAGGCTGTGGCACTGCCCTGGCACCTCACGCACTGCACAGGACACTGCCTTGCTTCCCAGCCTCAGCTGTGGTGAACATGTCACACCAGGGCTGGAAAGCCATTGCCACCAGCCTCCCCATGAGAGCTTCCCTGGCTAATGATGGATGGTGTGCACACAGCTGCTCAAAATTGGAGGTGAAGGAGAATTATGGGCATCATTTTTTAAAGTGCTGAATTCCCCTAACTCAACTTGAAGTTTAATAGGACTTAATGCCCCAAAGAATGAAGCAGTTGTTACCTGGCACATCTGAACCAGGTAAAAGCAGCAGAAATTGTTAGCATAAAACTTTCTTTCTTCCATTTAAACTTCTTATTAATAATCTGGCTCCTAAGGAGATGAATCCCTTTGCCATATTGAAGTTTTCCTGTTCATCTCCTCAGAACGTTATTCCTTTACTCAGGTGAAAATCTGAGTTTAGACTTTGTCTAGTCTAGTCCAGTCTAGTCTTGTCTATTTTTCTTTTCTATTCTATTCTATTCTATTTACAAACCAAGATCAGTAGCCTCATTAGGGTTAGTTTCAGTCCTTCTAGAACAAGGAAATATAGACTAAAATAGAAGCACTCCTAAGTATGATGAAATGGGGACAGGGAAAGGGTACTCTCCTAAGCTTAAGGGTTTTGCCAAAAAAGCAGAGGACCTTTACATATTGGGCCAACAGGAGCAGACAAGCCCCATGAGCTGAAACAAGACTTCTTGTCTTGTTCTATTTATAGTCCAAACAAAGTCAGTAGAACAAAAAGCTATTTTCTCAACGGTCCTTATAGATGCCAGATAACTGTCCCTATAAAGCTACAATTTCAGGTTCAGCCTTGCTTATGTGTGGTTTTTTTACAAGTCAAAATGAAGTAACTGTGGGTAAAGTCAAATTCTCTATGTTCAAAGCACACGTGGTTGATCAGCTGCCAATTTAATAGCATTTTCATAACTTTTACATGCCTTAAAATTGCTTTCAAGAAAAGGGAGGATAAAGGTCTGTGCCTCTTTTTTCCTGGTACTGTCGCAGTTAAGCCATGCAGTCCTACCACCTCAGTATGACCTTCACTGTTAAAAAAAAAATCAGTGATTTTGTATACTTCAATTTTTTTAATGAGATACTTACAGTCTGTGTGTGCTTGAAAATGCTGATCTATTTCTGTGTTTTTCAGCTTTAAAACAGGGAAGTCATTAACCTATGCTTTCAGATATTTAAGGATTCAATGCATTAAAATGTATGAAGTGCTTCGACTGAAATAGGAAAGTACATTTTTTTCATATATTATTACAGAATGATATGACTGGACAGACAGTGACACCACTAGATAAACAGTGCTGCAAATAGTTGCAATTTTTTAATTCTTGAAATACTGCAACAGCTTTTTACAACCATCACCATTACTAGATCTGGCTCAAGAGCCAGGAGAAAGAATAGAGAGAACGCGAGAGGTCAGCTTTTGGCCTAGGACAAGCTGGATTCAGAGATCAACAGTGAAAGTTCCTGCTTTTATTGAAGGTAGAATTTTTGTTCAAGCCAAAGAGATTTTCCCATCGCCACTGCCAGACATTTTTCAACATTTACCAAATTTATACAATGGTTTCCCACTGCCTTTGCTCACTATGTAATTTCAGTCTTTTAGATTAGCATCAATACTGTATATTAACCTTGTAGAATTCCCTTCAAAAAGGAAACTTCATTGCCTTGACCACCATTTGCAAGAAGTGCTTTTTCTGAAATAGAAGTTCATGCTGTCATGTCCTGAAATATTTTAAAAGTTTAACAGTGCAATATTCAGCAACTGCTTGAAAAGACAAGAATTTGACATATCAGCTTCACTATTTCAGTTAGGGGTAAAATGTATTTTCACAAAAATGAAGGTTGTCTGAAAACTGAAATGCTCAGAAAAAATATTTCCTTGTTTTAAAATAAAAGATAACTTACAATTGTAAGTAGAAAAACTTTAGCTCTTCATATACCCACACTACATTTAATTTTTAATGAATTTGAATGATTTCTTTCTATCAACAAGTAAGTTAGGATTAAAGAAATAATGGCTGATTTATATACTCAAAAGTGTATCAAATTACATACAAATAATTAAAAAGAGGTAAACATCCTCAAATAGAAACTGAAAAAAGAGCATAAAAATGTCTACTATTAATAACTAATTGCTACTAATAATTATAGCTATTAATAACTAACAGGTAATAAGTAACTATCTTACTAGAGCATTTCTAGTTCTTGAAATAGAAATAGACTTTAAATTCTTAAATGAGAACAGATCATGAATATGTAATGTCCAGCAACCAGAGTGCTAAAAGTTACCAGTACCAAACTGGGCGTAATTGTTGTTACATACTCCACAGCTAGCGTGTGGAAAATGATGTCCTTAGAAGAGTGGAGCTGTTTACTCAGACACTTCAAGGCCCAAAAACCAGGTTAATAAAACCACAGGATCACAGAATTGTTAGAGCTGGAAGGGACCTCTGGAAATCATCTAATCCAAATCACCCTTCCAAGGCAGGGTCACCTAGAGCAGGCAACACAGGAACTTGTCCAGGTGAGATTTCAATGTCTCCAGAGAGGGAGACTCCATGACCTCCCTGTGCAGCCTGTTCCAGTTCTCTGTCACCCTCAATGGAAAGAAGTTCTTCCTCATGTTGAGGTGTAACTTAGTGTGTTTTAGTTTATGGCCATTTGCTCTCATCTTTGTTCTCACCTTTGTGGCCTCTGCTAGACCCTCTCCAGAGGCTCCTTGTCTTTCTTGTACTGAGGAGCCCAGAACTGGACACAGCACTGCAGATGTGGCCTCACTGGGGCTGAGTAGAGGGGCAGGATCNGGCTACTTGGGGTTATTCCTCCCCAGATGCAGGACCCTGCACTTGCCCTTGTGGAACCTCATTTGGTTTCTCTCCACCCAACTCTCCAGCCTATCAAGGTCCCACTGAATGGCAGCAGAGCCTTCAGCTGTATCAGCCATTCCACCCGTTTTGTATCATCACCAAACTTGCTGAGGGTACATTCTCTCCCTGTGTCCAGGTCATTGATAAACAAGCTGAGTAAGACTGGACCCAGTATGGATCCCTGGGGAATGCCACTGACTGCAAGCATCCAACTGGGTTCTACTCCTCTGATCACGACCCTCTGAGCTCTGCCATGCACCCACCTCACAAGTGCTTAGTTAGCTAATGCTTATTTCCTGTATGCCAAAGAAGATAGTCAGATACCACATATGGGACCAGACCTGTTACTTCTAAGATGAGTAGTAAATAAAAGTCAGTCTCTCTTTAAAGCCTTGAAGCTGTGGCTGTCAGTCATGAAAAAAACTAATTGGTATGCAGTATCTAACTCTGAACTGAGACACTTATTTCTTGTGTTGCTACAGCTTTGATTTTCTAAAAAGTGGAAACTAGCAATTTTGCTTCCAATTTAATTAGATTATCAGTGGAGACACACAAACACTATCTCTCTTGTGGATATCTAACTTTTGTTCTTTCCTTGCTTGTTGTTATCTTAACTTGAGCTAAGCCATTTTGACAGAAATCCTGTTTGTTCTTTGTGTGCAAGGACGATACACACAGCATACACTAAAGACAGGCCAGCTAACCAGCAGACCTCACTATAAAATGAATGCAAAGCTTCCCTGAGGGTCCAAATTCTTCGCTCAACACATGCTAGCTTGCTTCCTGCTAAAGTTGTTCTTTTCTGAGAAAACAAAAAAAAAAAGTAAGGAAAGCAAATAACTCTTTGTGGCAGGAGCATATTTAGATAAAAAGCCCCCTTTATGCCTAGGAATACTTATCAAGACAACTGAAAAATAAACTATGCATGTTTTTAGGAAATTGTAAGTCAACTTCTGTGTTGAAAGGATGGAAAAATAAAGGCAGAAGAAAGGAAATTGTTACAAGAACTTCTAAATTACTATAGAACAGGCAAAAAAAAGGGATATTTTGCAGGGGGAATCCATAAGGAAAAAAGGTAACTTCATAAACAGAGCATGTATGAGACCTAGGAAAGTTCTATGGATGAAGCAGAGAGAAGACAGTTAATAGAATATGTGCACAAAGTGTAAATGATTCAGGTATACAATTTTGATAGCAGACATGGTCAGAAAGACCCAAAGTTGGGACAAGGTCGGTGAGAGCAGGGAAGAAGTCCTGTGAAAAATCTGTGAATGAGGAATGAAGATCGCCTAGGTGAAGCACGGCAATGATACAAAGTGCAACATCCATAAGGAGTAGACAGAGAATCTGAGTGTGGTCTGTTACACATTCCCTATGGGAATAATGAGTTAAACTGCCATGCCTTGCTGTCAGCAATTTAGAGTTTTATCTGGAGTGTCAAAAAGTGTCAAAAGGATATCCTGGTGATTTTACGATCTGAGAAGCAAATCATGAAAATGTTCTGATATATGAGACGTCTGCCTGCCACCCTTAATCGTGGTTATTTACTGGCAAGAATATGCAACAAGGAAAAGCAGTTATGTAAGCTATCTACTAATTGCCAGGCTATAGACATTCCTCCATGACACTTACTGACATGTTTTTGCACTTAGGTTGAGATAGGAAACTTTACCCTGCTCTTGAATATGCTTATGAGATATAGAGAGTGGAATATCCTCGAATTTGGCCAGAGTTAATACAGGGAACTTTGAATATTATCACACCTCTGCTATGGCTCAGTAACTTGATCATGGAGCTTAGCCCTGAAGTTTTGTTCAAGGTCAGATCTCGTGCATCTTGAGTCATCCTCAGTGTTTTCAACTAAATGCACTAAGGGATCTCCATGCTATCAATGTAGCTTTCCTACTAAGGCCATTTATAGAAACATTTTGCAATTCTGAGAAGGAAGACATTCACAGATGGAGTGGAAATGATTGATGATGATTTGCTGCCAGGTAGGTGGAACTCCACCACTCAGAGGAATCCAGCAGTCCTTCTCTAATATTATTACCTAGAGGATCTTAATGCATTCCGAGTTGCAAATCTTTTAAAGATATTATATGCAGTCATGGTAACAAAAATCTTATGTGCTAGTCTGATGAATACATTGCTAGTCTTTCTGAGCAGAGATGTGATACCCTACAAATTTTCCCTCTTATATTGAGAGTTATAGGGGGACTCACTTTGTAAGTGAGTAGTACTCTTTTATTTTGAGATTATTTCTTTTTCTGCCTAAACCAAAACCCATTTAAGTTATATAATATACCAGAAACAAAAATTTTCTCATGAAAATATGCTTTTCTTTGTTTTATCACATAGGACACATTTCTGTGCAGTACTGGTGGTAATTATGCCTCTTGGGATACTTTTTTTCCATTGACTGTGCTGCCTCTACAGCCACTGTCTCTGTGATGCCCTCTGTGATAGCACATTTAGACTACTGGGGCATACCAGGGACACCGACCCATTCCTGCATGCAGATGCTTTCCACTTCTTGCTTAATGGAAGTGCAGAAAGCAGGCTGTGACTTTGTCTGGACTACATCAATGATTGTCCACTAGCACTACAATTCTCTATTTCATTTCCACGGAGTTTACCCCTGTCTATCATAGGACACAGTGGAAAAAGGTATATTTTCGGTTTTTTCCTGAGGTTCAGTTTTGATAAGAAGGAGGATTCTATCTGGAACTTATTTCAGACCACTTTTATTTGGTTGCTACCAAGCCATCCCTACTCTTATCATTAAAATGTTCTCATTTATATTAATTACTTTGATATATCAGAATAAATTTAGCTAGTGCTGAAGAGGTAAAGATAGTAAATAATTCTCAATCCTGGTTACAGTATAAAAAGCAGGAAATCGGACTCGAAGTCATGCATAAAAGGTGGAATGTGGAGATGGAGGTGCAGTTACGAAATACCTCTATGTGTAATAGCAAACATGCTGTGCTGAGGCTCTGTTTTCTATTTCCTAGGTCCTAGAAACTAAGCTATGGTGTGAAGTCAGCTGTCCAGGAAAGCTGCTCTATCACTCCTCAGCTGGACAGAGAGAGAAAATTTAATGAAAGGCATCTGAGTTGAGATAAGGACAGGGAGATCAGTCACCAGTTACTGTCACAGGCAAAGCAGACTCGACCTGGGGAGAGTATTTGAATTTATTGCCAATGAAACCAGAACAAGCTAATGAGAAGTGAACCCAAATCTTAAGAATACCTTCTACCCACTCCTCCTTCTTTCCTGGGCTTAGTTTTATTCCTGGTTCTCTACCTGCTTCCCTCCAGCGGTGCAGGGGGATGGGGAAAGGGGGCTGCTGTCCATTCATTGTTTCTGCCACTCCCTCCTCCTCAGGAGGAGGACTCCTCACACTCTTTCCCTGCTCCAGCACAGGATCCCTCCCACAGGAGAGAGCCCTCCATGAACTTGTGCTACATAAGTCCATCCCACAGGCTGCAGTCCTTCACAAACTGCTCTGGCATGGATACCTTTCATAGGGGTCAGTCCTTCAGGAGCAGACTGCTTCAATGTGGGTCCCCAGCGGGGTCACAGCTCCTGCCAGCCAACCTACTCCAGTGTGGGCTCCACTCTCCATGAGGCCACAGGTCCTTGTCAAGAGCCTAGCCCAGTCCAGGCTTCCCACAGGGTCACAGCCTCCTTCAGGCATCCACCTGCTCCAGTGTGGGATCCTCCAAGGGCTGCAGGTGGATCTCTGCTCCACTATGGACTTTCATGGATTGCAGCAGCACAGCAGCCTCACCATGGTCTGCACCACTGCAGGGGAATCTCAGGTGCCTGGAGCTCCTCCTGCCCCTCATTCTCCAGTGACCCTGGTGTCTGCAGGGCTGTATCTCACATACTCTGACTCCTCTCTCTGGCTGCAGTTGCTGTTGTGCAGGGTTTTTTTCCCCCTCTTCTTAAATACATTATCCCAGATGGCTGCCATGGACACTGATGGGCTTGGTCTTGGCCAGCAGCAGCTCTGTCCTGGAACTGCCTGGCACTGGCTCTGTCAGGCAGGGGGGAAGGTTTTGGCAGCCACCTCTGTAGTTCCCCTGCTACCAACGCCTTGTCACACAAAGCAAATATACCCAATACCCAAGACATTGCTTCTCACTACTAGAAGCAATATTCTGTAGTCTAAGAAGTAGAATCCAAATACTTCACTATAACTACACTCTTTGTCTCTTCCTGCTTTATGGACTACTTCCATAAAACATGACCTAGACATTTTGATGGGGGCAACTGAACTGTGCTGTTTGTGCTCCATCACCTCTATGTAAGAAATATTCTAAGCTGCACATGCAAATTACCCTCTTGCTTTAGTATTCAGTTCATATTGTTTAAGAAATCAGTGTAGCTAATTAATGCATATGTCTACACAAAACAGCACACTTTATGGAGACTTTTGACACTGTAACATTTTCTTCAAAGAAAAAGTCACATTTATGAAAAACAAAGAGAGGATAATAAAGCAAATTGTTCTTAAATACACAATACACTTACATTTTTGACAGTTTACATAATAGAACAATGAACATGAAAATGCTGTTAGATAATTACTTCTGTTAATTTGAAGAGCTCAGGTCTTGTTGATAATGTTGAAATACTATTTAACACTATTATTTAATACTATTTAACTACTGGACAAGTATCTATTCTTACCAGATTTGTGAAAGATAAACCAAGAACTCATATGTTACTATTACCATTTTAGTACATAAGGAGCAAAATGGTTGGCTGTACAACACACCAATGAAAAACACTGGTCTGATAAAGAGTTTGCAAAGACTACCATAAGCTAAATTTGTTTGACTAAACCTTTTCAGTCATCATGGATTGGCTATTATTTTTCATCTCACTTTTGAATGAGAAAGCTACAAGTCCCGACTCCTGGAATCGGGGATCGTATGCAAAACCAGATATTTCTACATGACTTCTGCAATCCTATTAAGAGCTATTATTCTCCAACAAAGACAAATATCCCATAACAATATTGTTCAGTTTCTTTTGGTGTCTTTACTAGCAGTACATAGGGGAAACAGCATTTAATCTACCTGAATACTGTTGACTTTGACAAATATAAAAATGTTAGACATAAAACCCAAATAAGGCCATTACTGTTTAAAATAAATGATAGAGTAATAATATAGGAGCCCTGTGGCAGCACATCACTACTTGCTATAAGAGAAGCAATAAAACTTAGTGACCCAAGATCTTTATTTTCTCCCTTTTAATTTTTTTCTTTTGGAGCCCTCTATAACTCTTATATTTGGCACTACTCCCTGCCCAGGGTGTTGGGGATGGAAATCCTGTCAGATGATACTCCCTAGAGTCTGCATTCATTCCAAACACACTAAGACATAATTCTGAAGTTCACTCAATCCTCGCTCAGGAAAGAACTGTTGTTTTAAGAAGAAGACATTTGCCAGTTAAGAGATTTTAGAACAGTAACTGCCAAATTTGCCTAGGTATATCTTTTAATTTTATTTCATCTTTGAGAAACTTGGGATGCTTAGAAGCTGTGACCCAGGCTGCACACAATATTTGGAATACCTGATCATGTTCAACTTAAAGTTAAAGAAAGTCGGTCGTCTCCAACTTTACCCATTCTGTGATCCTGCAATTCCAATTCTGTAATAATCCCCAGTTTTGCACCTGCACATACCTATAAATATGATACCAAGAATTTGACATTTGAAATCACCTATAAGTGCATTTGTTCTATAATGCCTCATTAACCTCTCATCTATGGATTGAATGCTATTGGAAACAAACTGTGCCTTCTGTGATGCGGGCAGATACTGTGTTTGTGCCGTTTTATTTTGACAGCTAGCATGCAAAGTAGGTATTTCATGTGTTTTGATCAAAGTATATCCACGTAAGGAGAGAAAGGAAAATTTCTCGAGGGCTGAACAGAATTGAACTAATGCATGAATATTTTTGATTGATGAATAATAGCAGAAAAATAGAAATAAAAATTATGAAGGAACTAGTACAGAGCCATGTTTAGAGGCACAGAAACAGGGAAAAAATGTGAAGTAGTCACAGATGTAACTTTAACATGAATCCAAAACATCAGTTTTCCCAGTTTGCAAAAACTGAATGATGCATTCTCTCATTTCGAAAGTGGGACAGAAAAAGTGTGAAGAAATGATGAAAGGAGCACCCTGCGCATTCTATGTTGAGTTTTTTGACTACTTCAAAATAAGCATTTCAAGTGTTCCTCCCACCCCTTTCCCCATTTAAATGCACCATCAACAGTGATTTTGGCCATTAAAACCTTTATGGTCAGCCATTTCTCTGAAGCTTTCAGAGCATTGTGATTTTATTGTGGTGGGGATTTAACCACTTCTGTCTTCTTGCAATGTCAGTCCACCTTCAAGGTATGAGAGATACTGCTTTGACCATTGTGCCCACAGAGGAATTTTCAGAAAGTCATATGCAAGTATGATGGGGACACATGGCTGTCCACTCACCATGCTATGTAGATACACTAATGAGTAATTAACATATGCTAATGACATCCAAGGACTCATCAACACTAATCTTAAAACTGGTGGTTTGTCAACTCCAGTTTGGAAGCATCCTGCCATAGCTGCAACCCCAGGGATAGGCAATAGCACCAGGGATGGGACAAGGCAGGGATTTGTTTAAAAAACCCAAAGCTCTGTCTCACAGCCACTGAATAACAACTGAAGATCTTAGCTGAAGGCTGTGGTTCTGGCCTGAGCTTTAGCTAGACATATATGCTGACATCCATGGTCAAATAATGCCTTCAGTGGTAAACTGAGTGTGCAATAACATAAAAAATAATTACAGAAAATGTACAACCCCCACCACAAGCATTAAAAATTAATTGATTTGCACCAACTTTCTACATTTAATTTAGTGAGGAAACATGACTTCACTCCCATTTGCTTTACCTTTTCCTCTTTGACACAAGCCAGACAGAAGTAGACAGATTTTCCCTGTTCTCTCAATTGCAAACAGCAGCAATTCTGTTATGGATCAAACAACTCCCACTGCATTCACCTGGCATCTCTGACTCCAAGTTTGATTGTATATATGACATTCTTGTGCTAGTCCTTTCCAGCAGTGGAAAAACTCTCTGTAAGGTTTTCTCATTAGTCTGATAGCTAAAATCAATTTTAGTTTGTGTTCAGGTAAGTGGCAGCTTGATAACATCTCGAGAACCCTCAAAATATTTTTTGAAAATTTTGTTACATAAAAAGAGGCACTTCTTACAATTACACAAGTAAGAGGGAAGGAAAAGGTGTAAGTGGATAAAAGAAGTGTAGAAACAAAGAAACAGAAGAAGGGAGACTTGCAAAAGAAAATCGTCATAAATAATCACAGATCATACTGAAAAAGGACAGGAAAAGTGTATAAAAGGATGAAAGAAATGCAGGAAGTTTATAGTTAGATACTTGGGCTCCCCATATATTTTCCTATAGTATCTCGTATCATATCTTCTGTCTAAGACGTCATGGAATGCAACAGCCATTTTCTGATGTTTTGATAAATGTGCATTTCCACCTCTGATTAATATCAATCTGTTATGCTGATTAGGTTCTTTTTGTTGAGTATCTACTATGTGTCCTGTGTGAAAATACTGATGCAGTACTGGCTAAAGACACATTTTATGCGATCTTTAGTAAGGATTTTGCTTAAAATGAGAAGGTTTAAGCAAGAATGGCAAGAACTGTGGTCATTGTGTTTACACATCACCATTTAATACTCTTGCAGACCAGTTCTCTGCAGAGCACTTAGATACTATTAATTGACAAGAAATGCACCTTATCAAGTCTGCCAGAAAAGAAGAAAAACAAAAACTGCAAAACAAATTTGGGATAGCATAATCTAAAAGTATAAAATCCATCTTGTCTAATGCATAAATTTTTTAAGCACAGCATGCCTGCTTCCTGCCCAGGGAACTTGGGGCATTGTTTGAAAGCAAAAAGAAAAAAGCAATCATTCTTTGCTGTGAAAAAACCCCCACTAACAAGCTTCTTTCACATTGGAGTTTACTTGTCTAGTTCAATATTCAGAATTTAGGCTTCTGTTCTACACTGACTTAGCAATACTTTTATAAGAAATTTGTAACTGCCATGGAACTGCTCAGAACACTGGAATGTGCCAATCCCTTCTGTCCATGATTCTGTAGGCCAGGTTTAAAAACCCCAGGAACTATAGATGCAATACCTACTTCTTCATCAAAAATTTATATATAGCTACTCAAAAAGAAAGCAGTATTGGTGGCTTGTAAAAGAGAAGGGGTACAAATCCCTCATGTGCAGAATGATACATAATGTATGTTTGTGGTTCTTATGCAGCAAAAAGTGACCGTGCCTTTCCTGGATGCTTACTCATAATAGCTAGGGCATGTTTGTGGCTATTTCACATGTGCCATTAAAATCACTTTGAATACCGTTGGTAACATTTGCAAAGTCTTTTACAGTATTTCCCTATTTTGTTAATCTAGAACATTCATATTATAGGTATTCTTTATATCACAGACAGAATCTTAGTCTCCAGATGAATGCTAATATACATTTCCATTTCTGTATACTGCTATTTCTGCTCCTATTTCTCTGATGGTCCTTTTAACCAGCTATTTGACACTACTTCCACGTGCATGGAACACTTTTTCTTGGCTGTCCTCCATTCAT
>WEIT01009360.1:0-12344 GCA_013389985.1 Dryoscopus gambensis
CCCCCTTGACCACAACAACAGCAATCCTACCCACAGCTTAGCACTGCTCTCATCCTGCCACCCACAGTGTCCATATTGACCTTTTGATATGTCAGTTTGGAAGGCTCTCTTCACAGAAAATAAATCAGTAAGAAAAGTGTATGGTTCTCTTGTTCCTTTTACTACCTCAACTATCTCACAAAGGGGTAAGTAAAATTCCTATGCCAAGGGAAAGAAAGGTGAGAGCGTGCAGCTGAGGGAAGGAAAGAGATGCCACGGGACTGTACCAGCACCAACTGCACACCCAAGCTGTGGTAAAATGAACACCTTGAGCCAGCAGAGACTGGCAATGCAACCAAAAGCAGCACCTCTGTCACCCCCCAACCCCCAGCCTGGGGCTCTCACAGCCTTCTGTGCTGCTCTCCAGCAAGTCAGATAACTGATCCAGGTTAGAAAAGACGTATTTTCCAAGATGACTTTTCAGTTCTATCAGAGACTGTGTTATATTTTTTTCATAATAAAGTATGGCCTCCACAGCTAGAACTCTGTGACTAGAGTCTGTCAAAAAGCTACATATAGAAGTAGTACCCTACTTTCATGTATAAGGAATATATTTCGAATATTTTTTAACATCCATTGCCTAAAATTTAACAGCATCAAAAAGTCCATTTCGGCTTCCACGTTAAAATGCAGTTTTAGAAGATATGGCTACATAGCATTTGTAAAATAATGCAGCTATGCATTTGCTATAACTGTAAACATACTTGAGGCATTTTATACTGATTACTTAGTCCTGTATACCTACACTAACTTAATTGTGTTAATGGTCCAGTGTATTTCTTGTTACTTAGCTGTATTACTCTCAATTTCATTCCTCAAGAATATATTTAAATAACATTAACACAGCCTAAGCACCACATATTCATTTTGGGTTAGCTATACAACACTCCTTAGGTAAAAAAGCAAGAGGTTAGGCAGTGAACTGTGAAACTAACTTGCACAAATAGGTGACCTATATTTGCCAGAAAATTTTCATTCCTTCTTCTTTTTCTACATATAATTTTAGCATATTCGGTACTTTCCACCTATGTGACTTCCATGAGCACACCATAGGAAAAGTCCCGCATAGTCCCAGACATTATACTTTCTGTGTCAGATACAGAAAAGATGTGCATGATGTTACTTAACGGAATGTGCATAAATCAAAGGGTGTGGGATTATATGTACTGACAACAGGATGTGTTTTTCTTGATATCTGTGTAAACATATAATGTATCTTTCCATGTAAATATGCAAAGGATTTTCTAGTGAAACTTTTTTTCCCTGTTCCCAAAGGCAGCTCTGAGGAGGAGGTCTGTACACTTCAAACTTACACACATGAACTCAGGCTGGCTGGAGCTACCTGCTGCTTGCAGGAATTGGAGTCACCCCAACGCAGCTGACAAGTGAGCACAGTGTCAGGCACACTTCCTTATTCTGCCCAGGAGCAGCCCCCAAGCAAGGCACAAGCTGGTGGTCAGGCAGCTGTGTGGAGAGGTGGGAGGCACAGCTCGCTTCATCCTCAGCCGTGTCAGCTGAATATAGAACACAGAAGAATTCCACATTGATATAGGTAGACATTAAAATATATAATTCTGTCATTCTAGAGCTTCATTTTGAAGTTCTTTCTCCCAGTTCCTCAGATTTTTAATTTGCTTTACAAAAGTCTCTAGGTACTTCCTGAAGTTCCCAGAAAATTCTTCCAGGCCTCCTAACCCCTGTGATTTATAGCTCTGTTTGTTTCCCCACTCTTTCTCTAAGCATCTGAATTCCAAATGCTTGAACAAGTCTTTTTTTTAAAACTGTGTACTTCATTAGTTTGATAAACAGATTAAACTGCATAAGTAATACATAATTTTTGAAGTCTTACAGTATTACCAAATAGAAACTAATGTTCCCTTTAACAAGAAAATACATTTGTTAAGGTTATTTCATGCCACACGTTAGTTTGCAATTTGGGCTTCTTAACTGCATGTCTAGTCTGACATGCTTTTTAACTTTTAGTTTTAAAAAGTTACAAGTTACTTATGGGCAAAATCATTATGCCTGTGACTGCGTAGCTCTGTCCATTTGATGGCATTTCAGTCACTCATAAACTCAGAACATTACTGACACTACTGAATTGCAATTGAAGCTTTCCATTTGTTTTTTTATCATTCAGGCAAAATGTATGCACACATTAAATAAAGCCATTGCCTCTTTTTTTCAGCAGTATGTCAGAAATCAAGTTGAAGCCTTTATCTATTATTGTCTTCTCTCCATGCATCAGATGTACAATTATCAGAAGATACAAATTATGTGCATCAGTGGGCAAGGATGCTATTTTCTATAAGAATAGCTGTAAGTGGGTGGATGGCTCTAGCAATGACTGAACAAACTAAATTGTAGTGTACTACAGCAATGAGCAATCAAAGAACAAATTTTGGAAGCCTTCAATTGTTTGTACTAAAACTGTGTGGGATGCCTCAGCTCAGAGAGACATATAGTCCTGAATTCATTAAAATTTCCTTTCTCTTCTTATCACTATCTGGCCACTTCTTTCTGGTTTCAGATGGACCTGGTGGTGACTGTTTAGAAACAAGAGGTGCTGGAAAGGATTGGTGACAATCCCAGCTGGAGTAAGCAAGTCATGACTGGACAAGGGCTTCGTTTCAGCCCTTACAGCCATCACATTTGGAAAGTGTTATCCATAGCACACAGGCACATTCCCACTGTGGTGGGATGACCCTGGCTGCATGCCAGGCACCCACCAAAGCCACCCTATCACTCCCCTCCACAGCTGGACAGGGGAGAGAAAATATAACAAAGGGTTCATGTGTTGAGATAAGGAAGGAGCAAGATCACTCACTGAATACTAACATGGGCAAAACAGACTTGAATTAGAGATATGAATTGAAAGTATTACTAACAAAATCAGAGCAGGATAATGAGAAGTAAAATAAGACCTCAAGAACACCTGCCCCCCACCCCTCACTCCTTCCCAGTTCTACTCCTCCCCGCCCCCCCCAATCATGCAGGGAGACAGGGAATGGGGGTTATGGTCAGCTCCTCACACGTGGTTATTCCCACTGCGCAGGGTGAGGAGTCCTTCGCCTGCCCCTCCCCATGGGTCTCCTCCAACAGGAGACAGTTCTCCATTAATTACTCCAATGTGAGTCCATACCACAGGCACAGTCCCCCACAAACTGCTGTAACGTGGGTCACTCTTCCATGGAGTGCAGCCCTTCAAGGACAGGCTGCTCCAGCGTGCGTCCCCCCTGGGGTAACAAGTCCTAATCAGGAAGCCAGCTTCAGCGTGGGGACCTCTTTTCACAGGTCTGCAAATCCCTGCCAGGACTCTGCTCCAGCACAGGCCTGCCATGGGAGGCTGGAGGGAGCACTAAATTTCGCCATGGTGCTAAGAAAAAGTCTCTCTCACAGTTTTGTTTTAATTCTGGCTGAGAACTTTCATACCCACAAGCATCTTATGAATATAAGCACTTTGAAAATAAGGACTGAAACCCTAATGTGGGGCTTCATGAAGGAAACCAGTGTCAAGAATAGCGAAAGGCTACTTTTGCTCATAGTAGCCACTGTCATCAATACGTGTTACAGATCAGGCTGTTTCCTAAACTGCTGGCTTCAGGCATTATCCAATGCTGAAGTCCTGTGGGGACGCAATATAATTGTTTTCTAGATGACATCAGTTCTGTAACCCAGGGTGCCATCATTTCTTCTATGCAGAATATAAAATATTATTCATGGGTGTCATAGGCAAAGAGCTCATTGTGGCTAAAAATTTATTCCATTTGCTTCCTTTGCCTTCCTCATGGCTGTCATATCACTGTTCGTTGTCAGGAGAGATGAACCCAAGTGTTACCTCCACCTCTGTGGTACCTGAGTTCAAGATCTGTCTACTTCTGCTCACATAATGATGATATAAATGTAGAGCAAAGATGGACCTTTCTGGAGCTCTCCCGTGTAGTCTTTAATGAGAAATGCCCACTGTATTCTGCTCCAGTATTCAAAGCCTTAGTGGTCTACATATTAATATATAACCAGTCTAAAATGGGCATAAAATTTCCTAAAATAATTTCTTCTCTTGTCAGTCAAGGAAAGAAATAATTCATTCACCATGGACCAACAATGTTCACTGAGACAGAGCAAAGACAGCCCCAGGTTACTGAAGTGACCTAGTTTCATCCTATATATTCACTACAGAGCAGCAGTAAAAATTATCTGACAAGTCATAAGAAAGACTGAAATTTGAAAGTGGTAAATAAGAAGTTTTATAGCAGGAAGAGACAGCCAAATTACACAATTACTTTTAAAAATATTGTAATATTACCTTGAAAAAAGCTTGAGGTGTTTTTATCACTGCAAATGTTTGCAGTGGGCACTTCGTTAGTCAACAACAGTTCTTCACATCCCTTAATGAATTAATTCTTGCTTCTATGGGAATTAGGAACATGAGGCTGACACGACATCTCAGCCAAAGTTATCAGAGAGATCCCAGCTACTTTGTGGTGGTATTTCTATTACAAATTTCCTCTGCCAAAACCTTACAAAAATAAGGGAGAAAGTTTACATCAAGCTGTAACTGGTTTTGTAGTGTACTAATCCAGTATTTAATATGTTAGAGAAACACTATTAGTTTTGTCCTGCACTTTTCTGTTGCCAAGAGAGAGCAGAGCAGGTGACTCTCCCAGTATCTCTGTTGTGAAGGATTGTTTATGACAGTACTTTCTTGATGAGAAAGATTTTATTTTGGTAACCTTATTTTAGAGGCCTAATTTAATCCTATAGATTCTGGGCTGTCTAGCAAATATTATACAGGGCTATGAAGCAACAGCTCTACAGAAAGTGGCATCTTGCACCTTATATGATGACTTCATATGAAAGCTTTTCTGGTGTCCTCGTCAGGCTCCACTTTGGTATCATCCTGCACATCTGGGAAGGAAGCACTTCTTTTAGTTGTATAGCGTTCTTCTGTGTTATACATACAGGATATCTGTCTGAGAAAGAACTCTTCCCATCATCTTTCCACCTCCCACACAGAGGGAATTAAAGGAAAAAAGCTTTCCATAAGAGTTGATACAATTGAAAACAATCCATCTTTTGATTTTTCTCTCCTCCTCCTCTTGTTCCTCAAACCCTGGAGATGGAATTACCTCAGTTCTTAAATTAAGAGAAGCAAAGTCACAGACAATATCTGGGTTTTGTTAAATTATTATTTTATTAATTTTATTATTTTAAGACTATCATCTGTTGTTTTGGATATTGTCCTTTGCTAGGAAGAGAGAATGTTTATCACTTAGGATGATGAGTCAGATAGTATGAGATGTGCTAAAGGTTGCAGGATAAATGCTGCAGCAGGATATAATGCTGGTTAACCCAACAGCCAGATGCCAAAAGAGTTCAACCAGTCCTAGCAAAAGCAAGGAACCAGAGGGAGGGACATGTCAGATAAAAACTAAAATAAAACCAAAACCAAAACCATAAATAATGCAAGCTAGTGCCTGTTCCTAATGCTTTCTTTTGAAGCTAGTCAGAATGGATTTGCAAATGCATTGTTGGAGCGTGTTCAGCCTGGAGATGTGAGGGCTTGGGGGGGATCCAACAGCAATGTGCTAATACCTACAAGGGAGTTATCAAGAAGATGGAGCCTTGTAGTGGTGCATGGCAGAAAGATTTCTGACAGTGGCATAGATGGAAACAAGAGAGGTTCAAACCGGATATAAGGAGAAGCTTTCTGCATGAGGGCAATCAGGCAGCGTGGCAGCAGGCTGCCAGGGGAAGCTGCGCTGCCTCCATCACTGGAGGTTTTCCAGCCCTGACCAGACAAAGCCTGGCCTCACAGCTGAACCTGTTTAAGGTTGGTCCAGAGACCCCCCCTAAGGTCCCTCCTAACCTGAATTACTCTAGCAATGCTTAGAATTACAAACCTGTCTGGATGTTATTACTTTGTGTTGTAACTATTTAGCTGAAAAATATTGGAAGAAAATTGTCTTTTGTTTTAATATAGAGATTTTTAGCTGATGTGGTCTATTGACTTCATGTCTAATATTACGATTCCACAAGACATTGTAAGAGCCATCAGAGAATGGAATTGTCATCAGTAAAAAATTGTTTGCTCCAACACCGGCCTTCCATGTGTAACTTTGTCTTTTCCTTGCAAGTACCATGGAGAAGTAAAATGCATGAAATTAGTTTTGCATATAATAGTGCATTAAATTTGTTTCGTTCTTAGACACATCTATTGCCTTAGAACTATGGAGGAGTAAGTCATGCTAAAATGGATTAACATAGACATGTATCAATTATTGCTATGATATGTAATCCTGCTTTTTAGCAGTCATTTTACCAGAAAACATTACAAGTATAATTTCTCAAATTATTTGAAATATAACTTTCTGTGCATTTCTTTAAAGCTGATCCATGAATTTTAAGTTTAAATTTGTAGTTTTTGTGTGAAAATATGTTAGTTTGCAAGTGGAGACAGAGGTACTAAAGTAGAAATGCTTCAGAGGAAAAAAATGAAAGGAAATAATAATGAAAGAAATACCTTAGAAGGAATTCATGGATGACTGGTTCATTACCACTGTGGTTTGTTTTTGTTTCTTTTTTTAAAATATATGTTTGCAAGACTGAAAAGTAACATTCTGCAGTCCAAAGGCACTGCTGTACAGAGTACAGAGGCACTGTTCCTACCTGAAGCGTTTGAGAAGTACAGAAAATATCGCAACAAATTTGAAAGGATCCAAGAAAAGAGAGAAATCTTTGCTTTGTTATATAATAGTGAGGTAGCAATACTTGGTGGACAAGTAATGTAAAATTATTAAGATGGATTTTTCATTTGTTAGGATGTCAAATCTTGATTACATTAGTATTATGTAATTACTCATGATTAGTATTACGTTCCTCTTCTGTACTCTTGTCTTGGGATCCTAACATGAAACTGGTATCAGAACTTCTAACAGCATTGTAAAAACAGTTTCCCCTGGGTGATACACGTTGAACTGAAGATCTGAAACTGCCTTTGATAAGAAGGATGTTCAGTCTCACTAGATGCTCTGATATCCTGCCAAACCAAAAAATGACCACATCATCTATATTCTAAACTAGCTCTATACTATTAGAATTAGTGATTCTTTGAAGTGATGAGTTTCAGTTACAGAGGTTTCTCAGTAGTTTTCTGTATCATTTCTCTATCAGACACAATGCTGGTAGTTTATTTTGGTCCTTTCCTAGGATGAAATTGTTTGGCTTATTCCTTTAGTCCAGTACTAGTACCTGGTGAAGACAACTTCAGAACTGTGCTCACTGAGGAGGAATAAAATGCAGAAGCTGAAGGGATTCAAATAGAGGTTAGTATTCTTCTCTTCAGCCATGTCAAACCCATTCTATTTTTCATAGTTAGTTTCTCAAATATGGAAATACTTGGAGCTGCAGAACTAATATCTCCTGAGTAAAAATGCATCTTTTTTGCATATGGCTTTCTCCTCTTTCATTTATTTTCATAAAAATGGTGTGAGAGAAGAACATGTTTTCAATGGCAGATTCCATAAAATATTCAAAGTAATTTATTATAAATTGATTTAAAAATTATTTGGTGCTTGGCATAGCATTTGTTCCTTTAGCATGGGTACCTGATACTGAGGAAGACAGAAGTGGGCTACGTAGCACAGTATAGAAATTCTAATATATACACATAGAAGTGAATTTTTATTTATACACAGGTACAGAGGCCTAATCATCTGTAAACCTTATTAATAAAAAAGAAATGCATTTAATACAGCTTATAATTGAAGGTATTGATAGCCTACTGATGGCATAATAGTTAAAAAGTCCTTCATATTTTCCTAAGAAAAGCAATTAAAAATAAACATCTTAAGATTCTTTTTAGTGTATGTTCATTGTTTTTTTTTTCCCCAAATACTACTATCTGACAAGGGTAAGCAAGTTCTCTTGGGTGCAATTTGGAATTGTATTTTTCTTTCTCCAAGGGGAAGTCTAGCATGGAAGTAAACACCATGATGTGTTCCCATTGAAACGAATTTTTCTTTTTTCCACCACAGAGGGCATGAACCTGCACACTAATTTGGACTCTCTCAGCTGTTGACACCAAAGTATATACAAAGCTTTTGTACCAAAGTACAAAAAAACCAACAAGAAACATCCAATCAATTTAACTAAATATTTATGGACTAGCTAAAGTAATTGAGGACTAGAATCAAAATAGGCAGTAGTGTAGTTTCCTTAATTCTTCATGACTGAAAAGGGAAATAAATGGAAGGTAATTTACAAACTAAACACAAAAAGAAATGCATGATAATCCTGTAAGGCTGACTGATAATTCTGAGAGAACTGTTTTGTGATGAAAAATGAGTCTGAGTTGTGGGCAGTATCTGAATCAGACACTTTTATCCCTGAGTGATGTTAGATGAGAGTTGAGCAGCTGAATTATGTATTATTATCAAATAAATATTAATTTCCTGCATGAAGAATTAAAATACTCTTTTAATGAATAAAAAAAGTTGTGTATAGATTTTCCAGTAGTCTTCATACTTTGCATATCTACCAGATGACAGCAAAGTCTCTATATTCTTTCTCTAAATATCACTTACATCTTTTCTAGACTTAGATGTTCCAGTTTCTCAAAAATAGAGTAAGAATTGTGCCACAGTCTTTTTACTCCAAGAATTTTATTTTAGAGCACTAGTATCATATTCTTGTGCATGTCAAGTAGGTTATAATTTAAACTGGAAGTCTGCATTTATCTGTGAATTTAAATAGCGTAGTTATGAGCAATAATAAAAATCACTGTTTCATTATGTGGCTTTCCACTCAGGCAAGCACTAGTTAGTATTCTTCCCCTTTACGTATACTGGTTACATGTGACCCTGAAGGTGTTCCTTAACACTAATATATTATAGAGATTTATCTTCTAGCATCAAGGCTTTTTCCACTATATCTGCAGGACATGATCTGAGCCTATTTTTATTACAATTCCTGCTCTGGCAAATTTGACATCTCTCCAGAGAACACACTGTATGACAGCTACATGGGGTAGAATCAGTCGCTTACTTCTCAATATCTGGTTGGTCTTGCACTCTGTTTTGGGTGCGTGCCAAATTGAGAGCTGCTTGCAACTGTGATGGACCCAGTTGTGCTGCAGCAGAAGCTCTGGCTTAGAAAAAAGGGTTCAGAAAGGCAAATTATTTTACCCTGAAATAAACCAAGTGTTTGAGATTTAAGATACTTTTATGAGGGCTGAAATGATTTAGAATATAAAAGTGTGGAACTAGCATATGACCTCTTTCCCCTGGAAATTTTCCAGGATGGTCTGTAGGTAGTCATTAAGTAGTTATGTGTAGTGCAGCATCAAAAAGCTTCTGTGGCAAACAGTGCAGACACCAGCTGCACAGCCTATAAGAAGACAGACCTCTCCATAGACATGGGGTTTATTAATTACAGGAGATCTTTAAAACAGTGCTCTGGTTTTAGAAAATGAAAGGTTATCCTCAAGTTACTATGCAGAAACCTGGCACTAGAAATCACACAGGTATACTTCCTAAAGTACTTTAGAAGAAATGAGGGTGTTTTAAAGATAAACTGGACTTCTCATAAATATTAGAATTACTGTTTTTTCTTCAAAGTTTGTTTTGAATACCATGTTTCAAAGGCTCACAGATTTTTCGATTCCAAAGGATTAAGGTGTTATTATTCCTAGAAACTTTATTGTGCTTTTTGGATTTTCAGTCTCAAGTAATTCAACTGGTTCTGATAAGCTTGGCAAGTAAAAAAACCAAAACCAAGTAACTTTGGACTAATATTAAGCCTTATGAATGTCATACCTGAATGATGTTTGAGAATGCCTTGGATATCTTAACTTTGGAGAAAGGATACTCCTGATTAAAAGAAAATCAGAAACTTTTTATCCTCCTGTGAAGTGTGGACAAACAGCTTGACTAAAGATCACCTGGGAAGTGGGCTCCTAAAAGATCTAATTAATTATTTTTATTGCTCTGACTGATTTGCTTTCTAAAATTCTCTGAAAGTTACGGTAGGCTCAAAAAAATAGACAGCAAAAATTCCTCATAGAAGTGTGTTTCTGTATTTGGCTGGTAGAGTGTGTGGCAAGACTGATCAAGTGAAAGCTGATCTCAAAGACAAGGCTTGAATATTCAAAGCCAAGAATGTACCTGCTGGATTGAGGCTCTAATCACCAAGCTCAGTCTAAGTGGATGAAGACTTGAAGTGAATTCCTTTTCTTGCCCTTTGGGTTTTCTGCTTAAGAGACACCACATTGCTCCACCACACTCTTTGACTCCAAAAAATTCTTTGTGGAGTAACTCCTGATATCCAAAAGCTTTATTACTTTCTTTTCTAAGTGTTGTAAATATTTATTTAGCTTTATGTAGTTCTAGTCCCACAAATCATGAAACTTTTAATGTTCAAAACATGGATTTATGTGAAAGTTGATAACCTGTTGTAACTAGCTCAGCATACAAAGAGTTGTAATCATTATTTTAGAATTATTTTCTTAATATCTAACAGGATATGTTTGCAAGCAAGTAAACTAGATTTTATTATAGTAATTAGGGGCACTTGTAACTAAGATGTAAAGTAAAAATGAATAATGATGCGAAAAAAATACTATCAGTGATATATAATGTTTACAATTTTGCCCTAGTGTTTATAAATTTCAAAAGATGCTCATGAGCATTTTATATGCTTTGTGAGGAAAAACATAGTTCTTACTTGTTTTTTCTAAAATGCCTGTTCTTAAACTTCATAAGCAATAATTTGTAAATTTAAGTACAATTCTGTCATGGAAATTATCTGTTCCTTTTATTCCTAAGAACATCTTTCAATAAATTAACAACCTATTCCCATAATAATCAAAAATACTGACATTTTGGTGTCTATAAACTAGCTTTATTGTGCGTCAAACAGGATATGATGCACTTTATGAAATGTATATGCATGACATTCTGAAACACAAGTGTGTGCTGATTTGGGTTAGAATGCATTTCAAGGGCAGCCTTTTCTCAAAGTCAATCTCTTACAGAACCAAGCATGTGCAACACTAATCCTGATCCTTTCCAAAGTTTTAAATATTATTGAGGGAGTTAGGTTCCATGTCAAGAACAGGGAACCCTACATTCTGCTGAATGCAAGCGGTGTTGCTGTTGATTTGAGTCAGGGCATAATGGAACACTTTCAGGCCTGATGCACTTTAATCCAGATAGCTGGTGATTCTTCACCCTTCAATTCAAATCTGGATGTCTGGCAAGCAGGTCTCAAATCACCACCACTGTGAATAATAATGGAACAGTCACCAAATAATAAGCATGGTCACTAGAACTTAGAGTAATTGCAGCTTATCTCATTTGGGGCAGATCACTTTGCTCTGTTTCCCCTACTCCTGATGGTTTTGGTCACTGTATCAGTTTCATTAGACTACACTACAATGAAGAGGTATGCTTCTTGATTTTGATAGCTTAATTGAAAACCAGTAATAATCTGTAAGTACTCTTTTTTATCCTCCCTTAACCACAATTTGTATGGAACACTTTTATAAAATGGGACTCTCAGTCAGCAACCTGCATATGCAAATAAATCTTAAAATATTGCAGTTTTCAATACATTTAATTTCAAAAGAAGCCTTTGCCTATTTGAGGGTAACAAAACCTTTACGAAAGACTTTTTACTTTAATATTGGCACTCGTGCACAGCTTTTGGGGCTTCAGCACAGTTTTAGCACAACTGTCAATTTTCTGGAAATATGCCAGTCTATCTTTCTTCCTTCTTGAAGCATAACCAAAATCCTCTCTAGTCTCCAAATCTGTATGCTCAAATCCCCCAAAATACATTGGCAAGATACAGCAATTTGAATTCATATGTGTCAAGGAATAGACCAGAGATAAGTATGTGGAACAGAAAATCCTGAACCAATGTTGGAGATTAATTAGCCACATTCAAAGTAAAACCCTTCAAGCAACCAATCTCCATTTCCAATAACAACATAGTGAGAAATACAGATGACAAATGTCTGTGTTGCTCTGCAGAATGACCCTGAGGGCAGGATCAGAGCTACACCAGCCATCTGTTTGAACTTTCCTATTGGAGCATTTCTGTGGCTGCTTCCAAGTGATCCCATTGGTACTGAGGGAGAAGGAAAACCTGAGCAGTCCTGGTGCTTTTGGTGCCTTTACATGCACTGTAGTTAAACTATGCCACTCAGTGTGGCTTTCAGCTGTCCCATCCAACCTTCTACTGATGACCTCAAGAAGAAAAAAAAAAATCTACATTTCATCCATTATGCCTGTTGCCAGACCACA
>WEIT01009360.1:20655-33061 GCA_013389985.1 Dryoscopus gambensis
CAAAATGAGCAAGAAGATCGCCCAGCTGACGAAGGTGAGGCGGGCGTACCGGGTCCTCAGCCGCCTCGGGTGTCTTCCTCCTCCGCTGTGTTTCCCTTCGCTCCTTGCCTTCATGCGAGCAGCGACGGGCCTGGAGAGGGGCAGGCTGTCGGGGCTGATGGCAAATCCGGGTGGGATGCGGCCGGGTTTGTACCCCGGAGACCGAGCCTGGAGCGCCCTCGGTCCCCGGGAGCATCCCCTGGTCGCCGCGGGCAGGAGCGCGCCGTGGTCCCGCGGGGAGAGCTCCGGCGTTCCGGGAGCCGCGGGGCTGGAGAGGAGCCGCTCACGGGAGCTGCCGCAGTACCGGCCCCCGTTAGCTATGTCCGAATCCCGCCTGGCACAGCCAGGTATCCCGGTGTGCGGGAGTGGATCCCTGACTGCTGGGCTGGTGCTGATTATTTGTTCTGTGGAAATTGTAGCTTCTCTCCTAGCTCTGTTATAAGCCCCTCTCTGAATCTCTTTAAATGGAGAAATTCAAGTGGTGCTTGCCTTCCCTTTGCTGAAGTGCTGCTATTTAAGGTGTCTGGTAATACCATAAATGCCTTAGATGGTGAGAGTGAAGTGTGAGAAAATTTCTGGTCTGCTATTTCTGATTGAACAGTTTTCATTATGTCATCCCCAGCCTAGAGAATACTTTGTATCTTTGTGAGAGGCTGGAGTCAAGCTAGGAGATGTTTTTAAAGCCTATTGCTAAGGCAGGTAGGCCCAGTGTTTCAGATGTGGTTGTGATTTACTTAGAATAACTTAAAACAATGCTTTGGTGCTGTAATCTTGTGTGATGCTCAAGCTGTAGGCAAATGGCATTATTTAGGAAATGAAAGGCAGATTATTAAAGATAAAGCGGAAGAAGTAATTTTTGTCAGGAATTTAATAGCTAAAACGTTTAAAGGTATTTTTAAAACACTGTGGGAACTGCCAGTATTCTTAACATGTATGCTAAAATGGATGAAGGTGACATTTCGTTGGAACTAAGAGTGAAGAGAATGAAGACTGCTGGCAGTCTCACAGTGGAGACAGTTCATATTTATGTACGGTTGATGCACCATTGACCACTTAAAAATAGTATTTATCGGCACACTATGCACCTTAATGTGTTGGAAAGCTGATGACAGAGGGGTATCTTGTCCGTGAATTCAAAGTCCTATTTCGTTTGACGTTAACATCACTGGAACTCTAATTACATAAAGAGAAAAGTTGAACTATAGTAAGATGAAGAATCTCCTTGGTTTTGCTCCATGTGCATACAAATAATAAATAAAAACATTAAAGATCTTACTACAGATTTGTGCTCCCTAAAAGGTGTAAAAAGCACCTGGAGACCCTAAATGTGTTTTAGGCTTACCTTAAAGCCTAGGTGCACATGTAAAGTAATACTTTCAAAGAAGAATTTATATTTGTGTGTGTGTGTGTGCCTCTGATATATTTCCCTTACTTTCTCCAGGAAATTACCCAGCAGTTTATAGTTGATTTCAGAAACAGCGTTCCACTTCTGATGTGAAGTCATTTGTGTATTACCCGTGAGTTCCACATCACTGGACATGTGCCCTGTGCACCCTCACTTATTATGCGTCAGATATCTTGAGGTGGATGTGAGTTAATTATGAATTTAAATGAGTGGTGCTGAAATATTTTGAACTCCTGTGCTGGAAAATGTAAAGAGAGTGAAAGAAAAAACCTTTTTTTTTTCTTTTTTATTAATGATCCATAGTAGAGTTCATCTAAAATTTTATATATTGTGTGCAAGTCTGTCCCGACCAAGACTTCAGAGTAGTGTAAATAACACCTATGAGTTGTTTTCTGCTGTGTATTTAAAATAATTGCAAATTATGTGCTTGTACAAGGAGTTTACAAGTGAATTAGACTTTTGCAGGACTGGAGTCTTGTATGTTTCCCAGTGACTTGCAGATTCTGGCGGTGTTTTAGTTTGTTTTCAAGTTTTAGGGAGAAACCTTGGGAAATCAGCTGATCTTTCTATTGAGTGAAGGTCTGGAGTGAATAATAGTATTTTTAAATGTAAGCCAAGGCGTATGTAAAAATATGTCTCTTGCACCTATTTCAACAATAAAATTAAGATTTTAAAGATTAGGATTAAGATTAAAGGTATTGTATAATATGAATTTCATTAAGGTAGAGGTGCACATTTTGATAGTTTTGTAGCTAGAGGACTCAGGTCTTACATTTCTGTTTATTACTTGACTTTTCAGGAAGGGAGGTTTACAAGAATTATAGAAACTTCTGGGTAAAGTATGATCTAAATTTTCTAATCTCCTCTAATATCTGAAGCCTGATTTGATAGCTGGCTGCAGAAATTAATCCCTGAGAAAAGAGTCAAGCTACAGGGGAAAAATATAAACGTAATAAACTTTATTTCCTTAGAGAGAAAGGAGAGAAAGCGACTTAACTCTCAGAGAAGAATTAACTTCACTTTGCAGAAGATTCCTTGAAGTAAGTTGTTGCAAAAGGATTTTAGAATATTTCCATTAAGGTCTGTTGACCAAATTCTGCTGTTCTAGCTTTTTCAAATGCTTACCAGCATATGTGCATAAAATTCCTCTTCAGTAATCTAGGAATTGTTAGGAGCACCACTTCTTAATTGTGCTGTTCAAGTTGTTTAATGTCGTATGTATAAGATGCTTCTCACATGTCTTTCAATAGTTTTCCCCATTTATTTAATTTTTGTTCCAACTCTTCTCTAAGAGTGTCTTGAAGATTTATTGACTCTTCCTGTGGATTTAGAGCAGAAGGCCCTTTACCAGGTCAAAACAAACCCACCAATATAGTGTGGTAAAAGGAAATCTAAATATTTATTGTCAAAGTAATACACACGGTTGAGTTATCCAGACAGCTTCTGTCTTCTGACAAAAGAAATGTGACTCCATAGTTTATTTTTGCCTATCCTTGTGCAGTGTGTATTATAAGCTGTGAGTAGGAGCAGAAGAAAATGCTTTCCCCACAGAAGATGAGGGTCACTCATGAATTAAATGTAAAATTCCAAAATTAGGATTCCTCAGTTACGTTTTCGCATTACTTAAAGAGAATCTGATGTTTTAGTCAAAACAATACAGGAACACAAAGTAAAAGGTGAAATTTGTTTAATAACTAGATTTAATCAGAAATTCACAGTGAGGCAAAATAAGGTATGAATCCATTTCACTAGGCAAAATACTTCTGAAGTGCTTAACTATAGTTTTACTTTTGGGTGGGAGAGAAAGATATACTTGGTTTAACTTTAATATGCTTAATTCACAGGGGAAGGTTAAACTAGTGGTTAGAAATGCAGGTCTAAAAAAGCCAAGATGATAGTTCATATCGTGTTCAAAGACTGCGGTAGATTGTAACTGAAGCAATTTTAGGTCTTCTTCTTCTTCAGTATAAGCTCCTTATTTTCAGGCATTTCGGAAGATCTGTGTACCAGTTTGGGATAAAGTAGCATCTGACACAAAGATTAAAGCCAACAATAAATAAACTGCAATTATGAGATTGCATAGATGTTTGTACTACTGCATGCAGGAGTGCTAATGCAGTGTTGAATTATGCCTGCTGCAGATGAAAATATGCATATATATTTAATTAGTTTGCATAAGACAACTGGAATAGAAACAAAAAGCAAGGTGCTGCTATGCTTACATCAGTAGGAGAGAATGGCATTAGTTTTCATGAGTCCTACAAGAGTTCAAGTGGCCTATTTCTCATTTTGGATTTGTTGGGGTGTTGCTTTTTTTTTTGTTTTGTTTCTTCTTTCTTTCTTTGTGATGTAGTTTGTAGCTTGAGCATTTTTGTTTGAGAAATCCATATCCTAAGTGTGTCTGTAAAGTCTGTTGTGCAAGTTTTGTGACATCAGCGTAAATCTTTGACTTCTACAGAATAGCTGCGTGATTTCTGCTGGGATTATAAAGTGAGAATCTTCAGTATTGGTTTGGTTGTATGATATTTGTTGCAGAAATTTTACATTAACTGGAGCAGCTCTGATGAGAAAGAAACACCTGTTAGTGTTGATTGATGAGAAAATATAACTGGGCGACGTGCTATTGCAGCCCAGAAAACCAACCCAGGGCTGCGTCAAGGGAATGTGACCAACAGGTCAAGGGAACTGATTCTCCCCCTCGGCTTTACTCTCCTGAGACTCCAGCTGGGTGCTATGTCCAGCTCTGGGGTCCCCAGCACACAAAAGACATGGACCTGCTGGAGCAAGTCCAGAGGAGGCCACAAAGATGATCAGAGGGCTGGAGCACATCTCCTATAAAGACAGGCTGAGAGAGCTGGGCTTGTTCAGCCTGGAGAAGAGAAGGTGCTGGAGAGACCTTAGAGCACTTTCTAGTACCTAAGGGGAGCCTGTAAGAGAGCTGGAGGGGAACTTTTGACAAGGTCATGTAGTGATAAGACAAGGGGATGTCTTTAAACTGAAAGAGGGTAGATTTAGATTAGATATTAGGAAGAAATTCTTTACTGAGAGGGTGATGATGCACTAGAACAGGCTGCCTAGAGAAGCTGTGGATGTCCCATCCCGAGAAATGTTCAAGGCCAGGCTGGATGAGATTTTGAACAAACTGGTGTAGTGGAAGGTGTCCCTGCGCATGGCGGGGGGGTTGGAATTGGCTGACCTTGACGGTCCTTTCCAACCCAAATTATAGTATGATTTTGGAAAAGGAGTCTGTAAGTGCCATGAAGATGATCTCTACCCTTCAGTTAGCATTTTTGTCTATTTAATAAAAAGAAACTGTATAAAACACTAATGTTTTTCCTTGGTACATACTTGGAGCTTGATGGTTCGGTTCTGGAAAGGTTCCACAAAACTCAGTTCAAAGACTACAGTAACAAAGTTAACCAAGGCACATCATCCTTGAGTAAACAAGAAACCAGAACCCGAGACGCCTGAGACCTGACTTCTGTTCTCAATTCTTCCAACTCTTCTCAATTCTTCTCCAACTTCTTCTTCTCAACTCTTCTCCAACTCTTCTTCCAATTCTTCTCAATTCTTGTCTATATTCGGGAAACTACTTAAAACAAACAAACAAAAAAATCCTTGATTTTCCTTCTATCTTTCTGTGTTAGAGAGAAGTACTTAGACAATAGACATTAGTGTTGTTGTTAATCCAGTCAGTTTCTAGGGGTTGTAGATAGTAAATTTATTTCCAAGACTGAAGGGCAAATTTGATGATCTTTAATTCAGACGCTTATGGGTTTTTGTATGTACTCTTTTTCTGGGATGGTTTAAGGTCTCTCAGCTATCACAGGATGCAGTTCTATGGAAGGAAGAACCGTAAGGTTTAACTTATTTTAATGATTCTTAACAAAGTGTTTCCAGTGAAACTTTGTCAGTTTTTATTTGGAAGTATTCTGCCTCAGGAAACAAAACAACTAAACCTCTTACAGAAGGTTCATTGTGCATAAAATTATAGGAAAACTTTTAAAAAAGAGCCCTTAAAACCAGGGAAGAAATGAGAATGTAAAAATCCCTGTAGAACTGTTTTGATGTTAGCTGTCATCATGTTGTAGTTGATGCCATTAACAGTTTTGTGAAAACTTGAAATTTAGCTTTTTAAGCAGCCTTATGTCATCTCTCCAATGTGTGTTAACACTGGCAGTAGGCCAGTATTTGTAACAGTTCTAGGATTGCATGAAAAGAACTGAAATTTTGAGGTGGGTGTGATTTAAGTACATATTTTAATGTCAGTATTTTTCATATTATTCTGACTGGTAATGTGTGGAAAAATATCATGTTACTACATTAAAAATAGTAGCAAGGACTAAAAGATATGAGAATGTAATATTAGATATTCAATTAATTTACATTTCTCTGGAGATATTTAGTTTTGTTTTGTGTTAATTATTCCAAAGGTAGCTGAATTAAATCCTCTAAGAAGGTAGAGACTTCTTAGCTAGGAAATGAGAACCTTGCTCCAGAAATATTGTGTGTAGCTATCTTAAGATTTTTCTTTTTTTTAATCATGCTAGTGTAGTCTCTCCATCTTCCCTGTCAGACTCTTTCCATGTGGTGTTCCAACTGTGTCCTTATTCTGCCGTAATTATGGTCTTAGCAAGGGATATTCACAGAAGAGAAGTTTTCTGTACCCATGATGGTATAAGGAGAAAGATGGAACTGGGTAAAAATGTCACGTCTTTAATACCATCTGGTATAGTTCAGAAGAAGTAAGTGGAGCTTTCAGGCTCTCAGTATCTTCTTCAGAACTTCAATAAAATCATCAATTATTGTCTTCATCTCAATACTTCCTAGTTGATGCACTATGAATTGCTTTAAAGTAGCTGTGGCTTCTGGTTTAGACCTGAAGAGGTCTTTCTTACCTTCCATGTTTTGTAGGATGAAAATTGGTGGTTTAGTTAATAAGGACCATATATCAAATGGTTCCTCCCTTCATTATCATTGCAAACCCGTAAGGTGAGACTGCAGGGGTTCTATGTTGACCTGATAGGGGTATATTTTAGAGCTCAGTGTTGTGAAGTGTGAATTAGGTCAATGACTTCACAGTCTTTTATCACAAGACATCAAGAAGAAAGGAGGACAAGAATGAAATATTTTTAATAAAAAAAAAATTAAAATTAATTCCTGTTCTCTCCACCCACTTAGTTTAAATGGTTGACTGGTAACTCAGAGTTCTTCTGAGGCCACTGATGACTTAGTGTTCTAAAGATATTTCCTATATGTGTGTGTAATTGAAAGTGTGATGTTGTTGAAAAACTGTCTGATCGCACATTCACATATGTTACTAGTCTAAAAAGCCTTTATTACACTTATGCATATATCAGCTTCTCTGAGATTATTTTGGTTTGGGTTTTTTTTTTCCTCCTCATTTTACAACCCTCCAAAAGAGTAATAAAAATGAAAAGATAAATAAATAAATTGAGAGAGAGGGTAAATAACATGACATGGCAGCTGGGGACATAGCTTAGTGGTGGACTTGCAAGTGTGTTAGGTTTACTGTTGGACTTGATCTTAAGGATCTTTTCCAACCTAATGACTCTTAAGATTCTATATGCATCCTCTTGTTTGTTATTCACTGCTATAATTAAATAGTAGAGTTACAAGGAGCTGGAAGACTGTGAGATGTTATTACTCTGGTCTGTACTTTAGCTGTTAAATCCGATACATCAACACATTAGGATATTTAAAGAAAAGTTTGAAAGCCATGGATTTTACTACAAACTTGAAGTTGTTAACAACATGTCAAAATTTAAAAGCTAAAGAAGAAAGAACATTCAGGACATAAATGAAACCTGATATTGCAACACCCATGTAGTTTAAAATCTGCCAACATTTAGCTGCTTTTTATAGAGGACAATATAAACCTTACAAAAAATATGAAATGTTTTGAATGTATATTGATTTGGGGTTTTGTTGTTGTTACTGTTTTCCGCTAAGTACTGCATTATGCAAGAAGGCTTTTGCAGTTATCTTTTTAGATGGAAGTGTCAGTTCAGAGTTAAGAACGCAATACTGAAATGCTTTCCTTCAGATGTAAAAGTTGTAAACTGGAGAGTCTTTTATGTGTATTTGAAAAAGGAAATCAGTAGTTGGGCTCTGTAACTCTACAAGGTATTTATAGATTAATTACTTCATACACTTGTAAATTAGTATGGGCACAGCACTCTGAAGTACTCAATCCCGCAAGGAGTTTTGATTTGACAAGTCTTACAAAAATGGATCAGCAGAAGACAGTCTGGTGGGTTTTTTTATATGGTTTTTGGTTTTGTTTTTTTTGTTGCTGGTATTTGAAATATTGTGAATGTGGAAAGAATTTGTTTCCAATTGACATACTTAGCACTTCTTTAGAAGAAGTCAGATTGCAATTTAATATTAAACAGTGTGGTTTTGTACTTTCTTCAAACACAGTAAAATTCTATTTGGCAACAGCATTGCTTTGCATATTTGGATATTTCTGTATTGTCATGCAACCTCTTGGTTATACATACTTTATTTTTTAATGTCTAGAAATACAACTAGAGGTGTATTGCATCTAATGCATGCATAGAAGTGTTATTTGTCATAAGTCATTGGTTTGGTTCAGCAACTTCTAGCCCTGAGTAGCTTCTAAGCACTTAAATTACTTCAATATCTCATTTTCTGAAGTCAGGCTTTGGCTTTAATAAAAACAATAACTTTGTCAGTGATACTACTGTTTTCCACCCTTCCAATTCTCCACTGAAGCTTCGTTCTCCTTTGAACTGTATTGAGAAAGAGGGCATTACCTTAAAATAGTCACTATAACTTTTTCTAACAGTTTGCAGGCTTGCTGCTAAATAAACCCAGCAAATCTCAACATAACATTATGAAATCAGGTATATATGACTCTTGGCTGATACAAGTTTGGCAGTAGTAAGCCAGGCATCTGTGTATTCTTCTAATGACCAATGTCGTACCAGTAACCAAAGGCATTGTGTTCCAAAAATAACCAGGAGAAACAAAACAGTCTAAAAGCTATTCATCATCTTGTCCTACTTAATGCATATTACCTGGTCCTGTTTCCTCAGCCATGCTCTTCTAACTGAATCTAGAAGGCTAGGAGGAGGAAGAAGAACCTTTGGCTGAGGTTGTCACTTGATAAGGATCAAAATGACAGCTTTTAAAGATAGCTAATGTGAAAAAGTTCATTAAGTCCTTCTTCAAGATGCTGCTGTTAAATGAAGGACAACCTTTTAGCTACAAGGAGTGGTATGAGCTGAATATGAGAAGTACTAGTTTTCTATTTTAATTTTTATGAGATTAAAGTAATCTTTCCAGCCGGTTTCCTAAAATGTAATTTCTGTAAACCTGAATTGTAATGTATTTAGAAAACGGGTGTGCTATAATCCAAAGATTTTTATTTGAACAGTGTTTTTGCTCACAACATGACTGAAAGCTATAATTTTTAGTAAAGGGTGTCTGACACTGCCTTCTCAGATCTAGTATTTTGCAGTATGGATGCTGATGTGTTTGGATAGGTTGTACTAAAATGTATTTCAGTAATCTTTTATGACTGTCCTTTTAAAATTTGACAAATGAAGATAATGGGAAATTATTTCTTTAATAAGGATTAGGGGAAAGGACTTGATTTTTTTTATTTAACTGCTTTATATAATTGTAAGTGTAGGTTTCACACTTAAAATATGGTTTAATGTAGCTGGTTGTAATAAGTAATCAATTGTATGTTCATATCTAAAAAAAAAGGCAAAACACCTTGAACATGGATGTATGTCTTTCTTCTCAACATTAACCTGTCTTGTCAACATAGCTCATTTATTAAAGAAAATACTTTGTGTTGTGACACAGAATGAGAGAAATTTATTTGAAATTCCAGATCCATTATTTTGTCTGGGCTGTTCACTAGCTTTCCATATATTGTCTAACATTATAGTGTTAACTTAGATTTATATGCCATAAAATTCAGCCAGTCCTCTCCCCAACCCCCCCTTCTGTTGTTTGTTGGTTTTTTTGTTTGTTTGGTTTTTTTTGTTTTGTTTTTTTTTTGTTTTTGTTTTAAAAGCATATGTCCCTTTGCTTTATGCTGAGACTGGACTTTGACACAAAGCTCAGTTTACATACTCTTTGAGCTGACCTGGAAGTGTTCTGTGGCCATTGCTTCTATTCCCTTGATTCTTGTCTTGTCTTCCTTTATTTCTGTGCTCTGTTTCACACCTTGTGAATGACCCACACTGTGGATTGAAAAGGTGTATATGGCAATTTGGTGTATTAGGTATATTCTGCCTTGCCTCCAAATATCTAATGCATGAGATCGTAATTCTTATCACTTTGGGCAGACACTGCTTGAGGAGGTGCGTTCTGAACAAGTGAAGAGCCTGAAGCAAGTTTAGCTTCTGTTGGTTTGTGTTCTTTCTCATAGCTATGAGTTGATACTCTAGAATAAAATAGATTTCACATACCAGATTGTTGCGGGGGGAGGGAGGGTTGTTGCTGGAGTGGTTTGGTTTGGTTTGTTTGTTTGTTGGGATTTTTTTTTGTCAAAGCTGTTTGTGTAATAGACTCTTTCTCTCTAATGGAAATTTTAAAATGTTTTGAGTTGGGATTTTGGGTTTTTTTGTCTCTGTGGGTTTTTTCTGGGGGGGGGGGTTGAGTTGTTGTTTTTTTCTTTTTCTTACAGGTCTATGCTCTATGGTCCTGAGGGAAATGAAATTTCCTGCTTTCAGAAAACTTTACCAAGCTAAAAGTTGTAGACAAAAGTAACACTCCTTCTCACTCTAGGATATTAAAAAAATTACGTACTGATCATAAACTGTAGCTTCTGTATGGGCCTGTATGAAATTTTGATAAAGTTGGTCCCTTAAATAAAGTCCTGACTGACAAGCTATATTCAACTCTACATTCACTACTTATCTTCAGCCTCATCTGTTCTCGCATATAGAAAAGGAATTAATAAAAAAATAGGGAGAATTTTTTAAAGCTTCAGAAAGAAATGAAGAAAATTCTTTGGTCTTGGAAGCATAAAAACCCAGTGTGTTTGTCAAAGAATTGAGAGTAGTCTTAAGTTTATGTACAAGGACGAATTTTATCAAAGACCAGGATCTATATATATTTAGTGAAATATGAGGCTGTATGTGCTTTTCTTGAGAGACTTGGGAGGCTCTCCTCTTGGGGAGAAGGGCTTTGTCAGATGCTTTGCATGTGGGCTGTGTTGGGTCTGTGTTGGATTGTTCTCTTGCCTTGTGTTGCCCCTTTGGCTGCGGGGGCGGGCAGAAGCCACTGCTCTCCGTGGTACCGAGTGTGGGGCTGCCTCTGCATCTTGTCCTCTCTGGCACGGGTGTCAACAGCAACCAAGTTTGACTTGGTTTATGCAAACCAGTACATTTCCCTACTGGCAAGATCTCGTTAGAGGCCCAGCTTATATAACTACAATTTCCCGAATGTTTTATGTAGTTGGTGTAGCAAGATATAACATTGATTCTACTGAACGCTATGGAGGTAAGTGCAGTGAATTATTTCTCTGAAAGTGTGTGCCATGCCATTTTGTGGTGTCGTCCCAAAAACCTGGCAGAATAAAAAAAAAAAAGGACAAAGGAGTGAAAATTAAAACAGGCACTGATATTTTTCAGAGTTCTGTCAGTTAGTAAATTAAGAAGTATTTGAGAATATTTAAATGAACAGCAGCGTTTTCTTAATTTTGTCGGGACTCTGAAAGAGGGGTTTATGTTTGATTTTCTAAAGCTGACTTAGAGAATGTACAACAAAAATGGATTAATTCCTACAGGATTTCTATTTGGTTTTATTCTGTTCTGAAATAACTGCATTTTTAGCTTTTAAGGATCTTTAGAAGCTGGAAATGCAATTGCTTTGTCATAAAATCCACTAAAGATGTGTCTCTTATTTCTGGATGTTGCCCAAAGTATCTTAGGTTCACAAGTCCTCAAAATAAGAGGAAATTGTCTCTTGAAACAACATACTACTTGAAACCCCTTACTGTGGTGATTAATCAAAACCAGTGAAACGTGCTTCTAAGATGACTACCGTTTTCACCCTTTTCCTCCTTCCTTTTTTTAGGTGTTACTACTTCTTGTTTTGGGAAGTTCTGAACTTAATATTACTCTCCTGAGAGAAAATTAATTTGTTTGTATGTGGAATAATTTTGTAGAATAAGGACTTCTAGGAATCTATGTACCTGAAAGGCTAAAATCAGATATGCAAATATTCAAGTAATAAATCTGAAAGGAAATGCAGCTCTGAGACAAACACAGCTTGAGAATAGCCCCTTGGTCTATCTTGTTTTCCTTGCAACTATTTAAGGTCTAGTCATATAGCAGATGTGTCAACTATAGTTTAGATAGGTGATTAGAGGGTAAATGGGATTCTTTCTCACAGGGAAACAGATTGGGGAATTTGTACATCTGTCACTAAATCTTTAATTTTATTTTTTTTCCTTCAGTGTGTTTCTCAAGACTTAACTGTCTTGGGAAATTGCCTGAAGCTACTGTGCTACAGATTTGTAATGTTTGTTTCTGGCATGCCTGATTGATAGAGGTTGTCAGAACTGAAAAGGGGTTTTGATTGGCTGTTGGTACTGCCACACCTGTCCCAGCACAAGGGTATTGATTTGTGGTTGCGAGGACATCCCACATGTCCTGGTTTGACAGGAAGGAAGTTTTTTAAGGAAGGTGTAGTCAAACCAATCATGGGTTAGAAGTGAATATTGACATCTGGTGTGGCCACTAAGGAGATGTGTCACCTCTGAGAACATGGGGAGATAAAGGAAAGATTCAGAGACGAACTTCCTTTTGTGTTCCGGTTATCGAAGGGAGCAGATGTCCTCCCTCACCCAGCCCGAGGCCTGAAGGCCTGGGCCTGGGCCTGGGTGGGGGAGGGGCAGCCATGCGGCCTGAGGATGAGAGGTAGGCGGGAGCCCAGAGAGAGAGAGAGAGAGAG
>WEIT01009360.1:33345-58414 GCA_013389985.1 Dryoscopus gambensis
TCAGAGCAGAAGACCAGGAAGAGGGTGTGGTTATGCCCCCTCTCTTCAGAGCAGAAGAAACCCTCGGCCCCAGGGGTTATAAAATGGGGGGGGCGGTTTTGTCCCAAAAAAGGAGCTTCTGGTACTTGGCAAAGCGTCATTGAATCCTGAGGGCAGTCTTGGTCCATGGATTGGTGGTGAGAGCACCAGACATGGAAAGACACTATGGTAACGCAAGAGAGACTCCTCTCTTCTTTGATGGATTGAGATTTGATTATTTGAGTATTGTTAACCGATCAGGAAATCCAAGGTTTTGTCTGATTGTGGGAAGGGTGGAAGTTGGGAGGAGGAGGAATGTTTCAGAGAGTTTTTATGTTTCCTGTGTGTTTCTTTCCTTAATGTAAATTAATAAAGTTTTGTTTTTTTTTTTTCTTATTTCTAAGTCTGAGCCTGCTCTGCTCTGTTCCTAATCACATCTCACAACCATTATTAATAAAAAAATATATATTCATGGGGCACTGGCATTGTGTCCAGTGTCTAACCATGACACCACATGAGTCTGTAACAGGAGGAAATAGTTGTTTCCAGTTGAATGAACCATGAATACCTATGTTTATTGGGATACGCGGTGAATTAGTTGGATACTCTGCGTTGAGTTCTAGTGTATTTTATGTCTGGTTCTGTGATTGAAGACTGCCCAAAACATAGGAGGTATACTGGGAACTTAATGAAAGCTGTGGAAAACTAACAAGTACAAGCACTTGTTTAACTTTTTATCTGTAAAATGAGACATTTCTGAAATGTGCGTGGCTCTGTTGTTGTGCATCATGCTTGTTTATTTCTAATGAACTTATCATAAAAAACCCTTCCACTTTCATGGAAGAGATTTTGTTTTGGAAGCTGTATTGTACACAGTTTCTTTATCCCTTAAACTATAGGTAGAAAGCAATGGAAATTCTCTCAAAGTATAGGTTAAAATTAGGGACAGCATCTGCTGGAAACAGAGCAGAGCTAAATATCAAAAACTTTCATCTTTATTAGAACCTTTCTTGACTCTGTAATGGGAGCAGTGGTGAATCAGTAGTTGGTGGTACTTGTGCTTAGTGTGTAAAAGTGATGTTAAAAACCTACAAACCAACTAAAGCTTAAATGGTATTTGCTAGCTAATTTGAAGTTCAACTTTGAAAAAGTATTGAAAAACTTAAGACATTTAACAGTCAACAGCACATTTGCTTAAGTCTGGATATGAAATTGTTCCATGCTGTCTCTTAACGAGTTAAGACATGAGTTATAATTTTATTGAATTATAGCTTGTGGAGGAGGATAGGCAACAACAGCTTGTGTATTGACAGCTGTGTTGTACGTAGAATAGTCTTAAAATGGACCTTGGAATGATAACTCAGTGTGCTCATTGTATATAAGTTGTATAGATCATTCTTAAATTTTTTTCTTAACTAATTGTGTATTTTGCAAAATGCCACCAATTTAGCTTATTTTTGCTTCCCTTTTTGTGTAAAAAATTGAAGATTTTTGCAGTAGTAGTCAGAACTAAGCACGTTTGTATGAGAGACTGAATATATATAAACTGACAGGTGCGTGATACAGACCTGTACCCACCAGAGGCCTTGAGCTAATTATTTAATGTGAAGTTGCACACAAGTGCTCAGTGATTTTTTTTTTTTAAATCTTTCTCACAAATCTACTTGTTTGATTTATATGTATTCCTTAATTTAAGATTGCCACTGTTTTCTCATTTGTTGAATTAAAAAAGAAAAAAAGGAAGTTATAGATGCTGAAGAAAGAAGGCTTCTTGGTTTTCCTTTAATCATCTTTATCATATTAGCTACTGCACATTTTCTTCTTAGGATATCTAAACACAGCCGAAACTTGAGGTCTTGATGAAGATTCTTATTTGACTGACCCATCAAGTGTGGGGAATTTTTACTGGAAGTGAAAAAGTCTGAACAGTCTTACCTACAGAACTCTGTATGATGAATTGCTTGAAGAATAGGAGTTAATGTCTCCCATTTTATGTGGAATAAAGTATTGTAAAAGAGGCAAATCTGGCAAATCATTTACAATATAAATACTCTTAAAATAAGCTTCTTGTATTCCAGCTGTCAAACAGAAGCAGTAGTAGAAGCCTTTACTGCAATTGCTTAAGACGAGTTTTTAAGAACATTCACTAGGGTAGCTCTCCAGATGGTATCACTGATGAAGTTTGGATTCAACTGGATAGCCATAATAAGGAAGTACAGCTGTTGAACTGAGTGTTCAGGATTCTACTTACTGTATTTAATGGGATGAATGGAAAAAAGAGATGCTTTAGGACAAAGCAGTATAACTGTATGCTTTTACCAGAGCATCAGTTTTCTTGTAGGTCTCTAATGGAGATACTACTTAAGTATACACAATTTTTTTTTTTTTCACTTTTTATTGAATGGTTTACTTGTGGTGGAAGGAACTGCACAAACATTAAGTAGATAGACTGGACACTACAATCAAAACTGTATTTAGTTTTTTTTTTTTTTTTTTTTTGTGGGACTGTTTTTTAAGGAAATTTAAAATTGGTTACGTTTCCACTGTTCTTTGTCATGTGCCTGTGAGTTTTCCCCAAGTGTGTGCTAGACAAGTAGACATTAAAGTAGACTAAAAGCCGGCTGAACGTCTGGACTTTGTGTTGTGGTCAGCTGTGTGAAGGCCAGTTGAGGGCTGGTCACTAACAGTGTGCCAATCTGTTTAACAGCCTTGTTATGACCTGGGTGATGAGACAGAATTTGCACACTCAGCAAGTTCATAGCCAATACAAAAGTGGGACAAGTGGTTGATAGAACAGATGGGTGTGCTGCTATTCAGAGCTGGACAGGCTGGAGGAATGCACCGACAGGAACCTCCTGCGAAGGCCTATCTGGGGCAGCACAGCAAGGACGTGGCTAGAATCGACTGACTGGAAAGAGCTGAGCAGTAAAGGCCCCGGGGTCCTGACAGACCACGAGTTGAACGTGGGCCAGTGATGTGCCTTTGGCAAGGAAGGTCAATGGCGCACTGGACTGCGCTGGAACGAGTGTCACAGCAGTTCAAGGGAGGTGATCCCTCCCCTCTACTCTGTGCTGGTGAAACACACCTGGAGTGCTGGGTCTGGTTCTAAGGCTCCCCCGTATGAGAGAGTCATGGACATACTGGAGCAAGTCCAGCAAAAGGCCACTAAGATGATGAGGGAACTGGACCATCTGCCTTACTAGGAGAGGCTGAGAGTTGCAACTGTTTAGCCTGGGGAGGGAAAGGCTCAGGGGGATCTTATGAATGTGTGTGTACACCAGATGGTGAGGAGTAAAGAGGACTGAGCAGGCATATTCTTAGTGGGTCTCATGAAAACATAAGGCAACAGGCACAAACAAAAACATAAGAAAACACTTCTTTTTTTTTTTTCACTGTGAGGATGGTGAAATTCTGGCACAGGCTGCCCAGAGATTTTGAGTTGTCTTCCTTGGGAACATTCAAAACCCACCTGAGTGAGGCCCAGCATAGTCTGTTCCAGCTGACCCCACTTTGCATAGGGTCTGGGTTAGACTAGGTGACCTCCAGATGGGTCTTCCAACGGCAGCCCTTCTGTGATCCTGTGCACATGGTGTTTCTGTAATAACTCCTGTGTCAAACCTGTAAGTTGTGAGTGTCAGATGTTAAAATTAATAGTTATTATTATGTAAATACTGAGATGTAGCTAGGAATTACAAATTTTTCCCATTGCATGATAGGTACCTGTAGGTTACTGGAAAGTATCCCAGTAGGCCACTACAAACTTGTCCTAGATTCATCTTGGGCTTGGCTTTGAAAATAAACTTGGACTCCTAACTGGTTACTGTGCCACCTTCTGCTTACTTTATGATTTTGCTTCTAAAACCTAATTTTTTTAAAAAAAGAGTGGAATTAGTGATCAGTCTTTAATATGAACATGGATTTTATTTTTTTGGTTAAAATCTGGATTTTTTAATCCACAGGAAGGGAAGAAAAATTACTTCAAGGTAGTTTCTTTCTGATCTTTCTGGGAAAGTAGCTCAAATTCTTCTGTGGTTATTAAAAATTGTGTGATTCTGGTTGGAGTTTATTTATTCTGGAAACTTAGCATTTAGCATTAATACTTCCAGGTGTGATTTCTAGTTAATGCCTTCTAGAAAGTGTAAAGATGCTGTAGATAAAAATACTGTGTTGAGAGTCTTGCAGTATGTTTTTCACTAATATTTCTTTCCTGCATAGCTGCGTACTTGCTTGGAAGGCTCCATGCCTTTCTTTCCTTAAACAAGCCTGGAAAGTAGAAAATCAATTCTGAGCAAGAAATGGATTTGTTTTCCAGTCTGCTTTTCAAAACACCGGTGAAGATTTCTTCCTTGCTCCATAGGGTGCTGAGTGGTATATTCTTATCTGCATGGTCTGTTCTGCTGGGAGGAACCACTAGATACTGGAATTGCATAGGATCTACAGAAATTCTTGAGGAAATAAAATAGATCGGGCATTGAGAGGAGAAGGCTTGCAGGCAGAGACAGTGCAAAAATGAAGTTTGTTTTGATGGGGAAGAGGAAACTGGGAAGACCTTTTTTCTGGCTTGTCATACATTACTGCTGAAAACTGAATATAAAAAAACCCTTTTGCTAATGCTTTCATCAGCTCAACACTTGAGGACTCCTCAGTAAGAATGAATGGCGTGTATGAGTGATAATAATGCTGACTATGCCTTGCTTTCAGGTTTACAAGCAAACTAAGAGGAAAAGAGAGATCATCTTTCTTTAGTGTCAACTTCATTTACAATTATCGAAAAGTACTTGTGACATTTTCAGGTGATGGGTCTCAGAAATATTGCTTTGGATATCCTCTAGAGCAGATTAGGAAATGGAGATGCTTCATTTTGCTTTACATTTCTGCAGTAGTTGTTCTGTCTCTATCATCCCTGCTTTGCTTTCCTTTTTTCCCTCCACGCCACATGAAAGAAAAAACAAATCCCTTTCATTCTAAATATTTAAAGTCAGTTCCCAGCATTAGTGGGTACTTCTAAAAAAATTATATTTTCCTAAAAAGCAGGACAACTCAGCTTGCATACCCTTAGTTATTGAAAAGCCATGTGTTTCTAAGCCATGTATGGAAAAATGTAAAACCAGGCAATGACGAGACAGGTTTTCATTGTAAACATCTAGTGAAAAATAAATGTTTAAAAACATGACCCTTCAGATGGTGAAAGTTAATAGGGGGTTAGACTTGAAGGTGGAATAGATTAAGATTTAAGAGTAAGTTTTTAGTCTTGAAGTATAAGGAAAGTTAGCTTGAATGATAAAGCAAGGAAATAGATTTAGAAGGAAATGGGACAGCAATATTTTGGAATTTGGATTATTTTGAGTGTTATGACTTATTTTTCTACATAGTACAGATAACTACATGACTTAAATGATGAAAATAAAGTAGGTGCAAGTACAGATGTGATTGTATGAAGAATAACTTAGCCAAGTCTAGCAAAAAAGGGAGACTTAAATTATAATTTATGTCAATATAATTGCTTATGACTGGGTTAGACATTACTTATAGTGGCCTTTTCAAAAAAAGGATTGATTTTAGAACAAAATGGAAAAACTTAAGCTTTGCTTTCAGACAGTAAATGGAATCAACTGACTAATCTTACCCCTTTTATATGATTGATTTTTTTTCACTCTAAATTGAGATTCTCTAAGTGTGATTGATTTGTTATTGAAATATATTTTGCAGAAAATTTCAACTTCTGTTCATCCTTTTTAGGCTCTCATCACTTCAATGTCAGTGAATGTCATCCTTTAAGGCATTTGATCTGACTGAAGACAACCCACTTCTTCAATGCGATCTCTCATACTTTGCACCAAAAGGCTGTTTTTCTTCTGTGGATGCTTTTTCAAGGAGTAATACGACTTTGCTTTTTGTTAAGAAAAGGAATAATTGGTGAATTAGAAAGTATATTTTCCTTTTAAAAATATATGGAGTGAGAGAAAATTCTAAGTGAAGATTGTCGGGGGAAAAAAAATCCAGCTTTATTAATTGTAGCTTGACAGACCATTAGGGTAATTTGATGATACTAAATATAGAAACTGGAAAAGGAAAGTATCAACTTACTATGGCTAGCAGATAATTAAAGCAGACAGAAATATGGCATCTGTGTTTTCTCTGTAACGTAGTTCTGAAAAAATGCTGATGATTTGGGATGAACCAAATAATTTTTAAGTCGTGCTGAAGTAGTCTTAGAAGCATTGTAAATAACTGTTGTATTTTGATAACATTTGTGTAATAGAGCTCTCCTTATCAGTTAAGCAAATTTGAGGTTTAATACCACTCAACTTGATTTACAAGTACTGGTTGAGTTTAAAAATAAGGTTTCATTTTCAAGGGCCATTACAAAACATTTAAACTGTTTTCTGCTAGAATTAGTTCCCATTCTGACTAACTTTTGAAGCTGTTTCTAAACAATTTTTTCCTCTTTCATAACAGTCTTTCTTCAATGTATTCTTGTGTTGTATTGAAACCTGTCAGCATGGAAATATTTTTGATGTCATAATGAGATTGAAACTTCCATTAAACTCTGTTTTGACTTATTCTGAAAGCTGGTTTTACTCTTTGGCACAGAAATTAAACTTATGTACAGTTAACAAAGCTAAATTTGGCACAGACAGGAAATTTATGTGCAGCTAACTAAACGTTTCAATCATGCAGGTAATAAATATATTGCTTAGAAATCGCTCTGTTTGAGAACGGTGCAACATAAATGTACGGAACCGGATTGCTGAATCCTGTAAACTTATGTAACTCCATTAGAGACAGCAATGCCAGTGTAGAACAGCTGAGCATTTCTCTCAGAAATAGATGTCGTGTAGTAGCCAAGTGGGGGATTAAGTGCCAGGCTGTACAAAGCACTAATGTTGATCTCTCCCCTAATTTGGTGTGTAGTAAAGAGTTGCACTTCTATCCAGCTGCTTCTTGTCTTTCTGTCAAGGTCTTCAAGTCTACTTTTTTAATCCTGGAAAAATTATTTAAGTTCTAGCTTGTACATATAATTCTAAGGTGTTCTACTCCTGAAAATTAGTTGAATTCAGTCTGGCCAGTTGCCTGTCCATCTGCAGCATTCTTTAATGGGCATCTTGGCCACTGACTAGAGATGTCTGATGTTACTCAACTGAATACCTAACCCCTCTCTCATATTCCTGTGATATGATCTTGATATAGCTCTTCCCACTAATCTGTATTTCTTGTTTGACATCACATCTGCTTGTTTTGCACCTGAATTTTTGCCTCAGCTGAAGATATTCTGAAGGTTGTATCGTATTTCATAGAGGCATAGAACCATTAATGTGGGGAAAGGCATCCACGATTGAGTCCAGCCTATGACCAAACAGCATCATATCCACTAGACCATAGCACTAAGAGGCATGTCCAGTTGTTTCTTGAACACCTTCAGGGATGGTGACTCTACCACTTCCCTAAGTAGCCCATTCCCATTCCTGAAAACCTTCTCAAGTGAGAAATTCTTCCTGATTTGGGTGGTGCAACATTGTATCTGTCTGTCATGCCTTAACCAGGTCATGATTCTTTTTAAAGCTTTTATAAAGTGAACTTGTATTTCATCAGTGTTTAAATTATTTACTTGTTTTATAAGGAACTTTGCTATGAAAATGCTGGAAAGAGCTTTCAGGATATAGGGTCTGTATGTTGTATCTAATGCAGGTTGTATCCACCACTGATTCTCACTTTTTTCCTGCTCCTCCATCTTCTAGTCTTAGCAGGAACAGCAACTTCACCTGTTCTTCAGAATATAAATTGCATATTGTGAGTAATTTTTCCTCCTTTTTCCTCCTATTTTTTATTTTATATTGGTACATATTTGTAAGAGATATCTGCTCTTTTTCTTCCCCAGTAAATGGGTACAGTTATCAAATTCCTTTGTTCCATCATAATTTGTAGTGGTGAGGAAAGTACCCCACTTTTCGATTTTCTGCAGCACATCCAAAATAACCACGTAAGAAAAAAATAGAGTTTTCTGATAACCATATCAGGATGCCATCTGTCCCTATATCCAGTCAAAGACTTTCTTTGCTGCATGGAATGGGATTGCCCCCAGGTATCTCTGTGAGCCTCACATGTGTGCTGATGCCTCTGTCAAATCCTCTTTCATCCCTCTAAGCTCGTATTTCACTGGTAAGGCCCAGTCTTGGAAGTGCTCAGCTGCTAGAGGAGGAGCAACAGGGCCTGATTGCCCACTTGACCTCTTGTCATGGGTGAGCTCCTTCTTGGTTTGCTACTGATTGCTAAAATCACTTGTAGGATCACATATTGTAGTGTCCTGGCCCCGAGGCCTGAGGTTTAAACCACTTGTGACTGCCTGGCTTCTGAACTTGTGAATTCCATTTTCATCTTGCTGCTCAGTGTGTTGGGCTATCACAAGAGGTGCAGGTAATGTGCTCCTCTTGTTGAATCTTATTACAGAGTGCTCTGTAGCTGAAGCTTTACCTGCTGCCATGATTTTGATTTGTGTTACCTGATTGATAAAGGCTGTCCCTGTTCCTGGATTTGGACAAAGCACATATTTCTAAGATAGGCCATGACAGCATAAAGCTCCTGATTACCTTCCAGAAAGCCTCTCATTTGCTGTCTGGTACAACTCTAGGAGAAAGGAAAAAGGCCACAGTGAATGGATGACCTATTCGGCCACACTGTCCACTCTGTCCCTGTGCTAAGACGTGCTCTGCACCTCTTCTTCGGGTGAGGACATCTCCTGCCCCACAATTAATTGGAATGTGGCATGCCTTTTTCTGATAAATAAATTTTAATGTACGGGCACTGTAATAATTTATAATCATGCTGAGCTGTAAATGCAAGCAGATCTTTTAAACCAGTAGGATTTTCAGACAATTAAAAATAGTTAATATTTCAGTGTGGGCCATACATGAATAAACAAAACACAGGAAGGATTGTAGGTCAAGTAGTTAAATGTGATACTGATCTGTACTTGGCAGTTCTGAAAGTAGAAATGGATTATCAGCACATCAGATTACAGGTACTTGAGGAACAGGTATTTAGGAGCATGGAGAAAGCTCCTCTAGGTGTATGGGCCCCTGTCAAGTGTTATACCTACTGTATATGGTATTATACATCAGGAAACCTGAAAATAAAAAATTAAATTTTCCTCTGTGTTTTATTCTCAGTGTAGATGTTGGTGAGCAGTGCATGGCCTTGGACTTACCCTCTTTTTCAGAAAATTAAGTATAAGTGTTTAGCAATGAGTGTGAAAATGAAAAAATTTCTTCTTATCCAAAGGTAGAGTGCTAGGTATAAGTGAATATCTGTTAATGCTCAATACTTAGAAATTATGTTGAGCTTCATAGTGTCATTCTCTAAATAATTAATTGTAAACAAAAGTCATTAGAGATTGCTTTGGAAAGCTAGTTGCTGTAGTAAAAATAATCCAGTATCTGTTTTCAGAGTTTCTAAAGGAGTAAAATAAGGAATTTTACTTAGGCATAAATTGAGCTAACACATGAAGACTGTTGAATAGCATAAAGAATATTTTAATGATAAATTTCGTGTGAAAGTATGTTTTTTAGGGAAAAAATTTCAAGTTCTTGCCCTCTGGATTTTATCTCACAGGAGGACTGGTATAGTTAGACCAGCTTTTTGGGAGGAGATGCTGTTGGGAGGGGACACACATTTTACAGCTGCAGACCATATTTGTCCCTTCCCTGCTCATCGTATTGTGCCTCTAATGCACTGGCTCAGGTACTTAGATAGACTTGCAGTGAACCAGATAGCTGAAGAACAGCTGTCTTCCTTCCACCTTTTCTGTGATGTCTAAGAAATCCTGGCCTAAATTTCTAGGGTTGTTTCTGTTTTTGTTAGCAGCAACACAAAGATCTTGATTAACAAAGCATCTATTTGCGAGATTTTCCTTAAGGAAGAAGGTCTTTCTAGATAAAAGGATGGTTTTTTTAATTGCAATTAAAAAAAAAAAAAAAACAAGAAAGAAAGATGGACATATGTAAGTTTTGAGGCTTGGACTATTTTTGGTATACATCTTATAACTGTCTGTCTACTTTTGTGTGTAGTAACACATTTGTAAAACTGTACGCTGCAATTGTGGTCAGCTTTTATGAAAGGCTGTTTTAAGTAGCTTTGAAGTACTTTGCTGTATCATTGTATTCTTATAATGTACTAAGGAGAAGAAATTCGTCCTGTAAAACAAACTTTTTCTGGGTATTAACTTGGCTATTTTGTTTAAAATTGACCATAATATGTAAATTTTAAATGCTTAAGTATGACATGTGTTCCATTTTTTGGACACTATTTGGCCATCAGGAATAAAAGGGGAGAAATTAATGCAATATTCACTGTAACAATAAAAATATGATTGTTCTGGACTATCATAGAGGAGACATTTCTATATAAATTTAATTAATGATAATGCTTGCAATTTTTTTAATGTTTCTTGTTGATTTTGTAGACTGACCTTTTCTGTTTGCAACCTGCTGCACTTTTTACTGTTTCTCAGTATATCTTACTGCTTCCTGTGTGTACCGACTCTTAGCTACCCACAGAGAACAAGGTTAGGTCAGGCTCTTTGGTCCACATCTTCCAAATCATTAGCTGCTTATGCACAAGCATTTCCTTCTTGGTACTGTATTTGTGTGGTTCATTCAAGAGACAGGCAGCACTGACAAAATCTGGGATGCCGCTGGAGGCTCTGGAGTTTCAGACTGGTGTTCAGGCAGCAGCACCCTGGGAGCACTGGGAGCACAACAGTTCACCTGAACAAGGCTGAACACGGTGCTCTGACCCAGGGACCCACACATCAAGTCTGAAATGGAGATTTACCAAAGTCATAAGGTTGATGTTTGTGTAAGATGTGTGGTGATGTTTTTTTCTCATAGGTATCAGTTCTAGTTTTGATGTAAAATTAGAGAAAATGAACCATGCACATTTTTTGAGATATTCTCATAGAATCATAGACTTTGGTTTTCTGTGCTGCAAAATAATTTACACTCAATTCTAGTATTAAGGTGAATTACACATTTATAATTTTAAAAGCATTCCATCGTGACTAAATTGTTGACAGGAGAAGATGACCGAAGTACAGCTGACCATGCAAGAGTTAGTCAGCTTTCCAAACCATAATATCTGGTTTGGGGTTAAAAGTATTTCTCAGCCAAACTTCCATCTTTCAGCCACAAGCAGTGTGGAACAGGAATTGCTGTTTGTATTCCTTGTGGTTAAAAACACCAAAACTAGTGTAGGGACTGACTTGCTTCACCTTACCACATAGAATATAACTAAACAATCCAATAATTACTGGCATAAAGAAGGTTATTCCTATTACTAACTTACTCTGTAGTAGTTCTTCAGACCAATGCATACAGTATTTCAGTAGATTCTTATTAATAATTATGTTACTGTTTTGTAGAAAAAGTATTAGCCAGCAATATTGATATCTTTATAGAGAGTATGGTTCTGTCTGTACCTCTGAAATTATGTGCTCACTGAAAATACAGTAAAGCATTTTTTTTTCTGTCATGTGATAAGAATTGCTATGTGCAGTTAGAGTAGAACTGGAAAAATATGAATTACTCAAATAAGCAGTTTATGCTTCTTAGTATTATGCAGTTGTATTAAAAAAAGCTGCTGGTGTTTTTTAAAGCATTTTCAAAAGCATTTACAAGCGTGCTTAGTGGGGGTTCATGCTCTGATTTAAAAATAGAGAGTGTAAAACTTGTTTTATCTACCTACCTCCAATGTTTGCAACCTTACTGCTTTTCAATTTTTGGAAACTTACTTGAGAAGGAACTATTTATTTTAGCTAGAACTTTAAATGTATTCATTTGCTCCAAGGTACTTGAATTTCTGCTTGCATTTCATTGAAGTGCTGTTAAGTTGCTTTTGCTTCAGTTAGTACAGACTTTTTCCCCCTGTGTTCCTATATTAATACAGTGCATCAAATTCTCCAAGATAAAATCTGATACAGCTATTCCATTTCTTTAAAAATACTGAAGTTTATAGTAATTTGATGGAGCTAGAATTCAGGCTGCTAAAAGACATATGTTATGATGCAACATTCAGTTGCATGTATTTCATTTTTACATTTCCCATAAGATACCAATGCCCTTTATTTAGGGAACGAGTCGTGCTTGAATTTGAATTGAATTTGTTGCTGTTCAGTGCTTTTAGTAAGGAGCAAGTCGATGAGAATTTAAAGATATCTTCTGAATGTGGCATTGCACATAGATTTATTTTTCACTTGGAGTTTTCAGTGAGGTTTCCACTGCTAAATCATAATACCCTTGAAAATGCTTTATGATTCATGCTTTCTGCACATCATAGTGCTGCATAACTTGAGACTGGAACGCTGCCTGAAGTGAAGAACATTATGGCACTTGTATGCACAAGGGCAAGAGTCAAGGGTTGTTTTGAGTGTGGGATTTGACCTAGTGTTCTGCAAGTGCTTATTATAATGAGCTGATCCTAAGTGTGAGATTTATTTTATTTTATAGTACCTTTTAAACTACATTGTTCAACTTCTCTAACCAAAGCTAAGGCCTATTCATGCAAGATAGTGCACATAACATTTACAAAAATCTCAAACCCTCGGTTTTCAAGTTATTTTTGATATGAGCGAAGAAGCTGAACACTAGATACCATTAAAACAACAGGGAAACAAACCTTTGGGATCCAGTAGCTGAGACTGTTGGTAACAGGAGGGAGTTGAAAACTTTGTGATCAGAAGTTACTGTTGGCACCACCAAAGACAGTAAGAATATAAGAGGTTCAAACCTTGGATGAAGGGCATTTCAGTGATTATTGTGATTTTGCTAATGGAAGTGCATGTGGTTTAGTTGTAATTTTTTGCAATGTTTTGGTTGAGTTTTGTGAGTCTCTGTACCATGAAACTCTGTCAAAATAGGAAAACAAAAAAATTATCCAGGGAGGAAAAAAGCCAGAAGTGTCCTTGATACTTTCAGATATGTAAGTAGTAATAAAAACAAGTTACCAAACCTATGGAAAACCTATGGTTTTTCCTCTTTCATTAAATAGCATGTATATGTGTTTAAAAAATTGAATTAGAATAAGTTAAAGTGGTTTTTTGTGTTATTTTTAAGTTAATTCCTTGCCATATAAAGATAAGTGAGGCAGGGGGTTTTGGATTTTTTACATGTAATGCTGTTTCAGAACTTTTTTCTTTTTCTTTTTTTTTTCTCTTGTAATCTGAAGCCTCTCCTTTTGGGTTTTTATGGCAAAGGTATGGAATGGGGTATGTTATTTCAGGCATAAAATTTAGAATAAAGTGTCTGGACCTTTGTTCAAACAAATAAAAGAACACCGTGGCCAAAGTCTTGAATCTGCTCTTTCACTTAAGAGAACTCTTTTGAGCTTTGTAGCTCATCTGAACACTTGACTGTAGACAGTTTCTCTAGTCTGGAGCATAGAGGCTTTTGCTTGGTGTCAGGAGAGCAATTCTGTACCTTCTTCATATTTCCCAGCCTTGAGGGAAAGTCAGTGCAACCTTCCTCTGTTGCTTGGTTGAATGCTGATGGCAGACTGGTCTAGGTTCTGTCCTCAGTGAAAAAATAAAATCCCCTGCTGCTTCTTTGTTGTTCATTTTTGTTGCTTCTTGTAATTTTTAAGATACACAAGTTGTACTAATCAGAAGACTTCTTTTTGTTCAGGTGTGTTTTATAGTTCTGCTGCCTGTATGTCTAGGAAGTGTGGGGAGAATTGCGGGAGTTCTTGAAGCAAAAGATTGCATTAACCCCACCTATTGCATGAATAGTTTATTCACTGGTATATACATATACAGATGCAGACACACATACTTATCTGTGCTTCCTTGTTAAAAACCAAGAAAATGATCTATGTTATGGTGCAATTGAAACATCCCGTAGGATGTATCTGGTTATCTTAAAACTTCCGTTGAATGTTGGTGGTTTGGCTGCTTTCACTGCTTCTTGAACTGCTTAGCTCCCTGGGGTCCCCAGATTGCTGGCTGCCCTGCCCTGAACTTTTCTGCTCAGCTGACTTAATAGCTGGGAAGTCGGTGAATTTATGTAGTGAGGGACCTCAGACCTTAGGATACACAGAATGCTTACTAGATAAGCTGTCAAAAGTGAAATTGTATCTGGGCAACCATCAAACTTACAATCCAAAACAACCAGTGTTTGCATTTTAGATGTTTCTGAAATGAAATATTTAAGAACAGGTAGCATTTAAAAAGGAGAGATTTGAGATATGGTTTTTATTCCAGTTTAATTTCTTCTTGTGGTATATACTCTGTGTATTATTGTCCAACAGAAGACCTCTGTTCAGTTTTTTTTTTAGTCTGTGCTTTGAACTATTTTAAATAAATTTGGGGTTTTTTTAAAATGTGCTTTTTTTCCCAGTGTATTTACAGCAACAACATGGATATAAAGACAAAGCTTTCATTAGGAAAATTAGGGGCTTGAGGCGAACAGAAATACTACTCTACTCTACAAGATGTATAAGAATATCATTACTAATACCGCATTTATGCAGTTACATCCTTAATAACATTTGGTGTTTTATTTGTATGATGAAAACAAGCCTGATTGGTTAAGTAGCTTTCAGAGTACCTACATATGTTTTTCGTAGGATTTAACAGATAACCAGACTGCCTTTTCTCTTAAAATAATATTATCTTCTGTTTGCAGGTAATATATGCTTTGAACACTAAAAATGACGAACATGAAGCAGCTATCCAAGCCCTTAAGGAAGCTCATGAAGAAGAAATCCAACAAATTCTTGCAGAGACCAGAGAGAAGATCTTGCAGTATAAAAGTAAAGTGGCCGAAGAAATGGATCTCAAGAGAAAGATTCAGGTTTTGGAAGAGTCACTGGAAGATCACAAGAAGATGAAACATCAGGCCTTGACAGAATTTGAAGCGTATAAGGATAGAGTTGAAGATATGCAGCTTTGTGCAGAAGCTCAGCATGTCCAACGTGTAGTGACCATGTCAAGGGAAGTAGAAGAGATCAGAAAGAAATTCGAAGAAAGGCTACGAAGCTTCATACAGTTGCAAGTACAGTATGAGAAGGACAAGCGTACAGCTCTGGAAGACTTAAAAGCTGCCCACAGGCTTGAAATTCAAGAACTTCTGAAGACTCATCAGAGTCAGAATGCTACTTTAAGTAAGGGGCAAGAGAAACTAGAGGAATTGCATAGACTGGAGCTGGAAGACTTGAACAGTAAAGTTGAAGAGTTAAGGCTGGAAAAAAAAAAGCTCATTGAGGACTATGAAGGCAAACTCAGTAAAGCACAGTCCTTCTATGAACATGAACTTGACTCTTTGAAAAGATCTCAGCTTTTTACAGCAGAAAGTCTACATGCTTGCAAAGAGAAAGAAGTGGAGCTAAGAAAAGAATTTCAGAACCAGGAAAGTATGTTACGGAAGAATCTGGGAAAGCTTAAAACTGAATTGCAGATGGTCCAGGATGAAGCTGCCAGTCTACGGGAAAAATGCCAAAAACTTCAGGTGGCTCTGGGTACCGCAGAAAACAATGTTCAGGTGAGACTGATGGTGTGTTGTTCCCAAGACCGTGATTTTTCTTTTCCTATAGATACGATCTTTCCATGCAGCTGGTAGGTTGAGGTTATTGGAATGTGTAAACTTAATTCTCCATCACTCATACTTGCTTGTCATCTTCTAAATTTTTTTTCATTTATATATATTTTAAACTTATTTGTTTAATTAACAATGTTTTCAAAAGCGGCAGCTGAAATACTGCACGTTTTCAGTATGCTACTGGTTTTGGCTGAGGTAGAGTTAATTTTCTCCATAGCGACTTGTAGGGTGCCATGTTTTGGATTTGTGCTAGAAACAGTGTTGATAATTGAGGAATGGTTTCGTTACTGCTGAGCAGTGCTTGCACAGAGTCAAGGTCTTTTTGGCTTTTCACCCCACTCCACCAGTGAGAAGTCTGGGGGTGTACAAGGAGTTGGGATGGAGCACAACCAGGACAGCTGACCGCAACTGACCACAGGGATATTCCATCTCATCTGGCATAATGCTCAGCATATAAACCCAGAGGAAGGCGGAAGGGAGGGGATGTTCGGAGTGATGGCGTTTGCCTTCCCGAGTCACTGTAATGCCTGATATAGCCCTGTTTTCCTGGGAGTGGCTGAATGCCTGCCTCCCCATGGGAAGTGTTAAATGAATTCCTTGTTTTACTTTGCTTGTTTGTGTACAGCTTTTGTTTTGTCTGTTAAACTGTCTTCATCTCAACCCACGAGTTTTCTCACTTTTACCCTTCCAGCTCCCTTCCCTGTCCCACTTTGCTAGTAATGAACAAGTGTCATACTTAGATGCTTACTGGGTTAAACTCCAACACAGTTTTATTTAAGGTATTGGGTTGACTCTGGTCAGATGCCAAGTGTCCACCAAAGCTGCTCTATCACTCTCCTCCTCAGCTGAACAGGGGAGAGAGACTATAATGAAAGGCTTCTGACTTGAGATAAGGAGAGATCACTCATCAGTTACTATCATGGGCTAAGCAGACTTGACTTGGGGAAAGGGAATTTAATTTGTTACCAATCAAATTTTAGAGTAGGATAATGAGAAGTAAAACCATATCTTAAAAGAGCACTTTCTCCCCACCCCTTCATCCTTCCTGGGCTTAACTTTATACCCAATTCTCTAACCTCTTCCCCCACACTGATGCAGGGGGATAGTGAAGGGAGCTTGCAGTCAGTTCATCACAAGTCTCTGCCTCTTCTGCTAGGAGCTTCAGGAGGTGGGCTTACGGAATGCTGCAGTGAAGGCAAAACCGGTTGTATGTTGATAATTCCTGCAGTGCAGGAATTTTGTTCCCAAAGAAGAGGAAGAGTCTAGTACAGTATCTGCAGCAGATTTTAAAGTCAGGTCCTATTCTGATCACTATGGATGAGGTGATCAAATGCATAATCTCACCACATCTGGTGTCTGTGTTTCATTACACATCCTGTACAGTGTTTTCCCCAATTCTCTCTTCTGCTTTAGTTTCTGAAATGACTCTACTATTTCAGTAACTTGAATTATAAGAAATCTATACTTCCTTTTGAACCAGAACAATTTTTTTTCCTTCCTGCATGGTTAGAACACATTACACTATCCAAGATATGCTACTGTGAATCAATACATCTGATTTAAAGCATAATAAAAATTTAGAATCATAGAACTATAGAATAGTTTGGGTTGGAAGGGACAGTAAAGATCATCTAGCTCCAATACCTCTGCCATGGGCCAGGATACCTTGCACTAGACCAGCTTGCTTTGAGTCCCTTCCAGCCTTGAACACCTCCAGGGATGGGGAGTCCCCAACCTCGGTGGGCAACCTGTTCCAGTGCCTCCCCACGCTCACAGGAAAGAACTTCTTCATAATATCTAATCTAAACCTATGCTCCTTCAACTTAAGGCAACTCCCCCCTGTTTTATCACTACATGTCTTTGTCGAAAGTCCTTCTCCAGCTCTCTTTTAGGCCTTCTTTAGATACTGGAAGGAGCTCAAAGGTCTCCCAAAGAACCTTCTCTTTTCCAGGCTGAACATTCTTTCAGCCTGTCTTGATAGGAGAAGTGATCCAGCCCTGTGACTGACTTAGTGGCCTCCTCTGGACTTTTTCCAACAGGTCCTTGTCTTTTTTGTTGGGGCCCCCATACCTAGACACACAGAAGTGCAGGTGGACTCTAAAAGGAGCAGAGTAGAGGGACAGAATCAGCTCCCATGACCTGCTGGCCATGCTGCTTTTGATGCATCCCAAGAGATGATTGGCTTTCTGGGCTGTGAGTGCATATTGCTAAGTCATACTGAGCTTTTCATCCTGGAGTCCTTCTCCCCAGGGCTAGTCTCCACCCAGCCTGTACTTGTGCTTGGGATTGCCCCGACCCAGGTGCAGGACCTTGCACTTGGCCTTGTTGAACTCCATGAGGTTTGCACAGTCCCACTCTCAAGCCTGCCAAGGCCCATCTGGATGACATCCCTTCCCTCCAGCGTGTCGACTGCACTGTACAGCTTGGTGTCAGCAAACTTGCTGAGGGTGCACTCGATACCACTGCCCATGTTGCTGAGAAAGATGCTAAAAAGTGCTGGTCCCATTAGTGACCCCTGGGGGACATTTGATTTAAGTAATTGCCTAGCTCTCATTTTATATATGTCCGTGCATAGCTTAATTTGAGTCAGTAGTAAACACTCAGAGTTTCAGTGAAAAACACTAAACTGCTGGGTAAAGAATACATAATGTATTCTTTAATGTGAAAAACTCTCAGATATCAGAAACTAGGTTTCTAAAGTTGACCCCCAAACTCTGTGGATCATTGTATAGTTTTTATTTTTTCATATACCTTTTCAAATATTGCCACATTTCTCTTATGCGTTACTGTCATGCAATGTACCCACTATCTTGTTCTTCAAAAAGTTTTTTTGAAGCATTACATCTAATACACAATGACGATGGCAATAATATTACACTATTTCAACCTTTGTGTGAATAAAAGTTGTTTGCTGAAAGGTCTCTTCTGTACCTTTTTAACTTAGTGCTCATTTAAATTTACATGATTGTATATGATGGTAACAGATATTATGTGTTTCCTCTAGGTTCTTCAAAAACAGCTAGATGATGTGAAGGAGGAGGAGATGTCCTTGTTAAGCAAACACAAAGAAGTGGAAAGCGAGCTCGCAGCTGCTAGAGAGCGCTTACAGCAGCAGGCCACTGATCTTGTTCTCAAAGCCAGTATGTATGTCAGTAACTTAATCTGGAAATGAACTTCATCCTTTTATTCTAGCCTTTCCTTTTCTGTCAGCCTCGTGCAGGTTTAGAGCGCCTAAAGACTGTTTAATGCTTTCCATAGAAATTTCCAACAAGACTTGGGGTTTTTTTAACTTTTTTGCTATCACATGCATTGTACTTAAATATCCTTTTTTGTGTACTTATTTGTCCAAATGCTGTACTTTGTATGGAATGTTCGTATCTTCCAGGCCTTGGAACTGCACTTCTACAGAACAATTCTCCTCTGTATCTGTTCTCCGCGTAGTCACTGAGACATGCTTGCTGTTCTTCCACCTTTTTTCAGTTCTCTTTTCTTTTTGCTGACGCTGTGGTACTTTGCTTTATACCTACTCTTAGAAGATTTGCAGCTTATTGAATAATAAATCCTTTAAAGTTTTCTGTATACCTTTTTTCCTTGCTCCTTTGTAATTGCTGGCATTTGGAAAGACACAAAAAATAGTTTAGGACCTGACTGTACGCATGCAGGTTTCTTTTCTCTCTTTGGCATTGTCTCCCTAGTGAACTGCTCAGTGGTAAGGCATGGGCCCCAGTACTTGAGCTTGGACAGCTATACAATAGGTAGGGTCTTGGGCTTAAAAAGGGGCCCTGGCTTATCTTTGGCCTTGTTGAACTAGACCAATTATAGCAATTCCTGATTGTTTTCCACACAAATTAGCACAAGCCTAGGAACAGTCTAGGCCCTGTGTTGGAACAATATAGTGACCAGCAGGAGCCCAAGACTGCAAGGTCCTATTAGATCAAACAGCTAAAAGGAATAGGCTTGCTGCTGAGAGTATGTAAAATGAGAATCTAACCTTCCAAAAGGTGTTTTGTGAGGCAGCCATAGAAAAACTCATGACTGTATGAGAACCCTGTTCTCATACACTCTAAAGCCGTTGCTGTTTCATTCCTTAGGCAGAAGCATGGGAAGGTTTCACCAGACCATCCCAAATACAGTGGAATAAATACCCAGGCTGTTTTTCTATATCACTGATGGCATGGAGTCAGCTAGCCTGTGATTGAGGCCAGCCCTGGTCTCCCCTGGCACCGAGGTTTTCAGCTTTACCAGAAGTCCCAGTGTGTCTGTGCTGTTGCCAAGCTCAGTGGCGCTGTCAGCAGTTCATCTTAGTTTTACAGCGCATCGCTGTGCAGCGAGAACCAGGATCCCTGTTTGCAGTGGTGCCCCCAAGCCATTGCCGTGTGATGTAATTGGTTGCCAGCCTGTTTGGAAATGGTTTCTCACGCTGGCCCACTGCCATCTCCTTGATTTTCAGCTCACACTGTCAAAAATCCTGCCTCAAAGAAACTGAATTCTCATACTTAATTACCATAAAGAATGTTTACTCACCATATTGCAATTTTAGAACACTCTATTGAGTCTCTTTTGGGTATTTAATACATTCTTCTTCCATTTATCCTGAGATTCCCAACTTGTAAGGAAATTGCTGCATTTCTTACTTTTTATGTAGAGCATGAGCAATTGGACACCTGTCTTGTGTGTTGGTATTACTAGGACAAAAGCTCTAGATCAGTGTGTGTGTGTGCTTACAATAAAATATATATGACATACTTCCTGACAAACTGAAAATTCTTGTATTATTCTCCTTGTTAAAATATAAAATTCTGGGTTTGAAAATACCTGTCTTAAATGGCTGAACTTTTGAAATAAGGATTTTTAAAAAATGTTACAGAACCTAAGCATACCCATTATCCTAAGTTTTTCTGTTCAGTTTTCAATTTTACAAACAAAAATGGTGAAATAATTTTTAGAATTCTTCAGGGCTTAGTACAATTAGAGGTGTGCATTTTTAATGAAACTACTATTAATTTTGAGGCATTTTTAATTTCTGAATTTCATTATATAGCTCATGGCTCTTCTCATCTGTGAAGAGGAGGCAACAAAGGCTAAAACAGTTTCCTTTTTGGCACATCTTGCTTTTAACAACAAATGGAAATGGATCATGAAGCTTAGTGATTTTGTTGTATGAGAAACAGCATATAGTCCTTTTATATATAGCTATATGTATAGCTAACTTTCTTAGCTATTTCTTAGTAACTTAAATTTAAAAGCAATACTCTGTTATTAAAACTGAACTGTCATTAAGTCTGTCATTTTTGAAGGTTATAATAAAATGAGAAGGGAAACAACAAAGTCTTTCCTAGAAACTGAGATTACAAAAACCAGTAAAAAATTATTCTGAGTAAACAATACCTCTCATCTTTCCATTGAACCAAACTAGAAGCATCCTCTTTTTCAAAACAGTCTTCTATTCGCTTCAAAACCTCCCCCAAAATAAATTCCACTGCTTTAGTCAGTTACCTACAGTAATACAGATATACATCAAGAAGAACAGACAGAAATTTCTGAAGTCATAAGCCTTTGTCAACTGGTTGTGTGAAGGACAGATGATTATATTGTGTATTTTGAAGTTTTACTTCTTTTGTTTGTTTTTTTCAAAAATATATATAAAGAAATTAAAATGAAGCCTCCAGCCTGGAAGGATTTAGATCATACTTTACTATATGACCAATTTAGTCATATCTCTTTAGCAAAATAAAGTGTAATTCCATAAGTTTTACAGCAGGTAAAGCTATGTATCTAGTATGCCAGCTAAATTAAGAGTTTGATAAAACGATGGTGTGTTTATCTTTAGACATCAGTGTGCTGCTTTCTGTTGTGTATCTTATTGTAGGATAGAAATGTGCAGGTTTAGGTGGGATAAGTTCTTCAGTTCTTCAGTGTTCTTAGAATTGCCTGCTTCTCCTTTCCTTGGGGAGCTAATATGCAACTTTGAACCAGGAAAATTGAAGCGAAAGGAGCCCCAGCACCAAGTGCTCTGCTGTTGTTGGGCGTTTTACAATAAAACTAAACAAGTGAGAAGTGGAGAGGAAGGTAAGTATTGCAGTGAAGACAAGGGAAATCGGTGTGCAGGCTTCCACTAGATTTGTACTATTGCTGGAATATGAACGTGCATTTCAATTGCATGAAACCACTGCTATGAAGTTTTAAAGATCTGTTTTGTTTTTAGGTCACATTGGAATGCTTCAAGCTACTCAAATGACTCAAGAAGTTACAATCAGAGACTTGGAATCAGAAAAGTCTAGATTAAAGGAAAAACTGTCCCAGCTGGAAGAGGAAAGAAATTTATTACAAAGCAAAACACAGAGTCTGGATGAGCGACAAAGGCAGCAAATTCTGGCATTGGAGAAGGTTAAACAGCTTATTGGCTTTAGCTGAATAAAATAAAAAAATCTAGGATTCTCAGAAAAAAAATATTATGCTTTAATTTTTGTTGGATATGACCAGACTAGGACCAGTATGTTTCAAGTATGTCTCATGTAACAACAAAGAATGACTAATGTAGACTGTAAAGTGAGATTGGATGGAAGTCAGATTAGATGTTCAGACTGATTTGGACAAACTTTTAACAATTTCATTTGATTTATGACCTTGTGTGTATATGCCTAGTATCTAAATTGTCTGAGGAAGGACAAATGTGAAATGATTAAAGAACAGTTTAAAAAGCCATTTGCTGAAAATGCATTGAACATGTTTGAAAATACTAAACAGAAATTCTCCATAGGCTTGATACCCGATTTTTGTTTTCCCAAATTAAATAAGGAACAATTAGGTTTTTAATAAGTATGTATTGTTTTGCATGGATCTTTTAAAATGACCTTTTTGGTTACTGAATCATGTAGTCAGTGCTTAGTGTTTGCCCAATTTGTTTTATATGGAAGTTAGTTTTTTGCAGATTTATGTCATCAGTAATGTTTTTGTATTTTTTTTATTCCTACTGTTCAGATTTCTTACCATTGAATAGATTTATTTTCCTGTACTTTATAGAAAGTAAATGAAGCAAGGGAAACACAACGTGAATATTATGAGAAGGAGCTGGTAAAATTACAAGCAAGATTGGAAGGAGAGGCTGCACAGTTAAAGGAGGCTCATTCCAAGACCTTAGAAGAACTGGCATGGAAACACCATACTGCAATTGAGGCTGCACACAGTAATGCTAATAAGGATAAGAAGAAACTGCAGATGGTATGTTCTTATTTTCTTAGTAATCAAACAAAAAGCAACTGTTACAGTTTGCATCTTGTACTGCATGGTTTTGTTTTATGGCAAATTTAATTTGGAATTACCTTCAGGCTTATCCTTTAGAAAAATAACAAATACCTTGAAAAAATGCAAAAGCACTCGTACTGTCATTTGTATACATACAGAAGAGAAATTCTCAATTTATACAAATGTATTTTCAAGTATAATAATTCTGTTTTCCCAGGATTTGTGACCCATATTCAAAAGGGTTGGTATATCAAGATCAGTTCTTGTAAAGGAGATGAAAGATTATATTATTATAACACTTATTTAAAATTTTCATTGACAGTCCAGAAGTACAAAAATAANCCGAGCTTGCATCATAAAATTATTTACTGTACAGCAACTCACTCTCCAGCAACTACACATTTACCTTTGTCTGGAATCCTTAAACTGAAAGGCTTTTTTCTTGTTTCACAAAACTGGCCTTTTCTTTCTCAGGACGAGAGGCCCATTTTCGAATTATTATTTTCTAATCTGATTGTGTGTGCATTATACACAAATTTTGCCTTACACAGGAAGTACAGATAAAGATTAGTTGTTTAATTCAAGGCTTTGTTATACTCCTTGATGTATCCACAGCAAACATACCAAAGAACATGGTTGTAGTTAGTGATGTGCATCTCAGACAGGCTGGGTTTGTTTCTGTAAATTATTCTATTATTATGTTGCTTCTTAGTTCAATTTTTAATAAATCCAAAATATTTTTTTATCACCCAGTAACTGAAGTAGTTCTCAGAGACATATGTGCATCTGATCTTTCAGGTTTACTTTTCTTTGCAACTTTAAACATGCCTATTATTAAGACAATGTCTCTTAGGGTTTCTAGGTATATTTTTCTTTTATTTCAGTAAGATGTGGGGTTCTTTTTCTTTTGTTTTGTTTGTTATTAAAATAATGTGGAGAATAAAAAAAAGAAGATCACAAACTTTTTTTTCTTAAATCATTAAATTAGTTTAAATAGGGACCACCTCTATAAGCGTGAGAAATGTGAAATGATTTTAACAAGGAAAAGCTAGCTATGAAAAGATGTGAGGATCACAATCTCGGTCACTCTTAATCAGATTTCACTGGTCTTAAATCTTAATCAGATTTCACTGTCTCCTCTGTCAAACCTGTCTCACTAAGCACATGTTGTGGTGATCAAGTAATCCAAGGAAGAAAACAGTCAGGCTTAAACACGGAGCAGAGTTGAATTTTGTATGAGGAAGAAGCATGGTACCAGGACCCTTGGGATAGAGGACATGAGGATTCATTGGGACTGGAAGGCTGGGAAATGCATCTGGGGAACAGAAGAGAATTCAGCAGAATTAGAGTAGGACTCAAAAAATAGCTCAAATATTTCTTTTTGCTTCAATATTTCCATGTATAAAATGAGCTGTAAAAATGGCATCAGGAGGATCATGAAAATAGAGTTGCTAATAATTTTGCAGTACTGCACAGCTGTACTGACAAGTATCATCAGGGAAATAATTACTCTGTTATCAGAATAGGTTCTAAATAGCATCAGTGGAATTTTGCAGACAGCAGATTTCAGCATGAACAAGACAAATTGATCAAGTTTCACTGAGCAAGGAGCATTTATCCCACGTGTTGACTCACGTGCACCCAGTGAAGAAGGCAGGCACTTGTCGAATTAGGTTGTTTAGTAATGTGTTAGTGACAGTGTAACCCTCTGTTTTGTTACTCTGTCCATGTCCATGAATGAAGAGATCTTGCAAGCAGTGTATGCAGAAATTATTTATTGCCTACCGCATACCCTAAAGCAGTGCTAGAACTGACAAGCTGCTTAATGTGCTTACCACCCCCCACAAACACTTGAGGGATCTCTGGGTTTGGATGAGCAAGGCTTGGCCTCTGTTGCTTCTTGGAGTTGGCTGGGTGACACTACATTGCTGTCTTGCAGCAGGAAACCTTGGGTTTCCTCAGACTATTAGACCTTTTCATGACTGTTTTTCCTCTTTAATACTTTAGTTCTTTCTCCCTATTTCCCCAATCTTACTAATAGCTTCAGTTGTACTTTTTGGTTTGAGGTCTATTCTATGTATTTTCCTGGCTGTTTCTGAGATATTACTGATTTTTCAGAAACATGAGCCCAGATCTTCACTGAGGCTCTGAATTGATGCTGAGCCCTGCATTTCAGCTGAGCCCCTAGGAAGGAGTTAATAGTAGAGCCTCTAGCTCCATAG
>WEIT01009361.1:1414-31879 GCA_013389985.1 Dryoscopus gambensis
CCTAGTGCATGGTTGTAGAAACTCCTTCAACTCTGCGCAGGATTAAAACACACACCTGCCATTCAGGGGTATGCAAAAGCACATCTCTATGTTTCAGCAGAAAACCCCTTGCCAAAGTCTAAGGGGATCTGAAACCTAGGTAATTAAAAAAGAAGTAATTAAGTCAATTCCTCTTTCTCCTAGAAGTCTAAGTGGGTGAAGGACTTTATTTTCTAGAGAGGCAAAGAATAATAAAATGCAGTCTGACCTGAAGTTTGCACTGGAAAGGATATGGAAAGGGAATCTGGAGGAGACATTTTGACTGACTCAGACGAAATTCCTTTCTCTTGAAAAAGCTTACATGGTTGTCTCCCCTAGAGAGCAATCCCATCCCTAGTGCAGGGCAGCCTGATATTAATATCTGTGCTTACAGCTTAAATTTCCAACAGCAAAACCAGGACACTTTGAAGAGACGAAAAATGGGAAAGGATTTGAACCATCCTCTCCTTTCTACCAATGCTACCCCACACAATCTCAAGATGTGACACATTTTGTGAACTGGATGACACCTACCGTAAACAAAAATATTTCACGACATGTAGAAAATCTATGCCCATATATATGGGTATAAATAGACTTATATACATTTTTACCCACATATCATTTTTACTTTTTGGCAACTCAAACTAAAAATGAATGTTCAGCACTCTGTATTTCTAATTGTATTTTACTCAAGCAATTTATACCTCCATACTTATCGAGAAAACAAATAAAAGTTTTAAAGATTTCTCCTATTAGCACAATCTGTATTTTCACTTCCTTTTTTTTTTTAATCAAGTATCTTGAGAGGAGGAAGAAGTTAGCAGGACTGCCCAGAAAATTATCTCTCTTTCACTAAGCAGCAGAAGCAGACTGGGAAGCTGTCAAGGTACCAAAAGTCTAGCTTCTCTTTGGGAATATGGCAGGAAATTTAGGAGAAACATTAACACAATTGTTGTGTTGATGTAAAACATCAACACTATTGTTTTACCTTTCCTCCTGCTTTCCTCCAGATGAAGGGAGGTTACAGGATTTTCAGAGGCTATTACTAATCTGGAATGACTTCATACAGCTGCAGGTGGCTTCAGTCCTCTTTTGTTACATAAAAAGCTCTCTAATGATGGGCGAGTAACAAAGCACTGAGATGTTACCTAGAGAGGCAGTGGAAGCTGCTTCACTACAGGCTTTCGGCGACAGATTAGGTGAATAACCACGAGCAAAGATTTCTGAACAATTATCTTGCTTTGGAGAAAGCAATGAAGTACAAGTTTGAGGACCTATACTTGTATTACTTTATTTCGGTCAAGGAGACAAGTTTAGTCGGATTTTATTTCCCAGTATTTCTATATTTAATAAATAACCATTTGTTTTATACATCTTAAATGCCTACAATCATTTGTCCGTTTGCATTACTTCTCAGCGGTGTCTTCAATATCAAAACATGTAGTTTAAGAGAAACAAAAATCTACCTAACACTGCGACATAGGATTTTCAAACATTACAGTATGTAGCTTTCCATACCGGAACATGAATATTTCTTGTGCTTTACTGAAATAAAATACTTGAAAGAGAAATTATACTGCTTTAAGCTGCATGATATTTTACCTAAATTGCTCTGCTATTATATCTTGTAATTTTTAGGTAGAGTCAATTACAAATCAGATCCCAGAAAGCTTTTATGGAGTTAATATCTCTTCTGCAACCACAGGCAAAGCAGAACAGCGAAAGGGAAGTTGTGCCTCCAGAACACACCACTTCCCCCACTACATTTCACTTCAACTAAGTTTAGGAGTTGCTGAAGAAGAGGAAGCTGTTGAGGGAAGGAGGAAATTAAATCCCCTCAAAACACACTGTGCTTTCCAACACCATAACCACTGCACTGAATGGCAGCATTGGCAGCAAGAATGAGGGACAGAGCTGAGGTCAGGTAAACCAGTCATGCACTTCCATCAGGTCTCATCCTTATGGCTGAAGATCTCAGTGCTTTGAGGGAGCACGCAGGACACATCCCTTCTCCATGGAAAAGGAATTCTAATCATAGTCTCCATTTCCCTCCTTCCCCTTTCCTGTATACGGGAGAGGCATTCTCTTCAATATCCCATGACAGGAAACTAGGACCCTTCGGGGCCTGTCAGAGCAACTTGCCATACACAGTTTAACACACACATAGGCCCTGGGAGTTAGTATGGGGCTTACACCCCCAGGTGATAGGCATAAAGACCTAGCCAAAACCGAGGAGGTTAGGTTGATATCCCTCTTCCCCCCATTTTTTAAAAACAAAAAACAAACAAACAAATGCACCAGTAAGTAAGAGGTAAACACTTAAAGATAAAAGTGGTCTTTTCATAGCTCTTTGGGTGATTGCTGTCATGAGTTTTGCGTCTGTGTAAAAATTAATTCAGATTAATATGTTGACCATGGAGTGGTTGTTTTATTCATTATCTTTAAGATGAGACCAATATACATACGTTTTTATACATACTAAAATTGCTTAATGCAGTGTCAAATCTGGACAAACACCATTCCCGAAAATTTAGTGAAAAATTCCCTTGGGAATTAGTGAAGTTAGACACAAATCTTCTGGAAATATCCCTTTCATGTGCCACTTTGCTCTCCCCCTGTCCGTACATGTCCCTCTCTTCTCTCTGCCAGAATCAAACAAAACAACCGACAGGAACTCACTTTTCCCTTTGAGTCATTTTGTAGCCTGAAGATATCTCTGACATCAGGAATCTGGTGCTGTTTGTTTTTTTTCCTCATGGTTTGTGTGACAGTCTCTATTCGCTTTTCCACTGCTGCTTTCTGGGTTCGAGTCAGTGTAGATAAGAACACCACGCTTTCCAGGGAGTCGCCAGAGCTCTCTCCAAACAGATTTGACAGACCTGCCTCTTTCAGCCATTCTTCTTCCAGTTCTCCCTCTGAGCAAGTCAAAGAGAAAAAAGGCATAAACATTGGCTTTCAATTACTGCCAAGCACATTGAATGCTAATGACATGATATAGTTAATATAATTGACAAAAAGGTACTAAGGGGATACACAATTAAGAATTACTTACACTGTCATGACTTGGAGAAAAGCTATTGTTTCTAAAGAGCCTCAAAAGGTTTAATATATGATATCAAAGCTTTTAAAGTAGTTAATCCCATACAGATTGCTATGTGGCAATCTTTATAATAATCTATTGCACTTCCATTAAAATCATATACCATTTTATAAATGTACCTAAATAAAAATGTGTATGGGCAAGTCTGAAAGCCAGATCATTGCTGCTTCACTGATTTTTAGTTCAATACTCAATCTTTTTAGCTCCCTTATCAACATGGTTCTGCCCACTCTCCTTGATACATTAATCCTACAGCCTTCCACTTGCTCAATTTAATGAAGGACAAACCGGCCTACAAGAGTCACCTTAATGCTATTTTTTCATCAGTTCTTATGACATAGTCTCCAGCCTGCTGACAGCACACAAAACAATTTTTGCTTTAGTCTTAGAGTTGATAAGGTATCCTTTATTGACAGATCACTGCACATGAAAGAAGAGAAAGCTATTAAATATTGTCACTGATGACAAAACTTCTGCTTCTGAAATCAGTATCTCCCTAATGATATTTTCTATGAAATACTGAGTTCTGTCTGTAGCATTTGAGGTTGTGCTGAATGCCAACAACTCTCTCAAATGTTCAAGCAATATTTCCATTTATCAGATATCTAAAAACACTCAAAAGCTGGCATGCCAACTTCACTACTGATTGCATTTTACCATTGTGTTCAGTGCACATCAAAGTGGACACCTTAATATTAACAGGATCCTGAAAGCAGACATCAAAATTTAGGTATGGATTTTGCTATGGCTGTGCAGCCAAATGCTGAGCCTCTGATGAAACTCTCAGGTTTTGTTACCAGGGCTTGAAAGAGAGGCTACACTCATTCTCCAGGGCAGCTGTGAGCAAGGTACGTCTCTCTCTCTCCCCTGCCTTACCTTTGCCTGGCTAAGTTTCAGGCCAGCCCCCGCCCAGGCAGGCCCATCAACCAGGTGCAGCATCCCACACGCTCAGGAGTACTCGTGCCCAAGAGAGGTGCTGCACGTTAGGCAAGGTGAGGAGCACAGCAACATTGGCTCGAGCTGATAACTCAACTGTGCTGACTCACTCAGCTTCACACCAGAGTCAGCTGCAGTAACCGGGGGGAAGAAGGCTATACACAAAACTAATTGAAATGGTGGGACTGGGGGTGCAGAGACTCAAGGCACAGCCACATCAGTGAGCTGCAGTAAGAGAAGAGGTTCATACACTGCAGAATGATGGGCTCTGCTGCTCTGGAGAAAGCCCCATGGCTCCATCAGAAAGCCCCATAGCTTCCTGGTCACATGGATTGGGAGCCTTGCTGCTTTCTTCAGGGGCCACATTGTTATGCTCTTCAGAGCAGTGACTTTTCAAAGTGCTTAGGGAGGCAGAAGTGCAAATCCCTTTGATAGCTCATGGAGCATATTCTTCTCACTTATGTGGAAAAGAATATACCAAAAATGCCAAATTCACCATTTTATTCACTGAGACTTTGGGTCTCTTACAAGAATGGGAGAGACACATTGTTAAAAAATAATTTCTGAGAGAAAACTGGAATTAAGGACATTTCTCCTGTTTTATCTAGGATTAAAAAAAAAAAATTGCCCAACCTCTAAGTCCATGCCCCAAGGAGTGGCCTATAATTTATGCTTCTGAGAAACAAAAATAGTACAACTGAACAATCACAATAGTTACAGTGTAAAAAGTTACTCACTAAACTTAAACCGGTTAATCATTGGCTTGTCTTCTAAAGCGTGAGGTTTCTATCCACAATAGCTACAATAACGAACAACATACACAAAGAGCGAAAGGGCAAGTTAGTTCAACAGTAAACTGCAAATAAAGCTTCAATTATTGTGATTTGCAAGTACAGGCACCTTTCTGATATTCTGCAAATACCATTCAAAGGAAAACCAGCCTTTTACTTGTCTCTGATAAAACTCTCTTCCAGGGCACTGCCTGTTTCTGGTGATATGCATCAGAGGCAACAGAATTTTCAAAGCAGATGTTCAGGAGCGACCTCCTTTTTTGATCTGTGTTAGGTGGGTGCCATCTCTTGAAATAAGACTTGAAGAAAAATCCCTAAATCAGCAAACTGATGAACATTGACAGAACGGATTTCATTACCATCTGGCTCTTTCACTACAAGTGCTACTCGTTCCTCATGATTATTTCCTCTGGTTTCATGGATGTTTTCAAGTTCTTTCCAGTAGTCATCCATAGACAGTTCATCCAAGGAGTCCTGGGATCCTGAGCGGTCAAACGATGCTCCATCGGGGATCTTCTTGGAATGGTCATGGTTCATTGTATACTGCCCAGAGCGACGGCTATAAGGGTAAATCAAAATGAAATTATTGGTTAGCATCTTAAGATACACGATGTACTAATATGTGTGAAGGCAGCATGATACTTTGTGTCAAAGAATCAAAGCAAACCACTGTCAACAAGCAAACCAAGATATTAAAAACAGCTTTTACTATCTGTAATATTAGTAATATTTGTAATATCTGTAATATCTGTAATATCTATAATATTAGTAATATTTTCATTTTAATATTTCTGCTGTATTTATTGCCCAATCTGGAACAGCACAGGAGTCAGTCTTAAAAGGAAATAATGAATCCAAGTTCTAGTAATCCTTGTTACACAAACCTTTAATTCAACTCTGAACAGTCAGGTCCACAAAATTCATGGCATGTGTCTTCCTAGAATCACCACTTAAAGAATTTTTCAAAAGTGCCTTTCTGCCTGAATAAATACTTACAGCTTGACAGTACAATTACTGTTTCCCTTTGCTATTCTGCTTTTATTTTTTATTAATATTTACTCTGGTATCTATGACCTTAATTACAGCTGGGAACGGACAATGTAGAATTACTGCAGTTACAATTTGTGAAGTAAACTGGTAATTAAACAAATGTTTAATAAAGACCATAGAAACTATTTGTTTCTATCTTGCTGCCTCTTTGATTGAAAGCTTACCATTTTTATAGTTTGACATTAGTAGTTTTTGGTTCACCCTGCCAAATGTACACTGCTAAGGCTTCCAAAAGGATCTTTCATCTTAAATATAGCTGTGGTTTGAAAAAAAAAACCACAAGCTGAAATCTCTAGGTCTCATTTTGACCTCATTAAGTCACTGGTGAAAATGACCACTGACCTAGTAAAGAACTCAGCTTAAAAAGGACAGAGGTTGTAATGATGTCATTGAAGTTACATGTCACCCTTAGGGTCAAATATACCAAATCAAAAGCCACAAACTGATTCAGAGTATCAGTTGATTAAATAAGTAGTATCTGATTTAACTTAAGAGTTATGCCTACTTTTTGCAGAGGTAAGATTGGACATGATGATCTTCAGTGATCTTTTTCTTAACTAAGTTACTCTACTACTGTAACAGTATATCAAAATTCTTGCTTGTATTAAAAAATAGCACTTCTTTGTATTTCAGGAAGATACAGAGTCCTGTATGTCTGAATATTCTAAAAAAGAAGACATGGTTTGGGGTTAAGTAATAAATACCACTTATTCCTGGAGAAAAAAACATATCAAAGACCAAGCATTGTGAATTTATCACAATGTAAACACAGTAAATTAAATCCTACCTTCCTATCTATCTGATTTGGCAAGTTTATATAGTATTTAAATGAAAGTCTCTTGTCCTTACACTTTATCTCAGGACAACTGACGCTTGTTAGCTGCCCCTAGGTAAAAAAGCCGTGCCTTTCTCTCTGAAGATAAGCTCCTTGCTTGTCCAAGTCACAAATCCTTTCACACCAGACATGCCTGATTCTCTGATAAGAAATACTAACCATTTGGACTCTGCCTTTAAAAGTAAAGAGCCTTTTGGAAGGACCATGAGTTTCTACCCGTCCTGTCTCTCTGCTCCAAGTGCAAGTTAATAAATGGCAATTAATCACCAAGCTAATATGCACCTCAACACCATTGCTTAACCTGCCCTTACTTGAAAGCCCAGGGGGGAAAAAAACAACATTAAGGACTGTTTAGCTTTTGCATCAATGGCAATAACACCATAATGCTAGTAGTGTATGTTACCCAATAAATACAATCTATCTGTGTAGCTACCTCAGTTCTTAAACTTCTCCTGACAGGCACGTCCCATGTGTGACATCTGCTACTTGTGAATTCAACACTGATCACTGCAGAAAGATATTCATGGACTCACAGAAGTGTCCCCAGCAGGCAACCTGGGTGCTGAGTGTGGTCAAAGCAGGTCAGATTTTCCAGCCCTTGACCAGCCTTCCCTCCTCCTTCAGCTGGAGGTGCTCAGAGCAGACTGGGTCTCCCTCACAAATACACTCTGGACATTTGAACTGCTGCCTGAAGGAGGTCAGATTTCAGCTTATCGTCACTCAGTTTAACTCTGTGGAGCTGCTCAGCAGCTCCTGGGTGGCCTTTTACCTTTGGAACAACCTGCTCTCACTGATCCACCTCAGCTGAAATTTAACCACCACCGCACACCATGAAAAAAATAAAACAGACTGAATACATTCCAAGCATGCACTCTGAGGGGCTCTCGCAGGCTGAGGTGGGATAGGCTCCAGCAGGCCGTGGCTCTGTGCCACACTGACAGGGCAGAGCTACTCCAATCCTTCTATAAAAACCAGGCTTTTTTTAACCTTCCCAGACTAAGTTCTGTCTCTGAGAAGAGAAGCCTGCGTCCTGAAATGCAGAGCTGACACTCCGCATAGAGCACTCAAGGCCATTTTAGGGTTCTATGAGCATTTGCTGTACATCACAAACACTCCATTAACTCTCGGAGGCAGCATCCTGCCCTTCAGTCTCTGGTCACAGCGCTGCTCTGCTCGACCAAATGTGAGCGGATTTTCTTGTAAGGCTCCTCCTGGCCTGACCTTTCCACCCCTCATTAACCAATACAGCAACTCCTAATTTTGAGCAGGCAGTTCTGCCATGTCTTGTTATGAAAGCCCTTCAAGACAGATGGACATCAATGACCAGGGGATCCTGATGAGAAAAATTCATGCAAAGACCTCACCACTCTGCTGTGAATCTCTGAATCTCTCCTTCAATATCTGTGTTGCTTTAGGCCCATTCTCAGCTGCCAGCCTCAACCCCAACCCCAGCAATGCTTGAGCTCCTCACAAGCCAAGTGCCACACCACTCTATTCAACTCACTGATATCCTTGTCTTCCCTCATCAGACTCAATCAACTCCCTATTCCCAGTTTCTGTTCTGACTGCAAACCCTTTCAAAGCCATCTGCAATTGTTCATAGCCACAATTCACATTTCTATGGGCTAGGACAGAGAGAGGCCCAGGCTTGGAGAGAACAACTGCTAAAGCTCCAGCTGGCAGAGCAGATCAGATCTTTTTTTCACCTCCCTTGGTTCAAGGTTTCTTGCCTTGCATACTCCACCAGAGAAAGATACTGGTGAAGCAGTATTTGGTGCATAATCTGCACAGCAGTGGCTGCAGGCATCTCCATCTCAGTCTCTCCTATGAACCTCTCCCTGTGTACAAAAAGGCACAAACAAGACCTTTTGAGGATAATGAGGACAGTCTTGATACCACAAGCTTGGTGAAGATTAGAAAGGAAAAAGAATTTTTAAATTTCATAGCATATGGAAAAATAGGCTGCCAATTAAGATTTTTATTTTTAGATATCTGTTGACAAGAGCAAAGAACATGGGTTTTCTTCTGTGACCTTCCACTAAATTCAATCCTTCTCCAAACCTATCCTTAATAAGCACTCGTTGTATATTACACAATAGAAATGCAGAGGTGGAAACATGTTAAGGCCAAGAACAACAGAGAGGAGAAGTGGAAAAGCAATCAGTCTTAGTAATAATATTATAAGGAATCTGAAAGAGAGAGATATTTTTAAAAATAAATAGTCCCACATTTATAGACCTGTTAAAATTTATTTTAAAAGTATTTCAAATGCCCCATGTTATAAACTTCGAAATTTCGTAGAAAATTTCTTTCCAAAAAACTATCAGTAGGAAATAAATATAGCTCATTTTAAAAAAGCTATTACTGCAGCTGCAGAAAACAGGTTACTTCTGCAGCACATTGCTGTTTTCAGGTGTCCAGTTTATATATTTAAACTTTGAAAAATGCAGCTGCTTTTCACAAGTATCTTAAAGGAGATCTTTTTCTTTCCCCTAGAAAATGTAAGGTGCTGCTAACACACACAGTCACTTGAAGCAATTTTCAAGCATTTCAGATTACTAAATAGCAAGCTTATTCACCGGCAGTTTCTTTACCCGCAGAAAACTCGTATTTGCATTAAAGTCTTCACTAACAACACACTCAAACCTCATTAAAATCTTATTAACTTCTATTTTCACTTACTTGTAAATAGTTTACTCTTCAAATAGTTTTACAGGGAGCAGTGCAATACTCTCATTTCCAAATGGCACAGTCAGTTCTGACCTCTGATACTCAGACACTGCCCTTTGCAGCTGATGAGATTTTTGCCTGTTTATCTGAGTACAAAACAGAGCCCCCAGGTAAAAAACTCATTCTTCAATATAGTTATTGCACTGTCTTACCAGATTTAATCTTCTTGTCCCACCCACCAGAGATGTATTTTTTTATTGGAAACATCAAGGATGTGAGACAAGGCACTCCAGGTCTTCCAGAAGGGAGCTATTAAAAACAATTCTTGTAATTAACACCATTCATTATATTTATAAGGAAATAAAACAGATTTGGGCTATTTACTAAGTACTGATGTGCTTCATGTTGTGGTAAGTACTTAAGGGAGAAGAACTGTGTGCAAATATTTTCTTCACAGCCTTTCCTTTTGTGACCAACTGTGCCCTTTCTCAGCCTTTAAGAAAATATGACTCTTTATATTAATCATTGATTTATGTCATAATAAAAATGTGCTTTTTTTCCAGTTCTGTCAACCTCATTTTGATTTCATCAACAGCCATTTTATAATACTGCAGTTGTCTTTATTTCTTATCTTCTTCCCTGTGAAAACTAAATCTCCCATCTGTTCCCCTGCCTTTTTACCAGTTCATTACTGATATTTGTCATGTGTAAACTACAACAGCTAGAGATGTATCAGTTAGTAAGGTGCACTTCCACTGGCATTTCAGATAAATTCATGTTGCAGAAAGCTAATTTTGTCCTTAATCCCATTTTTCTCACTTCACAAAAAAGGACTATGTTGTGTTCTATAACAGTGAGTGATGAGAAAAAATATAATCTTTGTAATTTTTGTAGTGCTAACCACTAATTTTGGATCTGAATATAACCTTTCAACATCACAGAAACATAACTGTATAGGCACCATAACTGTATGGTATTCTTATATACTATACATATGTGTATGCATGTATTAGATATGTAAATATACTGAAAGGCAGAAATACTAAATATATAGATACTCATGGTCATAAAAACTAGGGAATACAAACGTACTGTTGAACCAAACATAAAAGATTAACACTGCTAAAAGAGATGGGCAGCTCCTCTAACAGGATTATTGCAGGAATGCTCACTGACTCTAGGAAAGGACAAAGTCCAACTAGTAAATACTGTACAAGTATGAATCAAAAAGACACCAGTTGCTATAATTTGTTATTTTCTTCTTGGAAAGAAATGCAACAGTGGATGAAACACAAGTGAAAGGGAGGAGAGGCAAACACCTTTTCGGCCTCCTATTTAGGAATTTCTGTACAGAGTCCTTTTATCTACTTGCTTTTGCCAAATTTTGGAATTCTAAATTCAGGCCTGGATCTTTCCTGAATAAAAACCTTCACACCTATAAAAAGTGTCATGAGTGCCACAAGGGAAAAGGTCATCAACTTAGTTACTAGATCTAATCTCAATTTGGATTCAACTCTTTGGGGTTAAACAGATATGGTCCTTTTCCACAGCTGCCAAACAAAACTTATGAGAGTTTTAAACACTGTCTTTAATTCAATGTTCTACAAGACTAAGAGTTTCCCAAATTTTTTTTTTATCAGCCAGTTTCCAATACCGGTAAAAGTAAAGCAAATTGCATTAAGTGTGTTGGGTTTGGGTTAGTTAATTTTATTCATGGTGGCTAGGACATAGGGGCTGTGTTTTGAATTTGTGCTGAACATAGGGTTGATAATACAGAGAGGTTTGTCACTGTTATTTTGTTTGTGGTTTTGTGTTATGGCCTTTTCTGCTTTTCATACTGCCACGCTGGCAGGGATGTTGGGCTGGATGGGAAGCTGGGAAGAGACACAGCTGGGACAGCTGACCCGAACTAACCACAGGGATATTCCAGACCATATGACACCATGCTTAGTATATAATGTGGGGGGAAGAAGGAGGAAGGAGGGGATATTTGGAGAGATGGAATTTGTCTTCCCAAGTAATCACTATGCATGATGGAGCCCTGTTCTCCTGGGGATGGCTGAGCACCTGCCTGCCCATGGGAAGCAGGGAATTAGTGCCTTGTTTTGCTTTGCTTGTGTGCACAGCTTTTGCTTTCCACATTAAACTGTCTCTATCTCAAACCCATGAGTTTTCTAGCTCTTACCCTTCTGATTCTCTCCCCACTCCTGTTGGTAGGGGAGTGACTGAGTGGTGCTTGATTGCTGGCTGGGCTTAAACCACAACATCAAGTGATGTAATTACTTGTCAAACTGAACTATTACATATCCTTAAGCTGTACACTGAAAATACAATGTTTGGCCTTAAATGTGTCTTTAAATCCTAGCCACTAACCATTGCTGTTGGAATTCTTGTACAGGCAATGTCTTGAGCACTGCTGCCCTTCAGACACATCTTCTGGCGCTGCAATAAACAGGCACTTTACTTAGAGTTACACAAAACAACAAGAACATATCTGACTACAGCTACATTACAGCAGCAACTTCTAAAATGTCCATGCAAAGAGAGTCATAAAAGCCATTAGCAGTATTATTGCAGCCATATATTGAGCTGCTACTGAGGCTCACTGATTCTGGACATCACACCAACACATGCTTAGATGTGCTAACCTGATAAACAAGACACACAAAGAGAGGGGGAGAAAAAAGGGGTAGATACTTGGCTCAGAGAGGTGAAGCCTGCTGTTCAAACTCACGGTGTAAATCAGTGACTGAAACAAGAATAATTCTCAGATCTCCAGAGTCTTTCACCACTGAGTGTTAAAGATTGAGATCTGACCCCACGGCATACTGCAAGAAAAATAAAAGGAAGCTTTGCTGTTGTGGGTTTGTGATTGACTCTAGCACTGTGGCTATAAATAAAATAGCCCTCTCAAAGAAAAATTATCTTGTTGACATAGGAGTTACAAAGTACAGTAATCTGTGCAATTCATTTTAAGTTTGTACAAAGGCTAGCTAGATTGAAACAACCAAAAAAATGCCTATGAATACTGTGGTTCATTTTGAAAACTATTTATGGAGCGATCATGTCCATGAGATGCTGTGCCCTTAAACATAAATACAGGACTTCTTAAGTTCCATCTAATTTAAACAACTAAACAGATAAGGAGAGGCAAACAGTATGATGTCCTATCCCACTTCTCATCCTGAATGCTGAACTACAAAAAGTGTGGGAATAAGTCAAGCTCCTAAACCCAAAGCTCTCCCCATCCCTCCCCTGCTTTCAAGAACCCAAGTAACACCACAAGATGCAAAAACTTCTTAACTGAATTAATCAAGAAAGCTCTAATCCAACAGCTACAGCAGTTGCCTGGCTTCAGCTCCCCATTCTTGGTTGGATCACTGGCCTGGCAAAGTGATTGCCAGACCTTCCTATAGCCATGGTGCCTACCAGAAGGGCATCCTGACTTTTCATGGTTTCTAGGAGAAGCTGCAGAGTTTTTTTTATTACCAAATCAGTTCTTCTAATGTTTGAGACACTTTTGATGCACCATCCCTTCACACAGTATCCAGCATTTTGCAGTGCAATTTTGAGCATTTTTCAAAGACTTCTTCTGTTAAAAAAAAAATCAAATTGGAATTGATGTGCCCATCAAAGCAGGTTGTCCTAAAATAACTGAAATTTGCATAAAGCCATAGAGTAGTGACACTACTTAAATGAAGATAAATTGTTTTTTGAAAAGGAAAATCTCTTTATCTTTTTACAAGACTTAACGTATTAAAAAGTCTATTTAATTGATAGCTAAAACCTTCCATCAAACAAAAGCCAGTATCACAACCTTTCATAAGTAACAGGTAACCCTTGAGCAAGGCCCAAGTCTGGACATCTGGTGTCCAGAACAATGCAAAAATATTTCTTACCAATTTTGAAGTGCTTCATAACTTTTACAAGGCATTAGAGAAACTTCAGTCTGGGCTTGTGTGGCTGCTTTTCATTCTGCCTCCGAAATCTGGTCACCCATTCTAACAGCTGCATCCTTTCTTTTCTACCTTTTCTGACATCTGCTCTTTCCATGACTGACTGCACACTCTCCTGCAATTCAGTCTTTTCAAGAGAATCATACAGAACATGGAAAAATAACAGTAAGGAAGCCACATAATTTACAGTATTTTTTGTGAAGTTACACTTAGCACTCCTGCTCTCTCAAATTAAATAGTTTCATTTTGGCTACTCTGTGACCTTATGGAACATTTTGAATGTCAGCTGCAATCAAACTTCCCCAAATCCCCTTAAGCTTCAAAGAAAAGCCAGAGAAGTAGGAACTGAGGCAAAGCTCTGTTTTCTTTCCAAAGAGTACGAAGTGATTGCAGAGAGGGTATAAAACAGTACTCACTTTCTAAACAAGCATAAAAAAGGCTGAGCAAAGAGAATCAGGTCTCTCAGGATTTTCTGTAACACCATCAGCTGCTGTTAATACCTGCTCAAAACTGCTCTGGAGATTAACAACATCAACGACAACAAAAAAAAAAAACCAACAAAGAAAACTAAAACCCAACAAAACCAAAAATCCAGAAAACCTCATCAACTGGCATTTTAAAGCCCTCCATGAATAATAAACACAAAACAGGCCAAAGTTAGAGTTGCTAGACTCTGTGTTTAAAAAGTATATATATATATACACTGTATTGCTTCCAGCCACATCCTCATTACTATTTATGTCAGATTTTTTTACTTTTGTGCACACAATCTTACTACTTTCCCAACCCCAGCCTGTCACTGAAGGAAACAGGAAGGAAATTGTGGCAATGGCACAGGCTACTACACTTAACATTCTAATCCACTACACCAGAAATGGGAGATTCAGATACGATGCCAAAACTTAATCTGCCTGAACCATATGCAGCAGCTCGAAGATGATTAAAATATTTCACGACATTTCCTTTGACAGGACCTCATGTTCTTACACAGCCATTTGGACTCTGTTTTTCACTTCTGATAAGATAAATGATAATTATAGTAAGTTGATACATATACATACTCTATCTAAAATGAATAATAAACTCACCTTGAATATTGTGTGCAGTTTTGGTCACAGCAATATAAGAATGATATTAAACTGTTAGAGAGCACCCAAAGAAGGGNCAAGTTGTGTCATGGGAGATTTAGGTTGGATACTAGAAAAAGGTTCTTCACCCAGAGGGTGGTTGGGCACTGGAACAGGCTCCCCAAGGAAGTGGTCACAGCACCAAGCCTATCTGCATTAAAGTGTTTGTACAACACTCTCAGGCACATGGTGTAACTGTCCTGTGCAGGGCCAAGAGTTGGGCTTAATGATCCTTGTGGGACCCTTCCAACTCAGCATATCCTGTGATTCAGTGGTTCTGATACAGATCATTGGCACTCCATGTATGATGTATGATGTGAAATGATTTATTAACAAAAGAGGTGCTAGAACTATAACATATTCACTTTTAAACAGTTGCCAAAGGAGTTACTTGCTATGCCATTTCAGGTTGTTTCAGGAAAAACATGACCTTGTTCTACCCCACACAAAGCAAGAAAGAATTCAGGATTGACAAGTACAGTTATAAAGCCTCTCCCCACAAAATGATTGCACCAGCTGTGTTTCCTCGTTTTTGGGGGGACTGCTGCATTCCAGCATCCAAGCTGTTCAACTCACTGCATGCTCTTACCTTTATTCTACAACCATAAAATGTGGAAGCCTGCTTACTTCCTTTAAAGAAAGGTGACTGTCAAGGACTCAGATTTGGAAATTATTTAAAACTCAAAAACATCACAACATAATGTATTATCAGATTTGCAATAAAATTATCACAATCTAGCTAAACTGAGACGTATCAGAAGAAATTGGTTTTACTTCCGTACTGACAAAATTAAGTAGACTGCACTGTCTTAGGTCCTGACATTCTAACTCTCTTAATTCTCATTTGAATGAAGACTCTCAGAGGCTTAGCATTCACATTCCTATTTTTTGCACATACATATCAATTTCTCTTTAAAATCATACATTACAGAAAGAAAAATCTCCCTATTCCTGGGAGAGCAAAATCCACCAGAAGGGAAAACAAGGGGACAATGGAATGTGGGCGACCTGTATAGGTAAAATCACAAAAGTGGCACCACATTAGGAACTGGTTTGTGAGTCATGCACACCTTTGGGAGAGCTGGAAAAGTTCACACAATCCCAAGTCCCACTGAATGAAAACAGAAGTCAATTTCCAAACTCAACAAACACGCAGTATATTTCCCTTATATTCAACCCTAATTGTGTTTAAAGCTAAAGTTAAAAAAAAAAAATTGCCTACAGCCAGAGAAATAAGGAAAGGAAGTGTCTCACTTGAATCTCCTTTGTCACATTTTTGGCTCTGTCCCGTGGTCAACTGACCTACCTTTCTCATTCCTTCCAAATGCCTTCTATATCACCTGGCTTCATATGGGCACAGATGTTTCCCTTGGCAGTTTTGATTCTTTTCATTCTCTACAATTCATATCAAAGACAAAAATGCATGCAAAATATGTTCCCTGTAAGCACCCTCATGCTGCTTATTGGGAAAATACTCAAGTATATAATACACATTTTAAAAGAACACTTTTTTCTGTAATCTTCTAAGAGAACTACTGGAACTAATCTTATCCCAAAGAAGAGAATAAAGCCTGTGTGAGATCACTTCAGGCTCCACAAATATCAAAGAGAATAAACCAGGAAGTGAAACAGATACAGTATTTGTAATTCCATTATTGAGAGGCAGAGAGGAAAGATTTAAATAATTTATTTTTCTTTTCACACTGGAAAAAATAAGCATGGCAACAAAGCCCGATTTAAGATACCCTGGCAAAAACCAAGAACATTTAGTAAAGTACAGTTACAGCCATGAAATGATACTCAAGTTTTGTGCCTTTAAAAGCAATTAGTTCTCTAAAATCATTAGCTCTAACCATTTTAAAGGACCTCTTAGGCCTATAACCCTGTTACTTGCAAACATAAGGCTTACAGCACAATTCAGTAATTTTGTGTGTGCTTGAAGGAAATTGGCATGCATTCATAGTCAATGCATTACAATATAATCCTTACATTCAGAATAAATTGTAAGTGAATTTTTATGAGCATTCCCAAACAAGGACATTCATGCAGGAATCTAAAGACGTTTTGTAAAGTCTTTACAAAGACGTTTCCATTGTCCAAACAAACCACCACCAAAGACCCAGTAGACAAAGGCAATAAATGTGCTCTCAGAGAAGCTGGACAAGAGAGGGACAGGAGGAAGCAGGAAGGGCTGAGGAGAGCAGCATGTGCAAGGCGGGCAAGCACTCAAGGATTCTGAGGGATACAGGTCTGTTCAGAAGCAAAACATCAGAGAGATGCTTAAAGGCAAGGGGATAGAAGAGAGGGATGCCTCAAGGACGCTGCAAGGAATGGACCATCTGGGTTTAGCTCAGGCACAGCATAAGAAAAGTGGCATTTGCAAACACCGTCAAAAGTGGTGGCTGGGATTTCACCTACTGCCAGAGGAACACAATGCTGTGTTCCTAGCACACAATGCTGCCCATGCCTCTGCACATGAGGCAAACCGGCTCTGAGAAATTCCTCTTGTAGGAGCCAGGGAGGGTGTGCCACAGCAGGAGCAAAGGGCAATGCAGATGTGCCGTGATCCAGCTGTTTCCTCCACACCCCCTCCCCACAGACCCACCGTACAAAGAGGGCAGCGGAGAAGTCCACGGTCACTTCAGCAAAAGACTGAAAAGGGCACCCAGTTGCAATCCTTACTTTTTATCTTCCAGGGCAACCACTAAAGCCATGTGTCTTTGCAATGTCTCCTTCCCTATCAAATTCCTTCTTCTAAGCAAATATTCCTGGGAAACACCTGTTCCGGGGGTGCAACAGCTGAACTGTCTGCAGTAAGAGGACTGCAGACCTATGTTAACCTATGCTGCTACCTATGCTAACGAGCACTTCCAAAGGCTTAGTGTCCTATGACTCAAGAATCAAACTCATTAAACAAAACAAACTTACATTAATATACTCCTTCTCTCCTCAATTTTTGGGTAGTTCTTAAATGTCAGTAGGCAACCAAGCAAGCAGAAAGCAGCTCAGGATCACAGATTTTTCCTCTCGCCCTTTGCTGCCATCTCTGTTTTCTGAACATCAGCAGAAAAGGCATAAAAACATATATATTTTTTTCAACCAAGGCCCCAGCAAAGCTTTACTCGTAGTTGTATGCATAGGTATGTCCCTTCACCTACAAATTAAAAATACAGATGTAGAGCTACCAGTCTGAACATACAGATGGGTTCGTGTGCAAGTTTGGAAGGTAGCCTACCACAGGGTTCACTCCTGTGCTACCTGTCCACAAGCTCTGAGCACCAGGGCTTGAATACAAAACCAAAACTTCAATGGAAAGGATTTGAAAGAGCTTTTGTTTTGTTCCAGGAGAGGAGTGAAAAAAAAGAGAACATAATACAAACCAAACAATAGAGGGAAAACAGACATGAAATGAAAACTGGAAAATAAGAAAAAAATAAACAAACCATGCAAATTAAATATTGATCATTTAACAGAAACAACTGTTCAAAATGAAAAACAAATCCTAAAAAACCCATATCATATGTATTTTATTATTAGCTGATCATGATTTCACATATGTAGTCCTTGTTTCTCATTTCCACTAACAGCATTCCATTTTCTTGCTCTTTACTCTTAAATGTGATTCTTTTTGGTGTAAGTAGTCTCCGTTCCATGTGCACACCTAGGCAGTGAGTTCATGAAAACTTAACATGGTCAGGGGAGACAGCTGTCATATTTTAAGGCAGCAAGAGGTAATGTACAAGTCTGGTCAGAAAGGGAAATGTGACAGTCACTACTTGCTCTACAGCTGAAAAGAAAAAGTGCTACTAGTAAAATGAGAAATAAAGAAAGAGAAAGCCAAAAGGGCTCTTACCAGCTTTAGTTTAAATTCACTCATCAAAGAGGATGGATGGGGACTGCAAGAATTCCAGTATTTCTATATTAAATACAGGCAGTAAGTTAAAAAAAAAAAAAAAGTCTGTTTTTAGATTTACAAGTTATCTAGATGCTATCTCTCAATACAAATTATTTAGGAAAATCCTTTGTTTTCCTCCCTAACCAACACCCCTTTCTTTACCAGCATCTTACAAACATGAAAGATACTGGTTTCTAAGTCAACAAACAGGTGCCCTATGTGGTTTTTCAGCTGATAACATTCTCCATGATTATTGTCCTAAAAAGATATCAGTCTATTTTGGAAGAGAGCAATCAGTTATATGAAAAAACATGAATCTGGATTTTTAACATCATCATTGCATCACTTATATTAGCTGTAACTCTTTCTCTGCATTCCCAAACAAAACGCTTTAGTGCAGGGCTAACTGCCAACAAAAAATGCAAGTAAAAATGACATTGTACTCTTAAAACTTTCCCCATGGATCTAGAGGTTCTACCCTCACCTTCAACTTCAGATATTTTTCTTTGCATAAACAGGGCAAAAATAGCACCTATTTGGAACACTAAGGAACTACAATTACAGATCCCAGTAATAATCAAGGAAAATGAAATACAATGCTTCACATGTAAGTCATTAAACCTGAAGTAAGGGACAATCCATATGCAGATGCTTCTATAAATACAAATTCATATTTTCTTTTGCCATGTGTACATACACTGTGTACAGAAGAACAAGAACAATGTTAAAGCACTCTTGAGTATTGCTATCCATGATTTTTAGTTACAGGACCAAGCTCCTCATGCTAGGCAGCTGTACTTCCCATTATGAGACACATCTACAAATGAATACCATATGTTCTTATATGATACAATATGAACACAGGAAAATAAAAAAACTTTTGCTGCATGCAATATTAAGTCATATATGAAAACTCCATTTCAATTAAATTGAAAACATCATAATATGACAGTGACCCAAGCCTGCAGTTTGAGGGGAAAGGGCAGGGAGTGGGTGAGTGGATGAAGGGAAGGCACCCTGAATGGGCCTGACCTTGGTGAACAGAGCAGAAACATTTCTAGACAGGTGTGAGGCAAATGAGTGGAAGCCGCAGGGCACCCCATGAGACCTTCACTCCCAGCTTCCCAGCTGCAGTGCCTGACCACTCTGTCCTGTCCTCAGCCCTCATGACACCTCACCACACTGGGCAGGATCCTTCTGGCTTTCCAGCACAGAAGTGATCACCCATGCACCCTAAAAACTAGGGAACCAGTACATAGCAACAGTGAAGGGGAGGTGATGAGGGGACTGAACATCTCTGGGCCAGAGCTGGGTGACAAATACATCCTCTAAGCCCAGGCAGGGTGACAGAGTTAAGTCCCTTCCTACCAGAGGTATTAAAGTAAACTCCGTTTTAATACTGTCTGCACTGAAAATGCACACTTGCAATCTTAAAAGTTTATGTGGATACAAGAAATATTTGATCATATAAGTAGCAAATGTCTCAGAGGATAAGGAATAATTCCTTTGCCAAAATAAGGCACCTGGACAAAGTCATTTGTAAAGAACTATAGAAGTGTTGACAGAGAGATACAGAAATGGAATCATACATTTGTCAGCATGAAAAGGGTTTAAAACCTACAATGAAAGTCAACAGAGCAATAGCAATTGATGTAGAAACTCTGTAACAGGAAATTTACAACACATTTTAACATAAAGATAAAAAGGAGACTTTCAAAGAAGGACAAATGCCCATATACTTAAATTATACTATTTTCTCGATTCTCAGCTCTCTAAATGCAAAACTGCTGTGTGTACTTTACACTTCTGCCACCCTTGTTGAGAGTTTTCACCAGAGGTGCTCCAATCTCCTTCGTCTTTGAAAGTCAGGAAGGTCCAGTGAAGAATTTAGGGATATTTTCACTGACTGTGCCCTCTAGGCAACTGAATTTCCCCTTTTTTGTTGTCTCATGACACCTCACTTGGAAGTAAATCAGTTAGAATTATTTATACAATGCCCTCTCAGAATAAACATGACCTTTACTACCCAGTATATACACTATTGCTTTGAACAATAAGGTAATGAAGCTGCCTCTTCACGAAGAGTGCCGAAACAGTGCTTTGGCCTCAGGTCCTTCTTTGCTCGCACAAGCTTCATCCTGTGCAACCTCAGAGCACCCTAGGGGGTGCTCCCAAGCACGACACCTCCAGGCCACCTCACCTCACCTCACCTCACATGAGGCCAACACTTCTCGGAGCAGTCTGAATCCACACCCCAAAACAACCATGCGCCAGACCCTGGTATCTCCCCATCCATACTGGCAGACTCCACCAAGACAGTACAAGCAGTAAGGCAGCCAGCCTGTTATACATCCTGTCCAACTCAGGGGAAGCGCAAAGGCGCCTCTTTTACTAGGAGAGATTAAATGGGAAATTGCTACCAGGACTCTCCGAGGATCATGTGATAACACTGAGCAGAGCCAACTAAACATACAACTGAATCATGCCACCAGCCCAGAGCATAAGTTAATTCTCTGAGGCCACAGCAGAGAATAATTCTTTATTCAGAAATAGTCATGGGTCTACATCCATGGAAACAGCATCTGCATCACCTCAGCACTGCACCTCTAGCCAACAGCTAGGCTTTCTTTCACCAGCAGACATCCAAAGCAACAGTCACCTTTTAATTAGTTAAGCCACTTCCCAAAAAATATTGCTCATTAATCTTGACACAGCAGGAGACTTGAATTTCCAGAACTGTACAAAGGACTTGTGATGGACCTTGTCATTATCTTTTCCTTAATCCCATTTAATCCCAGAGGTAATTAGTATCCTAATGCATCCTATTGCAAGGCATCCTTTAAGGGAACAGGAGTATAGAGGTCACATCTGTCCACTAGCCTGCCGTAACTGGATATGCCAGACAGCTTGCCCTTCTTCCAAACCATCAAGTTTGGAAGCCAGAGAATCAGAGGCCAGCAGACCCTGGTCTGAAGGAACATGTTCTGTCTGAAGGAACATGCAAGACATGTTCCTCATATCTCCTTATCTTAAACAATTTCCTCGGGGTTATAAAGAGCTCACTCAGGTAGATAACAAGACGGCAAACTCCCACCTGCCTAGCGGCAGCAGTTTGATGGCAAACATGCAAAGCAGATGCTCTGAGAAAGCAAAACCTGTGCCATGAGGGATCCTCCATAATGGAAAAGGATAAAGCAATATCTTCTTCTCCTCTTAGGGTCACAAGCTTCCTCCTTAAGAAACTAAATGGATATAAATCTTCTTTCAGTAGTCTGGCACAACTGAATGTCCCATGACGACTCACTGTAGTACCATTCTCACATACTTCTCTGATGGCAACCAGCAGGAAGCAAACTGAATGATACATGGACTCACAAAGCTTGAAAAGCTTTTGGTGTTGGTGGACTTCCTGAGGTAAAATTGCCAAGCTATTGTTTGACCCAGGAGGACAGCTATCAGTGATGGATACATCGTACTAAGGGATCAGGAAGAAGACCTGGGAAACTCATGCTCTGCATCTCCAGAGCTAGTGAGGTCAGCTACAGGGCAGCTCACATATCGCTAAATTAAAGTCTTTTTCTTGAAGATGACAAGGCACGTTGGGAGTAACTTTAAGTCATTTCCTTGTTTAAAGTACTTGTAATGGTTTCTTGTGAGAGCAGCAGCTTGAAATGGGACAAAGGATCATCTCCAGCTAGCTAACAACACGGCACACAACCAAAGTAGTAATTAACAATAAAAATCAAAGCTTTAAAACACTACAATTCCCTCACTGGTTACTGTGCAAAGTATTCATCCTACTTGCAGAAGTATCTTACACTTTTAGGATATGCTTACCTGAAGAGTTTTAATTTTCCACCTTAAGCAAAAAAATCTAAATTCATACTAATAGTTTGACTCAGATCAATTTCATCAGTCTTCAGAAGAATCTTGCTATAACTTAAACTACAGGTAAGTGACTAAAAGTTCTTAACATCAGACAGAAAATCATTCCCTAATGTTACAAGGACTATACTGGCATAAATGTATCTTTCAATTAAAAAATAAGTAATGCGTCCAAAAAAAAAAAAAAGAAAAAAGAAAAAAAAGAAAAGGATAAGTACAAAACATGTTTAGCAATTCGAAAATCCTTCAGCCTGTCCTGGCCAACTCCCCCCACTTTATATACTGAACATGACACTCTATGATATGGAATATCCCTTTGTCCAGTGCGAGTCAGCTGTCCTGGCCTTGCTCCCTCCTGACTTCTTATGCACCTGCTCACTGTCAGAGCACAGGAAACTGAAAAGTCCTTGACTTACAGTAAGCACTACTGAGCAACAACTAAAACATCAGTGTGTTATTGACATTATTCTTGTACTAAATCTAAAACACTGCACTGTGCCAGCCACTAGGAGGAAAATTAACTCTCTCCCAGCTGAAACCAGGACAGCAGATGTGACCTTGATTCTTCTATTTAATAAGAACAGTATCTCTTCCTAGTGATTTGTGCAAGGTAATCCACCTGGAGAAATATTTCTTAACGATTGAAGCTCCCTTGGATCAAAATTGAATTACATTTTTATGCTTTTTATATATTTTTATACTTTATACATTTTTATATTTATGCGACAAAATTTGGCAGGTGACAAAAGAAATAGGGGCTCAAAAAACCTCAGGAAACTAACATAACAGAACACAATACAAAAGGCACCAACCTTGTCAGGAATCAGAGGTTATGCACCTGTGTCCACACCCTGCCACACACGGGAGAAAAATGAAATCAGAAAGCTAAAGACCAAGGTAGGATGAAGGGAAGGTTTCTCAGCCTAGGCTCAAACTCACATAAATACAGCTGCACAGCTGTCTGATGGGGTGATGCTGGTGCTGGGCTACAGTCTGAGCACAGTGCACTGGACATGTGCCACTACTCAGCCCACCCCAGTAATCTGTTTTCCACGAGGATACCCAGCACTCATACAGGAAGGAACACTCCTACTGCTAAAAGCTAGCCAAGAACCTGGCTCCAGGCTCCTACACACTTTTACACACAAGCTGAGATTACAGTACTCAGTTTGAAAGGTTTGAAAAAACTGTCACTTCAGGTTGCTTATGCTGAGTGCTTTGTCACTCTGTTTCATCCCATTCCATCCCATTCCATGCCCCACTTCTTGCTGTCACAGCCCTGTGCTGACCACCAGTCTGGCTCCAGATGCACTTTTTTACCCTACCTAACTCTCACCTGCCAACTAACCAGATCCCACTTAGCAACTTCTGCAAAATCATACAACCAAAACTGAATTTATGCCTAATCTGAATTTCAGAGATTAAGTATACAAATATATTTTAAATTAAGAGAAGTTTCAACGAGCTATACTGAGGTGTGTTTACTGAGATCTATATCAAAGTTCTGCAAACAGACATGAGCAAAAATATGTAAGCGAATGTTTTTCTTACACTCCCTAATACAGAATGACAAAGCCTTCTGAAACAATCTCTTCAAAAACTCAAGCAAGACCCAAAAACCAAAACACTGTGACAAATCACACGGATTTTAATACCAGACATCTTCATAAGCTGTTTTCTAATTTCAAGTCAAAAGTGCCAACCAGCTTTCACAGCATGAAGCTCATCATTTCCCATAAACTTTCATAAGCAGCTCCTACTTACTAGGAGAAAAAAGATTCTGTGTTAGTTTGTTCTTGTATGTACCATTCACAGTAAGGAGTTCAAACAAATACAGTCCCTTTCTTAGCTTTCACCTCAAAGGAGAACAAGTAACACAATGTAAATATCCTTTACACAAAGGGGAAGACAGGCACTGGACAGATGCGTGGACATTTTCATTAGTACATAATATTATCAATTACTTATATTTGTAAAATGTCCTTGAAATTTTATATCTTAGTCTTTTTTACTCTTAAACCAGAAAATATTACTGAAATGAAAAGTTAGGTTGTGTTTCCTATAGGAAATCATGCAAGCTATTCTGATTATAATTCCCAATACTGTTTTCATGGACTACCTTGGGCACTAGGAAACCAAAGCAATCTCTCTAGTGCAAAGTTCAGAGCAAAGAAAGGTGTGTTTAAACAAGGCACAGATCAGCAAGTTTTAAGAGCTTATCAATGGATGACCAACCACAATTTAGAAACTGCACTTTCATTTACCTCATTTAAGTCTGTGGGAATCCAAGCTGGGCTTTTGCTTCTTTTGGTGAGGCAGGCTGCGCGGTGACACGTGCAGACAATGAGGGAAAGGCAGGTTATCAGCAGCTCTGTAGGAGGAGTGCAGGTGCTCCCTGCAGTGTAAAACACCTGGACTCCAAGGATCTGTTCTCACATGACAGCCTGCCTTCTGCAGGCAGAGGCCGTGCACATGACTGAATCACTGAACAGCGTGAGTCAGGACTAAGTGAGCTGCAGACGAAGCTTATGCCAGCTTTAGAGTGGTTGTTAAAGGACAAGCTGTACATGAAATGCCTAAAAACCTGCCAGTATGAAGTTAAGCCATCAAATATCTTTTCGGCAAAACTGAACCAATGGAGCTAAATGATATCAGACGAGCCTCTCACAGGATGTGGCCATAGCCACTACTAGGACTCATAAAAACGAGTTAACTTGTCAAATCACAGCCCCACAGTGATCACATTAAGCTGGCACAGATGTAGGCTGCTGCCAGAGGATTCTGTCAAACCCCCCTTTCCTGTGAGTTTCCTTCACTCCCCTTGTGCCAACACCATCACTGATGCAGTAACTTGCTGAGTTAGGTCAAGGAACTAATCTGCCCAAAAACAACACTTGCAAAAAATATTGTTTTCAGTTGAATTTTTTGTTAATCCAGCTGAACCTACTTCAGTCAACTCAGAAATGCCAGTGTCAGGGTAATAAAAATATTAGGAAGGTATAAGTGAGAGATGGAAAGAAACTCTACTGTCAGTGGTGTTCCCCACTCTTTTCAGCCCCCATTTATGTGAGCCTAGCATGACCACGACCTGCATCCACCATCACTGCACATCAAAACCTTTGCTCATTCAGAACAAGCCTTAGGAGACACTCCGAGAGGAAAGAAAAAGTTTCATCAAACATTGTCTCTTTTCAACAGAACGTGAAGGCATTCCTCAAGTCTACCTGAAATACAGGCTTCTCAGGAGAAGGTAACACAGGCCAGCCACCTGAATGAGTTTAGCAGGACATAAAAGCCCACCACTCTCTGAATGAATTATAATGATGGGGACGACCACTCCCACAACGATAACACCATTATCAGTGTTCCCTTATCTAGCTGTGGCAAAGGCAAGCAGGCTGTGAGACTCCAGAAGCTACACTGTGGATCTGTAAGACCTCTCATCTTCTGAGCAACTGCTGAGAAAGAAAACATCTTCCACTGGCCTGTGGTAACCATAGCTCTGGTGTCCTGCTGTGACTGGCCACTGAGCCACAGCTGTGTGTGTGTGACAGCACTGACAGGGCTTCCTCTCTCTTCAACAGCCAAAGCTTCTGGTTATTGTTCCAAGCCTCTTGCTTTGTACCTGGAATCACAGACTCGTAACTACAGCTGTAACCACAATTATCACATGAATTCTTGGGCTACTGCAAGCCTATTTGTGCAGCTAAAATCTAACCTTGCACTTTCTTAACCCAGGGGCAAAGCTCCCTGTTACCTCTGGCTACAGTAGACTCTTGGACCCTGCTGTTGTATTTTATTAAAGGCAGAGAATTTCTGATAGAGATGATACTTCATTAGTGCCCTTGAGTCCCACCATTGTTCTGACAATTACATACAAATCTGTTAAAAACCATCAACTGATTAAAAACACTAAAATTTGAGCAATGTGCTTTACTAAGCACATATTGCTAAATACTGACCAGACAATTCTCACACATCATCCTAATTATTGTTTTGTTTTTCAACTAGGGGCATGAATTCAAAACATCTGACTTCCCAAAGCCAGAGTAAAAGCTGTCTGGGTGCGTAGGGGCTGCTGGACTGCAAGATGGAGTTGGAGGAGTGATAAATTAAAATTGTACTGATGCTAAATCAAGTAAAATGTGCTAACTGTTCTGCTGCAGTCTGGCACTGAGTATGCAGGTTAAGGTATTTATTTATTTGCTGAAGATAACACTATTCTTACTTTGTTGCTTTCTCATGTGTGGTGTGGTGTACCTTCAACCACTATTCCAAGTATGATGAAAACATTCAGACTTGCTCCTCCTCAAATACTTCACCTCAAATTCTTCACCCCAAACCATTTTAAGTTCCCCAAGCATACTGGGGGGTCCCCTGCAGAGGAAACATTTTAACACATTTTTATTGTCATCTTTTGGCCTAAGTAGCCTCCCTAGCAAAGAAAGCTGTTGGAGAAAGATGACAGATAAAACATCTGAAATTACCAAGAAATCGTTTTTAGTCTAACAGGATTGGGATGCTGTATCAGGTAGGGCAGGAAACAGTCACAGTACAAGAGGGAATATTGAGCAGCTTACCCTCACATGAAAATATGACCAGGTGCATAACTATTTCTGTGCATGCTTTTATTCTGCTGTAATACAAGGGAGCTAGCCCAAAACCATAACCAAAGAATAAGTTCATAACTTCAACTTTTTTTGGGAGTGCAGAGGTGCTCATCCCATAAGCTGCTCAGGATATCATCAAAAATACACCTCAGAAAATGATGGCTAAAATTGTACTTAAGGAATTAATCAGGTCTGTCTATTTTTTACACCTCCAAATACTAAGAAACAAATCCTCCCTTTTTTTCTCTATTTATTTGGCTGTAAGTATTTAAATTCCCTGCCTGAACATGATTATTTTGAGACCATGACTCCGAGGCGGGTTCATTGCAAAACCAGCAGCGCTCACAAAACAGCTTGTTGGCACACTGCAAGTACTCAAAGCTTATGAGCAGGGAATTTTTCTTCCCCTGGCCAAGCAGATTTACTGAGGAGTCTGGAATGACAGTCAGTGAGTCATGCACAGACAAATCTGCAACACTGCTCACAGCAGGGACCTTGCTTTATCACTTACTGTAATTATGGCCTCCCTTCAGCAGTAGCATTTCAGAGACAAAAAAAATACGAAGGTGCACTTTTAGTAATCCCAGTGAAAAAAAGCACCAACAATAGAGAAGGGTACTGGCACTGCAAATCTTACCCAAACATGTACAAGTAACCTTTTAAAACCTTACAGCTTTCAGCTCCTGCTTCACTAGTAACAGTTACAAAACAAGAGTAAAGTATTAGCAATAGCAATAGTTTAAACATATTTTAACTAGTGCCAATATCAGCAGACTGAAAATGCCATTAGTCTTACTCAAAAACAAATTTAACAATTCTGCTCATCAGAGAGAAAGAACTTAGAGAAACAATTAACTATTCCACACTTAGAACATTGGAGTTCAGATTTACACAGCTCTTCTGGCACTGGAGTGGATCCGTTCCATTCTGGTTTTGCATAAATTCTACATGCTTATAACAGCACATCTAGTAATATACTGTATTATGCCTAGTATCATCCAGATTTGTACACACTCAAACAAAAAAGGGAAAGCCCATAATTAAAATATTCAAAAAGCCTTTCAGTTTCTCATTCATAATAGCTAGACAAACATGACATCTCATACCCTGTATGTTATTAAATTAAAAAAGAAAGCCTATATACAGAGGGCCCTGATTTTTCTCTTTTATGATATGTAGCTCTACTGATGGAGCAGAGTTACTCTTGTTTGGATCTATTTAAGGGTCTGTCTGACTACAAATAGAACTCAATAGACTGTTTGCCCTGATAGTAAAAGACATTAAATCAAACCTACACCCATGACATAAAATAATCTAAGTCACCTACTGAACTGGGCTTGTTGAAATAATATTGTTTTATCATACTGACAGATGCTGAACGGATGTCTAAGTGCAAAAAACAGTGACCGTGTCTGCATAACGAGGACTGCACTGAAAGAGTTTCAGCAGATCTAGGGCTCAAAGATGACATGCAAATTGCAGGGAGTTCCACCAGGATTCTTAGAAAAACAAGATGGCATGACTGCAATTATATAAACAATTGGCTAAAGTGGTAATCAGCAGCAAGGAAGTGATTTTACCTGTGTAGGTGACACTCATGAGACTGACACTGAAGCACTGCATGCAGTTCATGCTGGGGAGTGAAGGAGAAGCAAAGTAGGAGGGCAAATTTAAAGATCGATGCTGAAAACGCTGAAGAAAAGTGTCACAAAAAGGATTTTCAGACAAAAGAAACAAAGGCTCAAAGAGAATCATTCCTTCCACCCACCAAAATAATATTGAGCAGAAAGCTGACCATAGGTAACAGGCACTAGGAGGGCTTTTTAATTGATTGGCAGGGCATAGCAAGAACCAAAGGCAGGAGCAAGACAAATTCAGAGAAGAAATAAGGTGCAAACTGGGGGATGGGGAACCCCATGAAGCAGGAATCCAGAATCAAGGAAGCAGGAAATGTTGGGATACCACATCTTGCTGTCAGTAGATCAAGTTATGGGGATTAATACATCTGTAATCAAGCAACACAGTAAGGGTCTGCCATATACTTCACATTTATACATGCATGAAGCACAAAAGACACAAAACCAGTTCGAAATAAAGCAACTTCGTGCCTTGTTGCCTGTCAGCCCTATCTGAAGATGTCAGTAAGCACTGGACAATAAACATTGTTCAAATTAGCAGGCAAACCCAAGGCAGGAAAGGTTTTTCTAATGTATTCAGATGAAGACTGTGCTCATGCAAAACCTGTAGCAGATAAAAAGACTGAGATAGTTTTGTAAAGTCAGCTGTAGTGGGATGGATCTTCACTCCACAAATAGTTTTTCTGCTCTCATAGAAGCAAAGCAACACATGGAAGGTACTGTGCTGAGCCATCCATACACTGGCATCATGAAAGGTTACAGGGGTTAGGAACAACAATTGCTGTGATGGAGGGGACCTGGAATCCCTTCTGTACAAGCAGATTGCAAATGAAATTGCAAATTTCACCAACTTAAGGCAGTTGTGAGTAATCAGCTTGTGAGTTTGCTGCTTGTACACTGAGCATTACATGTATCCCTCACAGTACTTTACTCTCTTATACTGGATTTCACTGGTTTTCAATTCCAAGAGTGGGTCACTGGTAGGAAAAGAGGGGGAGAGGAATGAGAACTTTTCTCTCTGAAATAAAGGAGATGGAAAACGACCTTGAAAAAAGGCATGATTTCATGCTTACTACTAGATTTCTTCTTGGCTTAAGATACAAAGTATTAAGACTTCAGATTAAACTGAGCAAATATTTGAACAAAGAATGAGGCAGATTATTCTGGTAAGGAAAGAATAAATTCCGCTTGTATGTGTGATCTGTAATGTGTATTATAGTCAATGTTTGAAAAAATCGTATCTTGTGGGCAATTCACAGCAGAAGTCTTTGTTATTTCTCCACACTCAAAGGACATCTATCATTTGGATTTCTTACTCAGAGATTAAACAGCGAGTGGTTTAGACCATAGCTGTCTGTAGAAAACACCAAATATTTTATGTCCCTCACTTGTCACCCACGCCCAAACTGAACACATATGCTACCACTACTAAGTCTGTAAATCCCATATTTACAAAGATATATAAAATTAAATACTTTTCTTTATGCAGACTTATACAGTAACCCACGAAAAAGGGGCAATTCTCTACAACAAAAGCCAGCTGAGACTGCCTGGTTTCACTGCCACACAGATCCAAGCTTGAGCTGGTGTCTCCCAAAGTCAAGTAGATCAGTAACAAAGCAGGACAGTGAAGCTCAGGGGCTGCAGGCCCTGACTAGCAGGTGTCAGTCGAAAGAGACCTGAGGTGGCAGCAATCCTCACTCTTACAATACTCTTTTCCAGAACTGGCCTGGGGTTTAGATCCGTCTCAGGGAAACTCATTTTTCTCATTTTGCAAGTGAGTACCAGCAACCCAAATGTAAGATTTAAATAAGACAAGGCACAGAACTGCAGAGCCTCTGAGGAGGAGCAGGCTCTGTGGCTCTGTGAAACACTGGAGTCTTTCTTAACTTATCAGCAATACGAAGATTTACAGGCTCCTTAGAAGTATACAAATTGAAACAGGCACTGGC
>WEIT01009362.1:917-36574 GCA_013389985.1 Dryoscopus gambensis
AATGGCTGAGTCGCTCATCTGAGGTGGGGAAGGAATTTTAGGTTGGTTTTACTCTTCATCGCTCTGTATTTGTCAGGAAAATACATCAGAGTTTTTGGCGTATTATCATGTTACGTTATCAACACAATATTGATTCACAGTTGCTCACAAACGGTGTTGCACTGCTAAAAAATTTCTGAAGCTATTTCTGCAAGAAAAAATACTCTCTAACAGTATATAAATTGATCTAGTTTATTCAGACTATAAGATGAGAGTGATCACATGTAGATTTAAAAAAATTGCTGTAAGAATTACTGTCTTTCAAACAGTATGGGCTGTCTGAAGGAAAACAGTGCATGGGAATAGTAGTGGGATGGTTTCTTAGCTCTATTAAATATATTTAATTCCACAGAGAATGATATCTAAAATCAGTACCACTTCCTTAATTTGGTATGTTGCTGGCATTATATAAAAGCAAATTAAAATGTGTCTTGGGAGTGGCAGATGGACGTAAATCTTCACTGCATATGGAAACTAACTATAGCCACCTCTTGGGAGGAAGCTATTTGCTTACTGTCAAGATATGAAGCACGTTTGATTTTGCTTGGTATGTGTTGTGATCCTGGATAACTGGAAAATCTGAATTACCAGGACATGGAACCTCACCTGCATACTTGAGGGTATCGCTTTGAGAAATATGGGGAAATGTTTAAATGTGGGGAGCACTGTTGTTCAATAATTCTATTCTCACGTCTATTTTTCCCTTCTCTAGATATATATAGAAATGTTTAACTGAGGTTTTGTGCACCCTTCATAATAAAAACATGTATAAGGCATGGTGGAGAATGTGTTATGTTTAAATCAGTGAAAATATTGCTCATATATCAAGATCCAGTATTAAACAAATCCAATCTTTGCATTCTGCAGATGCAGTACCCCTCTTCTTGAGACTACTTCATTCACCACACCAGAATGTTTGTGAGCAAGCTGTCTGGGCTCTCGGAAATATTATAGGTAACTTGTTGTTTTAAGATTTGAATTCAGGGACCATTTCATTTTAGAACTTGACTTTTTGAACATTGGCATTATCATAAGAGACTATGTTTCCTCTAAATTCTGTGTTTTGATATAATCTTTTAAACTTTTAAAAGTATATAATGTGGCCAGAATTACATATGTACCTCCTGGTTTTTTTCTAAATAATAGTATCACTTGCTATGCAAAATATTAACAGGATAAATTTTGTGTTTCCTAAAATATACATACATGACTGTACGTATGTATATTTAATTAAATATGACCTTTTAGTAGTAGACTATTGGTGAGGAAACATAGAATTTCAGTATCCCAACATGTCATTGCATACATTTCAAGATTTTTCCATTTTTAATGTAATTTCTTTTGCAACAATTTTCATTTCTGTAGGTGATGGTCCTCAGTGTAGAGATTATGTCATATCACTGGGAGTTGTCAAACCTCTTCTGTCCTTCATCAATCCCTCCATTCCCATCACCTTCCTTCGGAACGTCACATGGGTCATTGTAAATCTCTGCAGGAATAAGGACCCCCCACCGCCTATGGAGACAGTTCAGGAGGTAAATAAAGAATTATGAGACAGATTATGTTTTATACTCTGGGCTAGAGGCCAAATGTTTTACATTGTCATACTATGAATTTCTGCATGTTTTTTGTCACTGCACGTGTGTTGTACCACTTAGCAGTTGTTAGATGAAATAATTTGGCCAATTTGGTGGTTCTTGCTATGGCTTTAATAAAGATATTTGTAATGTCTGAAACTGAGTAAGACTAAAGTGATGAGCCATACAACAAAAAATTAACACACTAGAAAGCATTAAAATACTCAGCATTATGTGTTTTCACAAAAAAAAGGCTACAAATGCGATTCTATATGTAGAAGAATTCAAATGTAATTATTTCCAGCAAGAGGAAGTGTAAGTAAACTATTGCATGTAGTGTGGTTTATGTTTCAACTCCGTGTGAACATGCAGTCAATGCCAAGTCCCAACTTGAGCAGAAATCCTGAAAAGCCTTTTAAACTGGTGAACAGAGCAAATGCTCCGTTGATAGGTAGGCACAGTACTAAAATGGAGCTATTTGACCTAGTTGTAAGTTAAGTTCTTGATTTTAAGATCAATTCAAAAGAGTAGATACAGTTTTTGAAGCCATGTCAAGTATGTTACTGTCTGCAACTAAACTTTAATGAAATTTTTAAAGTGAAGCAGAGAAACAGGGAAACTTTTACAAGTAATGCTTTACTAAATAAAACACTCTGTTCCAAGCAGTTTTATCACAGCCCAGTTTTGTACTTTCTCTGTATGTGATTATAAAAAACTAAACTTTAATCCAAGAGTTTTATATATTGATATTAGGCTAACAATTTTTATTTTGTGTGATAACAAACTTTAAAAATAACAGCAGGGTGTCTTATCTCTGTTATTTGCTTGTTTTCCCTCAAAATACAGTCTACATTCTGTGTCTGGAATATAGTACTGTCTTGTATTTTCACAAATTTGAAATATAATACACATATTTTTATACATACTTTGAGGGCAGGACCAGCTGCTGGAAAGTGTGTGATTACAATATATTAAAGCAGACTCAAGCTAAGCTTTGTGATTGCAGTACTTGGATTCATAATTTTACCTCCAATTTTGTTCTACTGTAATGACTGATGAACTTCTTTTCAGATTTTGCCAGCATTGTGTGTTCTCATTTACCATACAGATATAAACGTAAGTAATTTCTAAAGTTTTAGATATTTAGATTCTTTGTTTTCTCTGGAAAGATAATGCTGCAGGATTGTGTTAAAGTAGTAAACTTGGATTTGTGTGTTAATTTATATATAATTAAGTCATAAATGCACAATTAAATAGGAAGACTCATGTAACTGTAGTCATTCAGAGCACAAAAAAGAAAGTGCAAATACCATTTCTGAAATACCTTTTGTAAAAATGGCATTTTTTTATCCTGTACATTTGAAATACCTTTTAAAAATCCTATCTTGTGTAATTGAGCACTAGAAAATTAAAGTGCCAGCTTTACCATCAGCTGCACTTTAAGTCTGCCCCAATTTATGATTTTGCATAGATGATACATAATATGTGTAAAAAAATTATGTGTAATTATATATATCAGTCCAGTCAAACATTGTGATCATAAGGGTAAATCTGACTTTTGTAACCTGTTGGGTGCCTGACTTTGCAGTGTTTAACTAAAGAAATCACATATGAAAATATATTTAAATAAACAGCAATAAACTATTGTTTTGTGGCACCTTTGACAACCTTCATGTTTTTAATACTAAACCTTCAGTACTTCCCACATTCCTGATTCATGAGTTTACCTGGTTTTTTCCAAGTAATGTCCTCGGGGGTGGACTTACCTCATGAAGCCTTATGTATTGGGACTTCAGAACAACAATCTGTGTAACTAAGGGATATTGAGCTGCTTTTCTCCTCCTTCTCCTATCCAGACTTTGTAATCCCTCCAGTGATCCTTTAGTTTAGGGAAGAAGGAATTGAACCCTTGTGTTGGGTTTGGGGATAAAATAAAGCATAAGATTGGTGGGACTGTCGTTTGTTAGTTCAACACTGTAGTAGTGGTGTTTCTGCTGCTTTTTTAATGGTGAAGTGGGCTTGTCTCCACAAAATATTTGTACAGTTTATTCTGGGATTTTGCCAGGGTTTTCCCAGTGTAATGTGAGTGGGAGACAGCACATGGTGACTTTTCAATGCGTAATTTGGACAAAGCTGAAAGGAATTAATTGCAAAACCAAATATACTTCTAACCTGTAGGCTCTTTTTCCCTTCCATATTTTAAAGTTTTGCAAGCAATGATTGTATGAGAGTTTACTGATGTAGGTATGAGACTGTGATGCCAGGTTTTGACTGATCCTCAATTAGGGTGTCCGTCACTTTGATCCTGAGAGTCAGGTGCTAGTTTGGAGGTACCAGTCTGGTCCCAGCCTCTCTGTACTGGAGCAGCAAACCTATCTTTGGATATGAGTCAGTGATGCAGGTAGGTCAGCCCACATTCCTGTGAGCGCTTCTGGCGGCTGCTGCTCTCGTCACCAACAGGGCTGTGGCGCAGCAAACTGGTGAGGCACCATCTCTCACTGCTTCTGCTGCCATAGTGGCTCCACTGCAGCACGTTCCGCTGACCCTGCAGCACAGGAGGTGAGGGCAGCAGCAGGCTGTGGCAGGATAGCCTTTGGGCTGTGCTGGCTGGCATCCAGAGCTCGGTGGAAGCAGCCTGTGGGTCAGGACTGGAAAGTCCTTCCTATAGTACTGCAGTATTCAGCTATTCTTGTAGCTGGAAATTTTCAATGGGTATTTGTTTTAAAAGTAGACTAGATCTAGGTACCTCAACAGATGATGTCCTTAGTGGGGTCCAGATTTCTTTTCCTGTAGTTCCTAACATCATTTCTATGTGATGTGGTATCCCTCTTTCTGCTGGCTTTGTTTCTGCTTCAGGTACTGCCTTTCAGTGACTAACGTTTGTACCTGTCTATTTTTAAGGGTTTTCTAATCATCCTTATAAAGTCATCAGTGACTTTTTTTTTTCCTTTTAAGATTCTCAGATGGCCCTGCATGATAGGCATTCCTCTGTGGGTTTTGCTTTGTTTGAACACTTCAACAGTTGCCACATTACAATAGTTGCTAGTCCTTTAGTTGGTATAAGAACTCCTTTCCTTTGCCGTGTTTTTTATTCTTAATATGAAGACAGGAAAAGGCATACATCCAGAATTATTGGCAGTTTCACTTCAGAACTGCACTATGGATCAGAAATGCTAAGGTGTCAGATAGATTAGAGACTTAACGGAATTTATGTATTCCATAATCATAAGATAGCACAGCTAACAAATTACAGCAGTGCTAAGAAGGCTGGTTTTGGTATTTTCTTCAGAAAGCCACTAGCACAACTACTTACCCAAGCTGGTTGTCTATTTTGGAAATGCAAATCAAGCCCAACAGTTTACCTTTGTGAGATGATGTATGCTGTCACTTTATGCACCAAAATGTAGTATTTAATTAAAAAGGAATTTGAGAGGACATACAGAAATTACTCTGATGAAACAAATGGCCCTGATTTTCATAGTTGTACATCGTAATCTAACATTTTACTGATTAGGTCTCATCATAATCACGTTAAAGTTTTTCCTATAACTAAATTGCATGTTTTTCCCCTCTCCACCCCCAGATAAGTGGAATGTTGTTCACTAAAGTAAGCCTTCATTATATGGATTTTTCTGTTCAGCATGTAAGCCATGTTCTCTCCAATTTGCAGATTCTTGTGGACACTGTTTGGGCTTTGTCCTACTTAACAGATGGTGGAAATGAACAGATACAAATGGTGATTGATTCAGGAGTTGTACCTTTTCTAGTTCCCCTTCTGAGTCATCAGGAGGTTAAAGTTCAAGTAAGTCTGATTCATTTGTGTTTGAATAGTCCTTTGTATGCTGTTTGCTAAAAAAATGTACCTTACAGTCTTTATTAGTGGAGTCAGTGAGACGAACATTTATAGCTACATTTTGTGCAGGTAAAACTGAAGAAAAAATGTTACCTACACTGGGGAAAAATACTGAAAAGAAAGAAAACTCAAGCAAAACAGTACTAATACAGTTTAAAGTAAAGCGACAGGTTAAACATTAACTTCCGTTGTGTAATTACCAGAGGTGCCTTCCTTTTGCAGTCCTAAAATATTTAATGACAACAGATTTTAAGTTTTCCAGAATTCCAGTAATATGCACTCTTTCTGTTGCTGCTTATATGGTTGTGTATATTATATCTGAATAGCTCATGGAAATCAGTATTTTGGAACCTTTAGAGTATTGAAATACTTGCAAATGCTGAGTCCTTTTAGTAAAGTAAATTTGTAATTAGCTGTGAAAAGGTTAAGTGAGCTTACTTGATTAATTTCAAAGACAATGGGAAACTAAAAGTCAGTTAATGTGTACTGGGTTTTTTATGAACCATCCGCTGTAATATGGAGCTCTTTTGTGTATCTGCATTTGACATGTTTGTTTAGTTTGTACTTTGGATGAGATTTGGCTGTCTTGAAATTTGTCAGACTAGTTCACTTGATGAAGGAAGTCTCTCCAGTATTCTGTCACTTATAAAGCATTTACTGACCAATACATAAAGATGTAAAGTCCATTTCTGAAAGTCACCTGAGACTCAGTAAGTAGTTGTGAGGTTTTGAATGCCCTAGTGGGGAGCTGAATGGAGAAGTGAGCAACCTCAGCAGATATAGAGCCTAGAAGCTGTTTTTGGAATTGTAACACAGATCAGGTACATGATGAATTAATCTTCTAAGGTTTTAATATTCTTTTAATTTCTAATCTTTTCACTTTTTGAGTTGAGCTGCAGTGCATTTATTCTGTGATGTACTGTGTCTTTTGATGAAACAGTACCCATTTTTCTGATGTAGCTCAGAGGATGAAGTGCTAAATTGTATTTTGCAAAGTGTTTTTATAAAGAGACATCTTAAAATTATCTTTGTTATAGCATAAGTATCAGCAATGTCTTTAACATGCAATTTTTTTTCCTTCCCACTTTGGATATTCAGACAGCAGCACTGAGAGCAGTAGGCAACATAGTAACTGGTACTGATGAACAGACACAAGTTGTTCTCAATTGTGATGTTTTGTCTTATTTCCCGCATCTCCTGACGCATCCAAAAGAGAAGATAAACAAGGTATGATTTGCTTCTTCCTAACTTAGTAATTTTTTTTAAGAAATAAAACGGTAGCCTGTGAATATTACAGAAGAATTTCCTACAGCTGTTGTTTCCAGCAGTTTTGTATAAAGATGCAGCCTTTGAGGCTGGTGCTTAATTAGGACTGAAACCAAACAGCCATAGTGAGTATCCATGCATTGGTGTTGATGCCTCGTACTTTCTGGGAGGACTGAAGGGTTTTGCTTTGGAGTGTGAGACTTTTTCTTTTCATTTGCAAAGTGAGTAACTGGCTAACTTCAATGACCATTTTTCATAATTTTGGTTCAGTCCAGTGAGTTGCATAAGACTGATCCAGTTTTCCCACTCCACCTTTTCATAGTGAAGTTTGTTCTCTTGTTCATCTTCTGCTTTAAGTAGGATGTATCACTGTCCTTTCCTGAAAATTGTCTCTGCATTTCATCTCTTTCCTTTTGGCAGAAATAACTTTGCTGCTGCAAGGATTGGGTGGAATAGGGAGAGTTTGATGAAAGTGATCAATGCCTCATTTTCCAGAGCTGTATTTCATATTATTTGCTTTTGTGTAGTCATTGTGCCATCTACCATTGCAAAGATGGTCTGGCTGAGGAGAAGGCTTTTTTTGTTTAAATTATGTGATTCCCCCATATAGTGTTGTATCACTGAGGACAAATCTATTTTTGAGGAATCTGTTTCTTCAGGCCCTGTCAGCTGTGAAGATCTCTGAAGAAGTTATCTTTGACAGTCAAACTGGTGTGATGTATTTTTGCCTGCCCTTTTAGCTCTTATAAATTAATGATGAAGAGCTCTTTTGAATGCCAAGGAATTATTTTTGTACAAGAGATGTCCAGAAATGCTTTTAGTTTTGTTTCAAGTCTATATTGTGAGGGGCAAATAGAAATAAAAGCAAGATACACATCCCTAAAACAGTGGGAACCCATGTGTTTTCCTGCAGTGCTTCATGATGTGGCCTGCTTGCCACATCTTTTATTTAAGATTGGAGCCTTTTTAAGATGTTCTGGATTGGCAAGTATCCCTGTTTGTAACTGCCATGAGATAGGTGGTAGCTATGTGGGTGAACCTCCTGAAGGAGTAACTGCTGAGCAAAGTCATAGGACAGAGTGTCCTGTGTGATACTTGAATGAGCTTAGTGGACACCATTTCATGTTACACGAAGAAAATGTCTTCCTTTTATTGTAACAGAGAGCTACTACTGAGCTGTCAGTAGTAGGATTACAGGATAAGTGGTTTTTTTATGATGCTTTACCAGTTTTCCTATTTTCCTTGCAAAACTGATTGAAAGTTTAAAGCTTGTCTGTGACTCCAGCAGTGCAAAGTGGATATAAAGTTTACATCAGTATTACTCCTGAGGTATGGAGACACTCCTTGTGTGAGAGAGAATCTGGCCCTGTGAATCAATCATATTAATTTTACATTGATTCCCTGTTGTCTTTCACAGTGCAGTAAAAGTTTGTGTGCTAGAAGTGCTTCTGAGGAGGCGGCCTTTTTAGTGATTGCTTATGGTATGATTTTAGGTTTTGAGGTGGTTAGGTTTGGTTGAGTTCTTTTTTTCATCTGCTGGCTAGTTTTTAAAAGTGTTTTGCTTTTTTGCTTTATCCCATTGTAGGAAGCAGTTTGGTTCCTTTCCAATATCACAGCAGGAAACCAACAACAAGTTCAGGCTGTAATAGATGCTGGGCTAATCCCCATGATCATACACCAGCTGGCTAAGGTCAGTCAAGCTATCAGCTATGCAAGTTGTCATCCTCTTTTTATAAATCTGACATGAGGAGTTTGTGATTTTTAATAAGTTTGACAGATGTTTCCATGCTGATTTTAATGAGCTATTAATTTTTTTTTTCAGGGGGACTTTGGGACACAAAAGGAAGCTGCTTGGGCAATTAGCAATTTGACAATAAGTGGGAGAAAAGATCAGGTATGTGTCGTGGGATTTCAAGCTGTCACTAAAATGTTGCATGTGCAACCATTTGTGTAAAAAGCACAATGTTGAAAGCATTTTTTTTGTTTTTAATTATTTAGGTTGAATATCTTGTACAACAAAATGTGATCCCACCGTTCTGCAATCTACTCTCAGTAAAGGATTCTCAAGTGGTACAGGTGGTGCTGGATGGCCTGAAAAACATCCTGATAATGGCTGGTGATGAGGCTAGCACAATAGCTGAAATTATAGAAGAGTGTGGAGGTAAGAGGTTACTAGGCTTTTAAAAAATTTAATTTGCTGGATGTTGTTCTATCTTCCTCTTGCTGCTGTTGATGTTTACTGCAGTGTTATTTACCATGGGCTATTTGAGTAAACAAGGCAGGCTTGTAATGAGACACGTTACCTTTTTTTCTGTTTTGTTCAGTTTGGAGATGGCTGTGTAGAGGCAATTGTTGAAGGAACTTTCTGTAGCTTAGGTATTTTTTTAGGTTTCAGTGAGAATTGTAATTATTTTCATTTGATAATTGCACATACTTTGTCCTGTGGTAAAACACACAATTCTTGTTCTAGTTCATTGCCTTGGAAGCAGTTTTAGGGTCGTAATTTCATTACATACCAAAGCTGGATGAGGAGTCTTTTTGATATCACAATCCAAGTTGTAACATATGCTAATTAATATATTATAGTAGAGATACTGAGGAACATAATGCACTGGAAGCTTTTCCCTTGTGTTGTTCCATATCCAGTTTGAAAATGGGACTAGCTGCTTTGTCACCTTGCTGCTTCAAACTTACAGGCAACACACAAATGTAGCCACTTCTTTTTGGTGATACATAGAACAATGACTGAACCAAAAGTTATGTAGTAGACAGAGGTTTTAATAAATAGAGTTTTATCTAAGCAAAGAGAAGACTCCATTATCCATTGTTCATAAAATGGAATATTGCCTGGCATGTAAAGTTCACAAACGACTTCTCTTTCCTCTTAGAGACAAAGATAGCTGCTGTGTAAATCACATTTTCAAACGGCGCCACATCTTTTCTAGTGTGTTTCAGTAGTAATGTTTGATCATTTTTCTTATTTTTTTAAGGTAGTCAGTAACTCTGGTTTAATCTTACAAAACTCTTCTCCTTTTTCTTTTATTCAGGGTTAGAGAAAATCGAAGCCTTGCAACAGCACGAGAATGAAGACATTTATAAACTAGCATTTGAAATTATAGATCAGTATTTCTCTGGTGATGATGTAAGTATCCTAAAGATGGAAGAATATATGCACTGTGCTGTTAGCTTAGTAACTACATTGTCACTGTTCCTCAGTTCCAGTGGTCATGAACACACATTATCTTCAAGGTCAGTTTTCCTGGTCCTGCTTCAGTACAGTTTCCCTCAATTTAAAGTCTTTGAAGAGTTTCTCAACACTAGGTCTTCCCTTCAGCAAAATCGAGAGGACTACGACTACTCTAGTTTTGCCTAACAAATTGATTGATGCTGACTTAATTTTGTCACATTGACATGTAATTACTTGTGATTAGAATCTAAACATTTCTCTGGCTCTCCTTTTTATTTTCTCGTACATCAGTCTTTGGGAGGGGCAGCGGATCCTTACTTTCAGATAAATTTTTGTATTTCAAGTCTGTATTTGCTCAGTCTAGATTCTGGAGTGGAAAGAGTCATCAAAGCTGTTAACACTTTCTGCAGCTGATTGTTGCCATCCAGTATTTTGTTGCACCCAGATTAAGTATTTTGACCCTCTGGTTCTAGTTCCTCCTACTTCTGGCTGCTCCTCCTGCTACTGGCTGCTCTTGAGTTCCTGAGGAGCACTTCAACATGCAATTCAAAGACAAATTATCTTTTCTAGGCTGTCCAGGGTGTCTGTAGTTCTGCAGCTTAGCAAAACAATGTTTTCAGTTCTTCTCTTAAATTGAACTCTACAAATGCCAACTCTAACTTCACGACTCAATAATCTTCAATATATGGGTCCATCATGTGATTGGGAAGTTAGTCGACAGAGGTTAAGATACGTGAAAAGTTCCCTGTGCCTGTAGTGATTCTGTGAGCAGTATCTTAGAGTCTCCATAGAGACTCTGAGACTTCTGTGTCTAACTGAGAACACAGTCTGGTTGATGTGGGTGGAAAAATATCCCTGTTGAGGTTAGTACTCCCTTTTGTGCATTTACTTTTTACATAATGCAATTTAATCTATGCCTGATGGGCTTAATCTGCCTCCTTTACTGAAGAGAAGGACTTTGCTTCAGATTATTTTATTGTTACTGTGTTGTCTGGAGCTTCTGAAACTTAAAATTGTAGAAGTTCTGTGATTGCTCCAGGGAGACAAGAGACTGATTATGTTAGCCTGATTGGCAGTGTTAAGATGGACTGTCTAGGAGTATTCTTACCTTCTGTCACTTCAGGATCTTCTGTATTCTCATGAGATGTTGCTGGCTGCTCGATGTCTCTTCATTGCTAATCCCATCTGCTCCTTTGCTGAGCCCTGTAAAGTGCGCAGCTTGTACTTTAGGACCAGCACTAACAGCTTCCTGACTTCAGTTTCCTGTGTTAAAGGCAGGTGAGCTTAGGTGGGGTTACTTTGTAGTATCCCAGCAGAAGGCAGAAGTGCTAATTCATCAGAACACAAACATTTTGTGAAGCATTCTGAAACCAGACACAGTCTTCACGTGGGCATGACATGCAGACTGTTACTGGCACCAAAGGCCTCCGTCTCTTCCCCCCAGTTTAGACAGTGTCACCCAAAGTAAAGAGAAAGATTTTAGGTGAGTCAGTTCTGATGTGTGCACTACTGCAAGGGCCGGTCTCAGAAAGCTGTTCAGACCCCCACACAAGGGCTCTATCCTGCTTCAGAATGACACAGTCTCGAGGCTCAGAGAGCAGGCGCAGCTGGTGATTTGCAGGAGGATGGGTAGGGTTTAAGTTGTGCATTTTGTTGCTACTGACCATGTTATTTGCTGTTCCTTGAGGCTGTAAATATCTAAATTCTAACAGCTCTGAGGAAGCTGGGTGAAGTTGGCTGGTGATTCCTTTCACTCTGTATCCATAGAGCAATGAAGTACTTCTGGTTTAAAACCAAATTCCGCTTGTGCTTATGAGACCTATATAAAACTGCTCTGAAATGAGCAGTTCTAAATCCTTCAGATTCTGATAGGAGATACTAAGAACTCCTTTTAAGCTTTATATAAGTATTTCTATCAGCTGCTGATAAAAAATATTTTCATATTGAAAGAAAATGGGAGAAAGTACAAAACTAATTTTGGAATCTACAACTAGTGATTAGCCAACTCCAGAAGTACTAAAAATTGGCACTGAAAATTAAACTGCACAGCTAAAATAGTAACTGCTTTAACCAAACAGCAGCACTGTCCCTAACCATTGCAATTTTCTTTTTCCCTGATGGTATTAGAACAGAATTGATGTGTTGTTCTTTTTAAACATATTTGAGGAATTGAATTGGAAAAACTGATCTAATTTAGTTGCAATAATATTAAAAAAAGAAAATAGGAACACTTGTGAATTTCTTCTTTGTTTACCCAATTGTGCAGGGAATCAGCCTCTCATATGTTTCTGTTGTTGTGTTTTGTAGATCGATGAAGACCCCAGTCTCATTCCTGAAGCCACTCAAGGAGGTACTTACAACTTTGACCCAACGGCCAACCTTCAAACAAAAGAATTTAATTTTTAAGTTCAAAAAAAGTGCAGCTTCTCTTGTCCCACACCAGTACGAAGCACCACCAGATGGCTACCAAGTGAAGAAACAAAAGGCTCCAAGACACACATGCCTCTTCGTTTTGATGCTTCTAAAGCAAGCCATGTATTGGTCACTTTGCAGTTGCCAAACATCACTATCACATGGACTGTAAATGCATATGCATGATCTCTTAAACTGTTTCAGAATTCTTTTTAACAGTCCCAACTACCTTTTTTTGCCTTTTTCCTGGTGCCACATGCTGACAACCGCAATCTGCAGTTTTGTTAAGAATATTCCATAGTGGTGGCACATTGGCTTTCCACGGAAAAGTAGCTTCTTTGGAAAATGGTGCGCTGTGGATCAAGACACTTTGGTATGATGCATACATTTTGGAAGACTTTACAGGGGCCCAGTTTGCTCTGTGCCTCAATCATCGTCCTCCACAAACATATTTTCATAAACTTTATGTGGAAGAATAGATTCAAAAATGCAAGCCAAATGAATTTCATTGGTGAAACTGAAATAAAAGTAACTTATAAAAACACAACACTTGGCAATTGAGTAAACACTTAAGTTGAAAACAAACAAAAAAACTATTTCAGCTATCAGTAATTGATGTGTGTTCATTAACTGCCTCAGAAACCAGGGTTGGAGAATGAACTGTAGATTTGGACTGGTAAAGCTTTTGCCATTATACCTAATTTTTGAGAACAGCGAGCCCTATTTGACCACTCACTTCAGCCTGTGTGTTCCTGCTGTTTTGAAGTAATCAAATGCTGTGCATGGTATTTTACCTGAGCTACAACCTGTTATGGACTTGAACTTCTGTTTAAGCTGAAAGCAAGAGTCCCAGACCGTAGAAAAAAAAATTCTGTCCAAAAATGTATTAGTTAAAAAGAATCTTGCTTTCAACTTTCAGTAGTCAGTATCTTCTGTTTTAAATTGATAATTGGATATGGTTGATTTATATTGGGTTTAAACTGTGGAGCTTTCATGTTTACTGTAATTTAGTCTTAAAATATTTTTTACTTAGTAACCAGTGCTTATGATGATGTGGTTGGCAACAAACCAGCAACTACTTAGAAGCGTCATAAAAGCTTCATTCTTGGAGTATTGGAAGAGTAATTCAGAATTTAGTCTCAAATCTTATTCATGTGATTAAAAACATACAAACTGGTTGATGTGTGAGGCTGTACCGAAGCTGCCGCTACTCAGCATAAACCTGATGTGCAGCGCACATTAAATAACTTTATATAAGGTATGTGAAGTCATTGCTTTTGGAAAATCGCCTGACCCAGTCACTTTCAAAGGGATTTTGGTATTGCTGGGGCGAAGATCGGTAATTTTGAAATTCTGTAAGCTATCACACAAACTGGTTTTGTTGCTGTTGTTTACTGGGTGTAATTTCCCAATGCATTGATGTGAAGGGATAGAAAAATCTAAACTAATTTAGTTATTGGATGTGGGTTGTATTTACTGTGATGAAGATAAGGACAGATGCCATCAGAGCTTTGTGGATCAGCTGTTTTTCCACTGATGAACAACACATAGCAGGTGTGCATTCATTAAATATATATCTGCCAAGGTGGAGCCACTTTAAAGAGTGAGTTGTCTTGTATCTCAGCTGGATACAAGCGTATGTTTAAACTGCAAGATTTTTACTTGCTAGATAATCTGTTTTAATATAGTGGTTTGGCCTCTGATTATTTATAGGTTTTATAAATTTTAGAATCAATTTCTCTTTAAGGTGGCTCAGATTTTTCAACTCTTGTGCACATAAAATTGAGTTGAAGTTCATTGTGCCTTTTTTCTTTTCCCAGAAGTTGAGTTGAAGCTTCATATGGTAACTGCATCCTATTCACACACTATAGTCTAAAATCTTGAAACTGTGTGGTGTTCGCTAAAAAACTAAACAATAAAAAGTCAAAGTTAGGTAAGGTCACAAAGTTTTTGTGAAATTAGAGTTCCAGCAGATGTTATTGTGAACAAATATTTCCCCCCCCTCTACTTCAATCTAGTCTCCTTTATGCCGTATAGACTGATGCATACCCAGTTCAGCCTACACTCACTTATTCTAGAGATTACATACAAATTGATACTGAAACAAGTTTTCCTCTACTGTAAAGATTCGATCCTTTTCTTGCACTCAATGCATTACAATAAAAGTGAACATCAGAGAACTGGGTAAGGCAGGACAAAGTGCTTGCTCAGTTCTTTCTGCTGTGACCTTATCAGCTTTTGATTGGGATTGCACCATTTCATAGTTAATAAAGGAAACAAAGTATATTGCTGCACTTTTACGTTTTCAGAACAGTGTTTAAAATTGCATTGTTTTTATTATTTTTTTAAACTATCAGTTAAAATAGACTAAAACGTTCTTTCAAAGAGGCATCTAAATGTGTTCCTAATTTTGTATATGGGCTTAGGTTTTGTAACCAATAAAAAGCTGCTATCAAATACTATAAAAACATTCAAGAACTTATTTTGAAGGTTATGGAACTGCTTAGTCTTCATGGATTGACTTAGGGGTTTTTGTCTTTGACTAAATACTAGTTAGCAGAACTCCGCATCAAAGTTTGAAGTATGTTACAAGTATGAATAAAGTAAGCTAATGCAGTCATCTCTGAAACTTTGGATACGGAGTTTTATACTTTGTATGGAGATGTTTCCCAAGTGTGTACAGGGGGCTGTGCTAGGTGGGCTGCATCTGCTCCATGTAGTTACTGAAATGGTGACTTCAGTTCAAAGGCTTGAAGGTGGACCAAGAGTGTCAAGGAACTTCCACAGTTGTCTTCTACCTTCAGAAACATCCTTTCCAGGCTCCTGGTGCAAGGCTTATTGCTGATTCAGCACTAATTTAACCTAGGATGATGCACAAGGGGGCCCAACTCCTGCCCAGTGTGGGTTGGGAGGGAGCATGCACCAAAACTGGCCATGGGCTGGACAGCCTTTCATAGCCAGCGTCCCTCCCCACTGGCACAAGTGGCCCCACGGGGGTGCTGCTTGGGAACCATCAGAGACTTGAGTTGTCTAGCAGCCTCCTAATTAGTACAGTCCTGCATTCATTACGGTGTAGCACCAGTGGAGGCAGGCCACTGGAACTGTTTGAAAGGTGCCTGTGACTGCAGCTGTGGCCTTGCCATCCTTTCTCTGTGTCATTGGCTGAGTCACCTGGAGAAACCTGTCCCCATGGGTGGGAGATGGAGATGAGCTTCCAGTGCTGTATTTAAATCTTTACAAATGCTTGTCCATGGGGATATGAAGGACAAAGATTTCATAAGAACCTAATTCCCATTTCCGAAAGCTGTTTAATCCCTTTGGTTCCTTCAGCTTTCAGCTGACAAACTGAACTGTGTTGGGTTTTTGCAACCTGTTAATCGTCCTCTAGGTCCTGCCTAGAGGACTTGAAAGACACCACATTGGAATAAATAATGCATTACTTTAAGACATGTCTTATTTAGAAAGAGTAAAACCTAGAAGATATCTTAATGTTCCCCATACTTCTAAAAATGCAGAGACTTCCATTTTGTTTGCTTGATCTACTCAACAGAGAAATGAGTAAGATGATCCACCGTTAGGCAGATTTTTAATTGATTTTTTTTTTTAATCTCAGTGAACTGAATGATAGTTGAGGCCCACTTTGTTATTCTGCTCTTCTCTAATGCCCTCTAGATTCTGAATGTCTTTCAAACTAGTCTTTTCCACCAAATGCAGTTTGTTGTGTTCCTTCTATTTTGTTGCATAAAGGTACTCCTTTTTGTGGCATAATTATCCTTCTATTCAAACATACGTAGGACAACAAACTATGCCAAGCCATTAGGAAGCCCTTCTCAGGAAGAAAAGGGAAAAAAAACAATCAGTAGAAAACTGTGAGCTCTAACAGGCAAAGCCTTGGGAGATTTTGCTGCAGGGGTTTGTCATGATTGTCACTGTCACCTTGACAGCAGCATGAGCTGGAGCTGCGTGAGCTGCATGGGTCTGCTTCAGGCTGGGACATTAGTTCAGGCTGCTCAGGAAAACTGCCTCGTGTCAAGATGCAGAGTTAGGAGCTAGAGCAGCTTTCTGCTTCCCTTATCCTGGTTTTATATGTGTGTGATGTGTGTTATGTGTTTATATGTTTTATGATGTCTGTGCATCATCCTGCCACAGAAGTGGTAACGGGCAGGTCTGCTCTGTGCTGCTGGCTTGGCCCTGGAGCTCTCCAGCTGCTGCTGCAGGCACTCGAGCAGCTTTGTGTTCAAATGCACTCATGATACAGCTTTCTTGGGCAGCATCCCAGTTTATAAAGGAACATAAGAACTGATTTTTTTCCAACTGTAGTTGTAAGGTTTTAATGTCGGAGAGATCGCAACCTTGTGTACCACACCTAAGAATGTTAATAGAAGGAAGGTTGAAGGCTTTAAGCAGCTCTCTGCCTTCGTCTGCAGCAATAGAGTAGGCGAGTGTCACCGCACAACTTCAGAGGAAAAATGGCAAGTTCTGTGAAGGATTTAGATACTCTGCAGGGAGACTCTTCCCTGGACACAGTGAGGGAACTTGGACGAGGTTGGTTGTCCGTTTGCTCAGTACACTAAGTAGGCCCCAGGGACACACAGAGATGTGGAACTTGGATTAACCATACTCTTTCCTAAGGAGGGTCTTGTGGAAAACTGGTGGATGGATTTTTTTAATGTGCTGAAATGAAGTGTAAGGGAGCTCATTTATGTTATTTGCAGGCTGATCATCTTTAGTGGCTTTATTTGCTTGTTTTTAACCCTAACTCACGGAGCCAAATGATCGCCCATACAAAATTGTTTGTACACAAAGAGGGAGGATGAAACTGAAACATTTTGCCAGCGGCTTCAGCAAGTTCAATTCTAGGTTTATGCAGAGAAATGCTTAAGGGAAGCTGCAGCTCTTGCCCTGAGGTTAGACCCATGAGTGCTCCTTTCTGTTTGATGCAGTTCGCAGCTAGTTTCTTTATATCCTGGTAGAGCTCCCTGAAATCTGCATACTGCCTGCATTTTATAATATTGAAAATGAGGGGTAAATTCTTCTATCCTTCCCATGATGATCCCAGCTTACAGGAGGTCTGGCCCAGTAATTGTGAGAGTATTTATTTGACATTGGTTCTCTAGGAGTGGTTCGCATGGTCTTAGGTTTTGTCATTTCAAGCATGGCAGCACATAAATCTCAGGAAGTGATAGGTTTAGAGGGAGTATTTGGACTTGTCAAATTCTCATGTTTAAATCAAATATGTAGAAAATTTCCAAAAATGTGTTTCTTTGTCAAAAGAAAAGTGCTCTTTCAGTTGTTTCACATCTCCCAGTCACTGCCTTTACTGGTTTAGAACAAATATTAGAAATTTAAAAAAAAAAAAAAAAAAAAAAAAAAAAGGTGGTTAACCCCCCCCCCCACCTTTTAAATGCATGTTTGGTTCAATTGCTGCTAAAATGTTGCATCTCACATGAAAAAATTTCTGTCCAAAAGGCTCATTTGTGAACACTTACAGGGAGCTGGATGTGCTGGATACTTAGCGATAATGCTCGCATCCAGCTCTGTAATCTCAGTCTCAAATTCTCAAATTTCAGGGCTGTGTGCTGAAATATTTAACCCTTTGCTGAGAAAAGGGCCCAGTCCAACGAGAGTAATTAACAAGGTGGCAACTTGCTCCTGCAGCAGCAGCAGCATGTTCCTTTCTCCCTGCTATCGAACTGCCGGGGTTTTAAACACAACCTCATTGCCAGCAGCACAGAGCCAAGTGTTTGCACGGAGCTTTGCATGGCTATCAGTATCCAGGGAGGTGTTTTTATGGGAACTCAACCAGAGGTCTGTTCTTGAAATATTAAAAAGTGATGGAAAGAGAAGAAATAGCTTCTTGTAAAGGTCACAGTTGTCTCTGTATTTAATATTTCAGTCAACATCTAAACTCTTTTATTTCTCCATGAGTTTTAGTGACCTCAGCTGTATGTTAGCTTAAATTTAATAGAAGAAAGATTTGGCACCTAAAGATGGGAAAGAAAATGTGAAAATGTGAGTCCTGCATGTTTAGAAATGGAAGTTTACTGAGGTCCATGGTTTTTCTTGATGCAACCTGGGGGCTGCTTCTCATGCTTCCAGTTGCAAGAATACTGCTACAAGTATTCCTCGGAGCCTTTGTTTGCTCTTACCCCAGTCCCAATCACCTACTCAAATAGAAGCACTGCAAGCACTAAAGTGTTAACACTGAGGACTTGGGGGCTCTCTTCTCCCCCCTTGGGAATCATCAGACAACAGGCTGCTGAACTGCATCCATGTTCCTTCCAACCTAAGATTGTGTGAGAGCTAAAAGTGGTGCCAGAGAAGCAAAAGCTCCTTGCTAGGTGGGTGTCAGTGCCGGCTGCAGGCTCCGTGCCTGGGGACTGACTTCTCAACTCAGGCTGTCCCCCTCCATTACACCAGAGAAAGTTGGTGTGCACATAATTTTCTCCTTACTTACTCAGTGTGTAGTTGCTCAGGGTTATAAAGTAGATGGCTGGAACTGAACAACTGACTCGAGGCTGCCTGGCTTTCGTTTTGCAGCTGAAATTTCCTGCACTGTCCCTGTTTTTTAGGGTTTGCGTGTTTGTTTTGGTGGGGGTTTTTTGTGTGTTTGTTTGAGGTTTTTCTAAGAGATGTATTATTTATATTGCTTGTATGGGTATAACACGCAATCTCAAAACTCACAGCAGGCATGTCATCAAAAGAAAATGGCAAGAAGATCCCTTAAGTTCCAGCTCCAAGAGACTGAAATAATTCGATTGCATCTGTTGTGAGGAAGATGGCAGAGACTGTGACGTGCTCCTGTGTGGCCATGGACTGGGCAGTCAGGGGGCCGCGTTTCCGCAGGCTGCTGATCCAAGTGACAGGCTGGGGCCAGTCCTGAGGGCACAGGAAGGCACAGCCTGTCAGAAGCCATTCTGTGGCATTTTCAGCCACTCCCTCTGGTCCAGGCCCTTATCTTTCCCATAGAATTAATGCTCTATGGATCTGTTTTCATGCAATTTTCCTGCCTCCAGCAGCACATGAGCTCCCATGCAGCGGTGGAGGCAGCTATTGGGGTTTTCAGCTCTGCCAGGGGAGGGTACAAGAAGGTTGGTTATTTTTTACCTCTGCTGATGGTGCTGGGGGCATAGATAGCAATGTGGTTTTATTATGTTCAAGAAAGGTAGGGTGCAAAAAAGAACAACAAAAATATTGAGTCTGGTTTTTTTATTTGAGTGGCATCTCATTGAAGTAAGTCACAAGTGCTTCTTCCCAGGGAGGAAATACCGGAGAATAAAGGTCTCTCCAAGGGAGAAAGGCTGGGGGAACCAAAGGGTCTAATCTGCGCCTTCCTGCCAGGCCAAGGTGTCTGTATCACTGGAAGCCCTGGGGTTGCCTGCATCCATCTCCAGCAGGACATGTCCCCCACCCTCCCAGTCATTCCTAGGCACTGTCTTTGCAGAGCTGCTTTCCCTCAGGAGCATGGCAGACATTGTGCCTATCCTTCCCAGGACAGCTCTGGAGAATCAGGATTATTTTCCCATGTTTGCAGCCCAAAGTCTGCTCTTCCTGGCTGAGCTTCCCTTGCTTTGCTAGAGATGGGTCCACCCCATCATGCAGAAATGGGGCATCCTCGGAAATGGTCTGTCATGTTTTGCCTCTGTATTGGACTTCCTCAAGGAACAGGGAGAAGCTACTTCTCCATCCTTGTGAGAGCACCACCCTGAGGCACACTGCGCAGCTATCTTACAGCCGGTGCAGTGCTGGACCCCTGCTCCAGCCCTGTACTGGCCCGAACCTCATGTCTCTGAAAATACTGCCTGTGTTGAAGGGTGGAGTTTTAGCATTGATCTTCATTAACACCATTATTAAATGAAAGGACTATTGTTAAGTGCTGTCAAAAGCCAGAAAATCATGAGGTGTAAAGTGTGCGTCTTTATGAGCAGTGCAGATTCTCCCCTGATCCCCCAGGAAACGAGGGCCCCAACTCACCTCTCTGCTGGTATTTTTCTTCCCCAGAAAACCCCCAGTTTGGTCTTTCCAAAGTCCTTTCCCACCATTATCAAACCTCCTATGGGCCCATGTGACTTTGTTCTCTCTCTGCAGAAACCGGTGGCTTTGTGACCCCACCACTGTTGGGTTAAAAAGCAGATATTTCTCCCATGCCCAAGGCAAAGTGCTGCTGCCCAGCCACCAATCACCAAGCAGGGTTTTTTTGTGCAAGTGGTTGTGGCCTGTTGGAAAAAAACCTCATTGCCACATCCAAATGTGTTTAGCCAGCACAGGCCAAAAAAACTTAATAAAAATCTGAAGTGTAAGGGAGGATTTAAGAACAGTTTGTGAGCTCTGGGAGCTCCAGGGAGATTTTTTCTTATGGCAGTTAGCAGACAAGACATTGATGGTGCTGGTCTGGTTTAAAGCATTAGAACTTTGGAGGGGAGAAGTGTCCAGGTTGGGTTGGAGCAGAGGTTTGTGCTTCTGGTCTGACCACAGAGAGGCGGGTGGGGCACAGGCGGAGGGGGACAGGTCATAGCAGTTGGTTAAATTATCTTTTTTTTCCCCCCTTTTGGCAGGAATTTTATGCAAGTCACACTGTGTGAAGTATGAGATGGGGGGATGATGCACTCCTGGCTGTGGATGCAAGGCTGAGTTCCTAACCCAAATCCCAGCCTTCACCTGGCATTTTAAACAATATCCAGATGGCAGGCTCAGGGCTTCAACTCAAGCAAATGCATCATGAAAAAAATCAAGTGTCAGAAAGCTTAGATGAAAGCCAGTTAATTAACCCTTTGAAGGCTGTGATGTATTGAACAGCAGTTTGTCATTTGCCTTAATCATTATTGCATGACTGGCTTTTAATACCATTTGGCACTAGTATTGATTTTTTTAAGAGGTGGGGGTCACACGTTGTTTTGCTCTTTGTTTTTCGTTGGTGAGTTACCCGTGGGGAATCTTTATAGGTGGTATTTCAGGGTTTCTTTAAGATGAAGAAATTCCTTTACAGCTGTTAGGTGTATTAAGCAAAAATTAAGACATTCCACTGCATTAAACAGCCTGTCTCCTGACAAAAAGGGGGGATTGGAACCTTTTTTTCCATGTTGTATTTGAAAAGAAAGCTCTTCTTAGCCCTTAAAAAATTCTTATTGACCTTTCTTCCCCCAAGCATTTTCCAGGTCTCTGGCCGCTGCCCTAACTCTCTCCTCCCGGTGTTACATCCGGTCACAGATCCCTCTCATGCACTCTGTGGCTGCCTGTTCCCTCTTTAAATACTTCATTGGCAACCGTCCATGCCCTCACCCTGCAACCCTGGGATCTCGTGGTTCCACTCTGATCTCAGGCCCTTCAGCAATACTGAAACCCATCAGGGAAGCTCCATCAGAAACTTCAGGACAAATGGCACTTAGGTCCATCTGAAAATAAAGCAATGGTGCCAACAGCAGAAATCAGCTACTGTGCAAGCCGAAAATATTTTGTGTCATGGACTGGCTGAAAAATGGAAGTTGTGAAGAGAGCAGGGAAAAGGTGAGTCATCCTTCCTGTGCTGGTGAAGAGGAAAAGGTGAATCGTACTTCCTGTACTGGTTTTAATGTTGGTTGTTTGGGTTTGTTTTTTTTTTTTCCCCAGTTTGCTGCTTTCCTGCTCTCTGGAAGTGATGGAAAGCTTCTTGACAAAAATTAAAAAATAAATCTGTGCTGGGCTCATACTCAGGAAGCTGCTTTAAAAACCAGTCCCACAGAAATGTTAGTAAATCAGTGAGGAATGAGCTATGCTCTTCCATAAACAGTGTGAAAGAGGAATGAAGTGTCTCGGTGTCCTTGAAAAAAGCAGCAAGACATGGTGGTAACTCCCACTGCAGTGATCCCTGCAAAACAGAGAAAAATGGGAGGCCCAAGGGCTGGAATTGCTAGTGGGCCTGGGCAGGGAGGCTGCTCTGACAGCTCCAAGCAAGGGCAGAAACTTACCTACACAGCTCATCTCAGTGGAGGGGTGGCTGGGAAAGTTAATGCACAATTACGGATTTTGGTTAGGTCACTGTAAAAGTTTATACACACCAGAGTGCATCCAGAAAAGCTTCTAAAAAGGAATCTTGAGCAACCAGAGTGGCCTCTGGGACAAATAACCTGAAGGATGCTTCAAATTTGTGAGGAACCTGAAACAAAGCCCTAAGGATTTTTCTTTTACCTCCTACTCAGAGAGAAGCTGTGTTGTTTTAGAAATCAGTGCCAAGACTGTGACATCTATCCCACACCCAGGAAGATGGAAATTAAGTTTGAGGGTGCTCTTCTGGCTGAAATCCATAAGGAGAGATGTTTTAGGGATCAATATCACTCTGTGTGGCAGGGGGTCTCCTGCAGAATTGCCAAGAAGGAGGTAACAAACTTCCCTCCCTAGAGCTGGCTGCTTCTTGCAGACTGCCATGCTGCTCCCTTTGAACCAGACAGGAGTTTTGACACTGAAACATTTAAGTGCTGTTGGGTGCGATTAAAGCAGTGCAGTGCTCATTAGACTGAGTTGTTTTAGCAGCTGTCCAACACAGGAGAAAAGAGAAATCATTAGAAGTAAACTCTGCACTGCTATTTCAAATATTATGACCCATCATTGTTTTGGCAGTCTCAGAACAATGGCATAAATGGGCTGAGTAATGTGACCAAGCGTCCAGAAAAGCCTTATTCCAGAAAACAAGGATGGTAAATCACATGATGCCCCATGAGATGGGGTGTTTTGCCAAGTTACTGCTTCAGGGGAAGTGAGAACAATTTCAGCAACTGGAATGTTGCTTCATCAGTTTCAGACATTCAGGATTCCCATTGCCCCTTCTTCCCCACCTCCCACCGTGCTGTTTTAATTTTTAATTGGTGATGTCTACCAAAGGCTGGTGGTTACCTCTATTTGCTGCTAGAGGAGTCTATTTTTTATCTTTTTAAAGAGCTTAAAAAACACTCAGAGGAAAATGGGAAGGCTTCAGTGCCTCCTTTAACTACCAGCAGACAATCATGTAGAGTCAAATGCAGGCATCAAGAGATACTTAGGAGTAAGACATCACCAGAACAGCCTTTCAGTCTGTGCTGAGTTTACCCTAATGCACAATTCTCTGTTTTGTGCTGTGTGAGACACAAGACTGAAACAGCAGCAAACTCAACAACGACAAATTTTTTTGGCATGGCTATGCAGCACGGAACCTTTTGTGCTGTGCCTCGAGAACTCAGGTTCAAAATGGCCAACAGGTCACTGGACACAGGTGTTGGAGCCTTGCGTGCTAGAGGCAAAACAATGACCACCTGCAACAAGCAGGAAGTGCATGAACCAGCTTATGTCACCTGCAAAGATTTGAAGACGTGATTTTATTCTCCTTACCATGCACACAGGCTGTCACGTAATTAATTATATGATTCAGTGCTGTTTAAATACACTAATAACCGTGATTGCTTAGGCCACATCGACACTGCAGGACTGTTTTATAGCACGTGGTAGTTCTACATTAATGCAGCTAACAGTTGGGAAGGATTCCTTTATTGAGACCTTCCTATGAATGTCTAACTCTTTCTTCGTGACTGAGCTCTCTATTCCAGCTGCTGCCTTCTATGAAGTGTGGCTAATAACAGCACCAGTAACAGCTGGACAATTAATTCCTTAACGACTGTAAAATGCTCTGTTATGAACAGAAGAGGATTTTGCCATGTATTTCTCCTTGGTGTTTCTAGGCTGAGTATGCTATTCCTTGAAAGCACCTGATTTCTGAATAGAAACAGAAATGGAAAATAGAAATAAAAATTTTGTATCCTATCTCTCCTTTTCCCCCATTTGTTTCACAATGAAGCAGGGACTACTATGAAATATTTTAATTTTAACTCTGGATAACAGAATCTTGGATACACAGAGCCCTCAGGCACATATTTTATAGATCTTTCTAGTGGTAAGCTGAGCAGTATTGGACAAAGACCATCATGCCACATGGGACCTGGTCCTGCTGAGAGCTGCCAGGGGCGTTTTTGTCTGCCCTGGACACAGCCGAGTGTGGAAAGACCTTTGGTTACCAACCTGCCTGTGCCCACAGGCACCCATGGTTATCAACCATTGCATGTAGAGTGGTCTCATGCAGTTTCAAAAGTCTGAGGGACGGGGTTTTGTCTTGGCTGTTCAGGCCACCACGAGGAAATTTAGAGGTTGACTGGCCATGGAGACGTATTTCCAAGCATCTTAAAGTCAGGTCTGATTTCTTTATATTTAAACATAATCCAAGGAAAATGAGGGACCATTTTCATAAAATCATTATTTGATAAAAATTATGAATGGAGAAAGAAAGAACCATTACAAGAAATGCATAAATTAATATACACATATCCTCGAACTGCATTACACCATCAAATCCTGGCTTGTTTCCATGGCTTGACGATTATTATACCTGTAGATGCCACACTAAAACCAATTAGCTGCTTGGCCATTTGAAGTCCTGAGCTTATGCTGCTCCCATTCAGCCATTCCTTTTAGTGCTTCCCTTCTTTTTCAGCCAATAAATATGTGATCCATGCTGAGAAAGAAGCAGCATAGGGCACATCCAAGCTCCCTCCAGGTGGTGATCACCCCATCTGGATAGATGCCTCTGGGCTGGGAGCTGCAGAATGAAGAAAGCTTCTGTCCCTTGCACACATCTCTGTTATAATTCATGAAAGTCAAAAAGCATCCTTGCTGAACCTCTGGACACACAAGTGTTGTGGATGAGTGGAACAGGGTGACGGTGGGACAAGATGCAGCTAGTGATTAGAGTCCAAGAGATCTGGCCAAAACTGCTCCACGATGGGAGTTTTGCTCAGAGACCCGCCTGGTGGGTTTTGGTGGTCAGGTCCTGGGTGGTTCATGGCATGTGCCAGCTGCAGCTCTGCTCATTGCAGGGGGTGCCTGGAGGCTGGAATCCTCCGTGACAAACCTGCTGGCAGCAATGAGTGGGAAGGGTCCATTCGAGGTTCAGGTTTGCTCTGGAGCTTGCCTCCTCTCTGCCAGCCGCGTGATGGGCTGCTCCTGGGATAGGGAGCTCAGCTCTGAGCCCCGCAGCAGCATTCCCAGGATGGCCAGGACTTCCTGCAGGCCCTGGCCAGTGTGGGCACTGCACCCCCGGAGAACCCAGCGGTGCCCTGCCAGCCCCCCTTCCCGCAGCATCTCCCCCAGCTCGGCAGGAGCCAGCGCTCCTGGCACCTCCTGCTTGTTGGCCAGGAGGAGCACAGGGATGCCAGCCATACTGGGGTGGCTCAGGGCTTCCTCCAGTGCTGCCATTGCTTCAGCCAGCCGGGCCATGTCTGCACTGTCAAGCACGAAGATGAGGGTGTTGATGTCCTCCAGGTAGTTAGGCCAGCTGGCCCGCAGGCTGTCTTGTCCACCAACATCCCAGAGGGTGAAGGATACTCCACAGGGTGTTTGAAGAGACTCCACGTTGAATCCCACCGTCGGGCAGGTCTCCACAGCCTGGCTGCTCTTCAGTTTGTACAGAAGGGTGGATTTGCCAGCAAAGTCGAGCCCCAGCATGACAACTCGAGCATCTGTTTTCCGCCAGCCTTTGGAGATCAGCTTCCCCATCAAGATACTGCTGCAGCTGTGGGGGGGAAAATGCAGCCAAAAAAAAGTAGCAAGAAAGCGTATTTCCTTGATGATGCGAGTTAATAGCAGAGTGCTCAGTCCTGCCCCTCCGAAATAGCACCTTAGGTTTGCTGAAGAAAGACACAGGCAGCCTGCTTTTGCTTCGCTCTGTAACTCAAATGAAGTGAGCGTAATTATTTATGTGATGCAGGGCAGAGTCAGGGAGTGATGTTCAAAACAGCAGTTTCTATACCCCAGCTCCACTGCCGCTCACTTCTTTTCATTCAGGACCCGAAGTGATTGGTGCAAAAGAGAGCTAACATTTTTCAGGAAGAGGTGGGGAGACTGCGGAGCAAGTTTCCTCCTCACCGTATACATAAATAAATGAGCTTCTGTTCATTGGCTTGTCCAGGAGAAATCCACCCCCTGGCAGGACAGGATAAGGAGGAACCCGGGTTTCAGACCAGGATTACTCTGGAAATTTGCTGAATCACAGCTCCAGGGTGGGGATTTAAAGCCTCTTGAGCAACAAGGCAACGATTTTTCTGCCAGTCTTTCGTTAAAAAGTACAAACCAAATCACTGTATCACCGGCTCTTTTTTTTGTGCAAATGGTAACAACAGCAATTTTAAAAAATGCACACAAGTATGTTTTTTTAATGTCTCACTGAAATATGAGTCAAAATGCTGTTCCTGGGGCAAAAATCCATAAAATTCTTTACATCAAAGTATTTACAACATTTTAACATTTTTAAGTGAAGCAAAGTCAGTCCTCTGAGAGGACTGAGGTGGCTGAGGGGGTATAAAAATCCCCTAAAAGAACGGAAAACTGTTCAAAAAGACAGCGCCCCTTAAACTTTACATGCCAGAGGCAAAAATGTGCTGCTGCAACAGCTCCCAGCCTCCCAGCTTGTGCAAGAGTGGCTGATGACAGCCAGCAGGGTCCCAGCAAAGCCAGTATTTATTTATCTTCTTTATTGGTTGGGTTTTGCTCCTAAGAGGCTGCTCAGAGATGTGCAGACCTCACCTCACAGCAGTAAGGCAGAGCTGCTCTCTAGCCACCTTTACCTGAGAAGGAAATGGGAATCACCCCTGCTTTCCCTGGGACCACGGGGGACCTTTTAATGCATCTGTGGGAGATGCAGTTTCCTCAGCAATAATCTCCACGTGACAGCTCCGTGTCACAACCTCTGCTGGGGATGAAGTTCAGCACAGCACACGGAAGGGACTGTCTGGTCACTTGGTGGTCACTGAGAGGCAAATTTCTTCCTCTGGGGGCAAGATACTTCAGCTTTCCATCTTTTACAGAAAGGAGGATGAATGAGAAACAGAAGAGCACAAGCAGTCCAGCCCACTTAGGCTGCATGGGATTGCAAGGGGTCCTACAGAGCACGTTTTGCAAGATACCTCTGTGATAAATGTCTCTCCTATAGTTAACCCACAGAGTTGGTTGGCACCAAGAGCCTCCACCAGCTTTATGTAGCTTGTGGATGCGTAAGACAGATTTTAGGAATCGTGGAATACCAGGTTGGAAGGACCTCGAGGATCATCTGATCTAGCCAACCTTTCAAGGCAAAAGCAAAAGAAAGCTAAAAGAAGCTCAGCAGCCTCTCCAGCCGGATCTTAAAAGTGTCCCCAAGTGCTGGGGAACCCACCATGTTCCTGGGGAGATTATTCCAATGGTTGATTGTTCTCATTGGGAAAAGTTGTACTCTTGTGCACAATCAGAATCTCCCTAGGAGAAAATTGTACCCATTACTGCTCATCTTTCCCACAGACTCCTTGTAAAAAGGGATCCTCTACCTTCTTTGTAGCCACCCTTTAAATATTGGAACACAGCGATAAGGACTTTACTAAGCCTTCTTTTCTCAAGATTCAGCAATAAAACTGTGCAGTGTATGCTCATGCGTGATCTTTTCTAAAACCAGTCCATAAGTGCAAAATTGGCAGAAAGCTCTCTAGATGTGGATAAAAAAAAGAGAACTGCAATGGGCAGTGGATTCTGGCCCTTCCGGGGAAAGGGAAAGGGAAAGGGAAAGGGAAAGGGAAAGGAAAAGGAAAAGGAAAAGGAAAAGGAAAAGGAAAAGGAAAAGGAAAAGGAAGAAATAAAGCCAAAATAAAGGAGGCAACTAAACACAGTTTTACTGATGATTACCTTCAGGTTTTCTATGGTACAAAATACAGTAATTCATGGGCAAATAGAGGAAACTCTATGTTATTTTTCTTTTTTTTTACATGCTTATACCTATGTATTGAACCACAGCCTATTTTCTTTTTTCCTGACAATTATTCCAAATACAGGGTGCACGCTGTGCCTACAGAGCCTGTTCCACCCACAGCTATGTTACAAAAGCATAATGTTTCCAATAAATAATACATAGGAGCAATTACAAGTCTGTTTAAGTTAGAATGAAAGAAAAGAAAGTAAAAGCAGACAAGATGAGCTCTGAGTGCATCTATTGGTGGAACACAAAGGCCAGGTACTAAATAATTCACACATTGTGTTCAGAGATAAGGACAGTCCCTATTCAAGCTGTGTCTTCTGTGGACAGAATAAATGTTCTTATCTTGTGTTTCATTTCCCCAAATTCTCAGGAGCAATGCTAATTCCATTTATAGTTTCACAGAATTTCAGTCAATTTATTTGTTTGCTGGTTTTTAGGCATGCATTTCTCTGCTTCCTAGACATTCATCCCAAAAACCAATAATGAGTACCAGCAATATAGGAGAGAATGCCCCCTCCTTCCCATGCTCCAAATAGTCCAATAACGGGGATTTTGTCCTGATCACTCTATTCACTGTGATTTATTTGAACCTGTGCCACCTCTTTGGAAGGCAGCTCCAGGGAGACAACCCTCCGCAGAGCCAGGAATAACAGGTGTAGTTCTGGTCCTTATTGTGAGTGTTCATCCAAATGGCATCTGCTTGGAACAACAGTAGATCTCAGTCCAGCTAAGGCAGAGTGTGCCTCCCCATCCAGACATCCTTGTGTCTCTGAGAAAGGCCACCAAAGTCACCATGCACCCAGGCCTGCCTGTGTCTCCTGCATGATCTCCTCACTATATCATACATGGAAGGACCACCCATGGAGGAGATGTTCAGACCAGCAGCTGGTGACAAAGACCACTGGGAGCTGAAGGAGGCCCTGGGCACAGGCAGATGTCTTGACCTGGAGAGCCCACCTGTCTACCGCTGGCAGCCACCTTGAGGGGGACTTCCCCGAGTTTGGCCTAGGAGAGTTCCTTGTGGACCTGCAGGGATCACTGGATTTGACCTAGCCAGTGCCCCAGGCTAAAACCACAACAAAGCCAAATGCGATGGTTTGGGCTTAGAGAAGTTTGGCTTTTTTCTTTCCTGCATCCGGCTCCATTCCTCTTGTTCTGCCCCTGATTTCTGGCGTGTCCGCAGGAAACTCACTCCTGCTAACAGACTCGTGCCAGTTCACTTGGCACGTGCCCAGGAAGCTGCCTGTTCCATCAGGGTCAGTGGGTAGCTGTGAGAGCTGGCAGCTGATGGCAAGCTGCTTCCTCCAGAGACGAATTCCCACAGGCTTGAAACATGGCTTAGCATAGTCTGAAAGTTACACAAGACAGCCAAAGGCTTCGACATGCCCTAGAAAAGCCTGCCCGCAGTGATGTCTCTTGACAAGATATGATCACTTAAAGTTGTACCAACACCCTAAAGTTCAGAATGACAAGACTCCCATAACAAAAGACACAGCAGATGTTAAGCACTTGTCCTTCAGGTGCCCATCAAGCACTCTGAGAGGTGCTGCTACCTCCAGGGCATTCCTGGTGGGGTTGGAAATAGGACATTGTTTTCCCCTTATTTCTGGGACAAACATTTGAGGAGCAAAACGTTTTTTGGCAGCATAACTGGCAGCAGATAGGCTATCAGCCTTGTGCTTTCCAAAGTTAACTCTTCCCAGTAGGGAATGACTCTAGCTGGAAAGAGTTACAAAAACTCACCCGCTACACCCTCGCTGATGCCATGTCTCAGTTCTCGAGGGAGGAAGCTTGGTCCTTGTCTCAGTCCTCGCCTGTCTGCCCTGCTGGGGCCCACCCCTATGCTGGAGTACGGCAGCCACTAGGACACAAACATGCCCACAGGTGAGAGGCCCTGCCCAGCACAGATGCCTGATGGCCAGGGCTGGGGTGCTCCTGCATCCCTGCCTGCTCTCTGGCAGTGGGACAGGTCCTGACCACCAGACCCTGCCATTACTCCCCACATTGCACCCTGGCAACAAGGTAAATGTGGAGAAATATGGCACAGACCAAAGACTTTTTTCCCTCATGTTCTCATCCCTTAGCTGGCAGGTGCTTCAACAGCAGGATGATGAGGAAAGGAAAATTACTTGCCTTGCTTTGATTTCTGTTTGAATTACTATGTGTTTTGTGTATGACTGTAGAACATTTTTCATAAATATTTTTACTCTAGTCCCTGAATTTATAATTTCCAAAGCTGTTTAGAATTTTATCAGGATGCAGGTCCTCTCTCTAGACTTACTTATTTAAGTAATACCCAAATTGTTTTAGTTTTTCCCACATAAATTGGCAGCGCTCTGTATTTTTCTATCTCTGCCATTGAAACTCTCATTCCAGGTCCTTCTTCTCATGTCTTAAATTCACAGATCTCTTTCTCCTTGACCTGTAACATCTCAGTTTTGTCTCCTCAGACAACTCAAAACTAAGCTTCTTTGGCATCCTTACCTATCCTGACACCATCATTCTCTTTCCTGATACTATTCATTAACTCTTCTTCTTACAGTTGGTCTCTATCCCAGCTTAGGTCATACACTCATCTATGCCACATACTGCACACATTCCATTTTTACCTTAAAAACTAATTAAAATACAGCTCTGACTATCGTGAAAGGCCTTAAGCTCAATTCTTCATTATTATAAATGTTCCTAGTTGAAGAGAGGAAACAAAAAAGAGCAAAAAATGTGTATGTTTACAAAAATATCAGTGTTATGTGTACCAAAAAAAGGCTCCTGTATCCTAGTGTTTGTTTTTCCATCTGTTGAATGTAAAAGCCATGAAGCAAGGACTTTTTTGGGGCTTTATTTAGTACTCCTTTAGTTTCTACCAAGAGGAAGCACTACAGAGACTATGTAATGACGCTTAACCCTACTTCCTACCTGCACTAAATATAATATAGGTAATATCTTCTCTGTTACTTCTGTGGGAAGCAAAAATTATTCCATGGAGGTATGCTGATGAAGTTCATCTCTCCAGATTAGTCTGGAGGAAATCCTGCTTTGCAATACACAAATCCAGTTCCCTTTAAGGTGGCCTTCCCTTGTTCCAGTTCCAGAGGAAGAAAATGGGAACAAAATGACAGTGCAAGCATGGACTTGAAAATGCACTTTGTACAGTTTGCCAGGCTCTGGAGCAACAGTGAAGTCTCACTCTCAGTGCTCCTCAGATTCAGGAGGTTTGGATGCCAAGTTTTGTTTTATCATTTGTTTTTAATTTTAGTCTTAGCTTGCCTGTTTAGGACATTTTATATCAATAAACAAAATTTACTGAAAAGATACCGGAAATTATCAACAAGAATAAAAGCTACAAACTGTTCTTTATTACCTTTCTGTCTGGTTAAATGGATGAAAGCAACGAAAACCTGTGAAATTTCAGAAGTTGCATTTTATCTGTCTGGCCACAGAGTGTCAATGTTTTCCCACACATTTCTCAATGGAGAGACTACCTCCAGTGGAATCAGCTCCTGCCAAACAGCAGATGTCAGAGCTCCTGCTTTGATTTAGGGGGAGGCCCTCGACACTCTTTTGCAGCTGGATCACTTTGAAACAGGTTTTGCTGACCAGCAGCTGTAGGTTTGTTTTGTGTGCCTGTTATTTCACATCCACAGGAAGCTGATGGTGAGCACAGCAGAACAGAACTGGAGTGAGATGTCAGTTCCATGCAGGTCATATTTAGCTCCAGACTCTTTTCACATCAGATTTAGCTGGCATCATATCCTACGACTCCACAGTTTGAGTGAAAACAGTTAATCTACTGATGGAAAAAAACACTTAATGAGGAGAGAAGCAAGAAACACTTTGAAGAATTTTCTTCCTTTAATATCCTTTAACAGGTCACTGATAGTTGCCATCATGACTCTTCGCTGTTTGTGCCCACTTACAGAGCTGCAGATACAGAACAAGCTTTTAAATCCACAACCAACAAGATCATAGATTCCCCTAAACTTGGGCTTATCTGTGACTATGCACACCTTTGTCATCTCTGGGTTTGACAACATGCCCTTAGGAATGAAATTACAGAATCAGGTTGCATTAGGGTTTGGGGTACAATTCCATGCCATGCTATTCTCCATTTTGAATTTCAAGTGTCCCCACTTTGGTCACTTGAGGAAAGCCCTTCACAGTCACCTACTACTGCTATCAAGAGGTGTAAGGTGAAGCTGTTGGTGTAAGAGAGAGGGATCAGCAGCTGACCTGACCCACCAAGGCCAGCAACACTCAGTACCCTGTGTCTCGGGCAACAATTCCTTTTGTTCTACAAAACTTGTCTCAGAATAGCATTGCTTTGCCTGGTTGGCCTATTTAATGCTTTCGTAACATTTCCAGTCGGTCACAACTTTTCCAAGACGGATATCAGGTTTCATAACCCTTTACCCTGTAGAAAAAGAAATAGAAGAAGGTTGCTTTTTGTTACTGCTGGCTTGTACAAAAAGCCGCACTGAGAGAAAAAGAACTGAAACTATTTATTTGCAAGAGAATAAAATTATTTCTGCTCCACACAGAGCACTTTTTTAGTTGTTTCGCCTGCTTGTAAAGCTCAGATACAATATAAACTGCCATAATAAAATTAGTGTGAAAACTAATTAGTGATAACTAATAAGAAGAAATATAAACCCATGTGAATAAAAAAACCCCCTGACTCAGAGCTTGTGCTCTGGTGCTTGTTAAAACAACTGGGTTCCGGCATATGGTAACTATGCAGGGGTGTCCTGCAGAACTAAAATCACAGTTCTGTTTATGCAGCTCCACCTTTGCACCATTTCCTAGCAGTGTCAGGATAGGCAGCTGTTCTTGACAGACAATTCCTTTGCAAAGCCACAAACACAAGCTGAAAACAAGTGTTGTGTACGTTCCCTTTCTGACTCTTTTGGGCCTCCCATGGAGCCGCTGATGACACTTTTCTATGTATCTTATTTATGCCTTTTCTTTCTGTTGCTCCAGAATTCCCACAATGTATTCAGCAGTACTTTCCTGATGCCAGCAGCACAGTAAGCAGCAACTTGGCAGGAAAATTCTCTTTTTACCCTGGACCTACCACTGTGCTTTCCTTGCCTCATATTCCAGGGCAGAATTTCTTCAGCATCACTGATTCCCTCTCAGAGAAACCCATCCACACTTGATCCTTGGGTTGCTGAAATTGATTTTTCTTTTCTTTTCTTTTCTTTTCTTTTCTTTTCTTTTCTTTTCTTTTCTTTTCTTTTCTTTTCTTTTCTTTTCTTTTTCAATTTCTTATTTGAATTTAGCATTTTCTTAAATTGACCACCACCAAAAAGAGATTGATACTTCCAGTGGGCTTGATGTTTCAGATCGATCAGCTCCCCACTCCCTGCAACCCCCAGCTGCCTTCTGACCCACTGACAGGAAGAGAAGTAAATTTTGAGAAAGGAGGAAGCCATTTCCTGGTAACAAATTTGTATTAACAAAAGAACTCTCGTGGGAAGGCCGATTTCCAGTCTTTCCTTTCCTGGACCCTCCTGCATCGCTCCATCACCTACTTGTTCTGCAGGTGTTGAAACAGAACAGTGAAGGGACAAGACCGTGCAATGCTAAGGTCTAGCAGGGGTTTATGGGCTGCCTAAATACCCTTGAATGAAGAGAAGTTGCTATGTGACTGTGTCAGAAGATCCTTAGCCCTGTGAGAAATGAAGCCCACTCCTTGTTTTGGGGTTTTATAAATTTAATAAGGGACAATAGGGGACAAAGGTCACTTAAAGCAAAATCCCACAGCTCCGCATGCTTAGCTCATATCCAGAGGCATACCCACTTACACAAACCTCCTGGTGATATGCTTTTAACTTCATGCATATTAATAAACTACAATGCATATGCATAGTTTTTTTTCTAAGAACTAATTCACATTTTTTTACAAGGGATTAACATAGTTCCTCCCCTGACCCACCTTTTAGGGCATGTGTAATGTAACCATGGGGGTCTTTGGGGGCCTTCTTCAATGAAGGCTCGAGTCTTCTTCATATCTTGAACTTTTCAACTTTGTCTTTGGAGCATGTGCAGTTATGGTATTCTTAGGTCTTTTTGGGTCTAACCAGTTTAAATTCTTTACCTTGTGATTTATTGGCTTCACGTCCTGCTCCTTCCCTTATCTAGCTGTACTTGTCTATTTTTGAAATTAACACCTGGCGAGTTTCAATTTATTTAAGAGTTAAGCGATTAGTTAACCATATACTAGCTATTTCATTGTATAAAAAGTTATGATTCAAATTATGTAGGTATCTTATAACTCAAGCTATGTTAGCATCTTGTAACTTTGACCCCAGTTATAATGTTAACTAGTTAATATCTGCATAGCAAGCTTATTCTTAACATCTTTACACATAATATTTCGTAACATATTCTTGAGAGGAATGAGAGACTTGTCTTTACAAACAAATTGTGGGCCTGCCGGTAGATAAAACTAGCACTGAGAGATAAAAGAAACAATGGGAAGGATTCCACTGATTGATGAATGGAAAGAAAGAGATTTGTCTTTACAAATAAACTGTAGGTCTGCTGATAAATGAAATTGGATATTGAGAGATGAAAGAAACAATGGGAAGAACCATAAATTCCATAAGAATTAAAAAATTAAAGGGGGATATACATTAGAAGGGCGTCTTAGGTATTAGGCGTTTCGGGAAGTCTGTATCTCTTAAGTACCTCAGCCAACGCGGAAAGAGAGAGGGAAATGCGGTCGGGAAATTAGGATAAATAGGAGGCTGCGCCCTCCAAAAATTTGAAAGACTCCAGGGGAATGCCCCATGGCCTCTCTATTCGAATAAAGAAACGGGACCCCTCTGTCTCCTTTTTGGACATAAACCTCTGGTGTCTGTGGATTAACTTCCTGACATTCTGATACCTAGTATTTCTTACATTTCACTACTCGCGAAAGCCAATGCTACAATAGCTGTCAATCGCAGCCCTGTCCCTGGGATCCCCCTGGACTCAGGCCTTACCGGCGCCAGCCTGCAGCAGAACCAGCAGGGACCTTGCCACAGCGGGGCTCGGCTCAGCCGCGGCCGGGGCAGGGAGCCCGGGCTGCCGCAGCCCCGCCCAGGGAGGGTGCAGGGGCAGACAGGTGCCGTCAGCTCGGGAAGGGCACTGGGCTGCTGGAGTGGGTCCAGAGAAGGGCAACGGAGCTGGTGAAGGAGCAAAGTCTTATGGAGAGCGTCTGAGGGAGTTTAGGGTTGAGGGGATTGTTTAGCCTGGAGAAAAGGAGGCTCAGGAGGGACCTTAGCGCTCTCTGCAGCTCCCTGAAGGGAAGGTGGAGCCCGGGGGAGGGGGGTCGCCTTCTTCTGGCAGGTAATTTAGCGGCAGGACAGCAGGACAAAGCCTCAAGCTGTGCCAGGGGAGGTTTAGATTGTACATTTAGGAAGAATGTCTTCACAGAAAGAGTGATTGGGCNCAATAGGGAGCGAGGAGCCGCCCACGTGACGGAGCGCGCGCGAACGGTCAAGAGGGAGGGGGGCTCCCCCCCGCTCCCGCATCCCTCTGGAGGGTCACGTGATGCGGCGCCAC